>VXBI01003755.1:86782-404738 GCA_013397375.1 Toxostoma redivivum
AAACAAACAGACATACTTAGATACTTGATACTTAGAAATGCTCAGAAAAAGGCTGAGGACTTGCCATCATTATTAAAATCTACAGTTTCTTGACCATTGCTATGTTCTGCAGAGGTTTGTATCACACTCATCAGGCTCTGAGACTTACTTGGAAATGCCATTGCTCAGACACCAAAGGAAGCAAACTTCTGGACTCTTTGCCTCTGAGCAGTTTATGGCAAG
Organism: Toxostoma redivivum; assembly: GCA_013397375.1. Classification (NCBI taxonomy): domain Eukaryota; kingdom Metazoa; phylum Chordata; class Aves; order Passeriformes; family Mimidae; genus Toxostoma; species Toxostoma redivivum. Next base: position 87,005 of record VXBI01003755.1, read on the forward strand.
ATGTAATTCCCAAAGGCAAGCCATCAAAAGAAATGTTATTTTTTGAAATATAAAGCTAAAACTCCGGTAATGGGACAAAGAAAACTCACTTTCTATGTGCAGGGAACAGGTGAGTAATAGAGGACACAAGCTGTAAAATGGTTTATGCTTTATGTTTTTACAGTGAGAGGAACACAGCACTGAGATTAAATTACAGAAATGTAATACTACACTCAAGACAAAATTGAAATTAATGAGATATGTTTAATCAAAAAGAAAAAGAAGCAAGCATGAAGAATCTATGATTGATAAGATGCTGGTGAGCCACTCTCATATTTTTCAAAACTAATTGGGTTTCTCATAAGCAATAATAATGCAGATGAAAAAAGGGAATTCTCAGGAGTGTGCTGGATGCCCTGAAATAAACTCTAGGAAAAGCAACAGAGCCTGACAAAGAAAAGAAGTTACCATATTCATCTGGATGGTTATGAAAGACAATATTCTGCCAATACTTGTGGAAAATTACTAAATAAACCCTATATTTTATGAAGTTCACAGTCAAGGTCTCCTCACAAAGAGTATGTGAACCTACATACATTACAAGGTAAAAGAACCGTTCTAATCTCATGTAGCAGGCATGGCTGAGGGGGAAAAAGTTAACACAACTTAACATTTTCTCTACCATTAGCACTAAGCATTAAAATGTTTTTAGCCTATACAGGTGCATGGGTAGTCTCCAAGGTAGTCTTTCTGACTGAGACTGCATTTATAAAGTTTGAAGAATGAAGTCATTGCCACTGTAAGCATCCTCTTCTCTAGTGGATAAGATCGAAAAAGTCATAGAAAGAGCTATCTAATTTTAAAGTGGGAATAACACAGCAGTGTCTCTTTCCTGTTGCAATGATCACAGCACTGCCTGACACAGCATTATCTAATAAATCTCTTAAAGTTACGTGAGCTTGGGTTTCCTTGATGCTTCTGCCAAAAATCAACCATTACCCAGCTGTTCCTGCATACTAGACTATTCTTTTTTAGGACTTAGTCTCCAAAAGATGTTGGCTCTTCTAATCTGAGTTAACTCTGAATACAGATAGAGTTAGTTCCTACCTATATCAAAATAATTATGACAATGTGCAGATAGATAAGCATTACGTGAGAAATAGAAGGACCATACAGAAATTAAATGTATGACTGGCAAATCCATTGTACATAAGTCTGTGAATCAAGGCAGAGGGTCAAACAATGCATTCCATATAATCAGGAGAAAGTAGTAGTGACAAATGCAGAAATACTGGCATTTCAAGAAAGTAAATTTGAGTGACTAAAGTGAAAGAGAAGGAATTTAAAAAAATAAAAGAAAGAAGTGGGAACATGGGTTGGTGAAATACAGTGTGGTGTCTTTTCCTTTCAATTGATCAGCTAATTTCCTTTCTGTGGGCTGTAGCTAAATAGGTCTCTGAAGTGAAACTTTTCAGTTGTCATTTTTATGTTGTGACAGAATGGAAAGAAACAAATTAAAAAACCTTACAACAAAAAGGTCATCTCATCTAAAAAGTAGTAATATTAAAAAAATCTTTAGATTATCTTCTTTTTTAAAAAAAGAGTTCCTATTTTGTGATGTCTGATTTTCTATAAGTCCATAAAGCAAATACAAATCCTTTTCTTTTTTGTAGTTTTTATTTAAGGAAAAAATAATGCTCAGCCTGGATGTTCTTTCAACAGACTTAGGTCTGATATTTTTAGCATGTTAAACTCACACCACAAATGAGATCAACACAGTTATCATTTACCTTTCTAATAGCAACAAGAAAGCCCACATAAAAACCCCCAAACCCACAGGTTTTCATATTTTAGGACTTCATTTTCTATTTTTTTTTTTTGTAAAATGCTATAAAATGCAATTGCAGTCATGTTTCAAATTTAAAAAAAATCAAACAAACCACAGAAAACCCCACAATCTTCTTTCACTATTCAAATGAATGCTGCCACAGCAGCTGGTTATATCCACAACAGAGTGACTATTTTGCCATGAATAGGTGAACTGAATTGACTCAGCTTAGCTATTCTGTCTCTGATGTGTTATTCCAAGTAGTTCAACAAGCAGCAGCACTAGTCTCCCTTTACTGTGGATTTGTGTCTCAGGACCAAGCTTCCATGAGGATTGTGAGTTTTCTATTAAATAGGTCTCTCTCAGCATTTATAGGATATCAATGTCCATAACTCCTCTGCCAGTTCTGCTCGAACTGGCCAATAAGTTCAAAAAGTTCTCGGTGAGAATGAACTTCTTATGATGTGTGACTTAAACCTCCTCCAACTTTCATGGCACTCAGTGCCATGAAAAGAGTTGTGAGCTGTTCAAATGAAGCCATTCCTGATGGAGACATGACATGAATTTGATGGGAAGAAATAGCATCTCTTGAATGTGACAACCAAGATCCGAACAACAGCCACCACAAAGCAAACGAAATATAATCAACACTAATCTTGCTATAGCCATTATAAGATGGAATCCTTTTCTTTCATGGGCAGGAAGAATCAAATAAATATTTTCTCAAACAATTAACAGAAGTTTTGTGCCTTTTTGTTTAGCTCAATTGTTGTTTCTCCTATACCAGTCATTAGCAGCATATCAGATAATGCTTGCTCCTGTTAGAGTTGACAGCCTGGGACACATATCTTCTTCTTTGCCCATTGCTGATAGATTCAAAGAAAGAGTGGAAAAATACATCTCTAGGAAGATAATTTGGAAGCACTTCTCTTTGAAGAATTTGGTGTTAATGTTTAGAAATAATTCTTTAACAGACAAAAATGAAAGATGTTTTATGGAACAAAAAAAAGAGCATGGGACCGAGAACCAGCTTTTCTCCAATGAGCCTCCACAATTCATGTAAATCAGACACTAATATAAAATAATACAAGGACACACTAGCGATATAGATATTCACATGAAAAACTGATAGCAGCTTGAGAATTAAGAGAATTAAATACTAAGACAAAATTTATTGTAGAACTTACCACATAACCATTAACAATTTTGTTAGAAATATTAATTTTAGCGCTCGTAAAATTGCCTTGGAAAAAAACCTTGATAATACGTTTTGTGACTTTTTTTAATTTAAAGGTTTAAGTCAATTTGCAATGTAAAGCCTGAGGAAGAAAACCAAAACTACTATGTTTGATGCATTGTGATGTTTAGGAACATGAGGGACTCACAGAAGAGTCAAGTGCATGGAAAAAACACTCTAAAGATCATCTCTGTGACTAATAAAATATATTATGAGTGTAAATGGGAATGAAATCTCAAATTTTTAAGCCCTGAAGGTGAAAGATAAAAACTGTTAACAATATGTGGGAGAGATGGAAGATAACTTAATAGAGATTTGAAAGCTGTAATTAACACTGAAACTCACAAAATTGCACTGTATTTTTAGCAACCCTGGTAGGTTACAAAAAAAAATCAAGACTAAAAACAGATTAAACAAGCCATATATAAATTTGATAAAGGTTGTAGTATTGAGTGGGGATTTTGTTAGTAGATGGTGTTCATGGGTGATGATTTCTACCAAGTGAGGTAGAGAAGATTGAATGAACTATCTTAATCTTCCACCTTTTTTTTTGTCTTAAAACTCAGTCTATGAGATTTGATAGTGAAAAAAGAGCCAACATCTCACATGACCACGCTCCACTAAGAAGTCTAGCGAATTATGCCTGTAGTTATTCTGCAGCAGGATTTCCTTTTCATCATGACTTACTTCTTGTTCTTCCTTTTCTGTGCAATTTTAATTTTGCTTACAGTTTTTTGTGAGTGATCAAGAGTGATGGGTACAGGAAAACCATATACTTGCACAGAAAATATCAGTCCCCTTTTAAAATGTTTTTCCTTTAACAATAAAACTCAGATTTGCAAAGCTTTCATTTTGAACATGTCACCTAACAAATGGAAACAAGAAGGTGAGCAAACACCTTTCATTCTCTACTAATTTTCACTGTTTGTACATCTCTTGTGGGTTCGTTGGGATGGTACCCCACAAGTGATGCTTCAGTCTGATATCATAGTTTAGATAACAATGCCTTACATTATTCTGAGAACAGTTGATTCATTTTTATTCCTTGTATCCTTTGAGGCCTAATGCAGATAAAAATTTCAGGGGTAACAAGATATTCTCTTTTACATAACCCTAATCAGTTTCTCTGCTGACTCCTCAACCTGTGAGTCACCTTGGTGCAATTTTGGTGACACACCTTAAGGTGAGGTCATGGTGGGTGACAAACCCATTGCAAAGGGCTTTGGTTTGAAACTCTGAAATCTGGAATGCATTTAGAAGGGAAGAGCACTCTTAACTGTCATCAAATTAGCACAATAGGTTTTTCTCAGTCTCTGTAACATTTGTTCTTCATGTTCTGAGGCTGGAAGCATCTGTCATAATCTCAATTGCTGCAGAAGAAAAGATGTGCAGTGAGAATCATCATGATCTATATATCAACTCGAGTCTTTTCAAGAGTAGCCAGAGGACTTTGCAAGCCAGTGACTTGGAAACTTAAAATTTAGTCTAGTGACAGTGATTCATCTTTATAGTTATAATTTGGCCGTCAAAATTGCTGGTTAAAATCCTGGTGGCTGTCTAGAACACCAAAATAGTCCTGATTTCTTTGTGTTTCCACTGACATCCACTGAGCTAATGTTTTCCATCTCAGTAATCTAACTATGGGTAGTATCCAAATAAGTGATTAAAACAAAATACTCAGGATCTTTTCAAAACATTTTGGCTGTCTTAGATTTCTTCATTCTGACTGCACCAGGTACCTCAGTTTCCATGGCTTATACCAGAGTCAAGCCCAGGTTTGATGCCAGCTTTGATTCAATTGTCAATTTACTTTTTGACATTGGTGTGTATACTCCCTTGCTTATGAGATCTTGCAGCTATCTGATGTGCCAATTAAATAAATAAATAAATAAACAACCCACTGTTCCTACGTACCCATACATATCCTACAGTATTATTAAAGTCATGTAATTCATATTCACTATAGATACTTCTTCATCTTTCCCATGCTCCTTCTTTTTCATTCTTACCAGAGTATGAGATCATTGATTTAGCATTTATGACACTTTTGTTCTTGTTAGTGACTATCCAGGTGCTTGTTCTTCTCACAGGCATTTTTCAGTATTTTTATTAACTTCTAAGGTATGCTGTATATTCAGTCTGTTCTGTTTTCCTTCTGTAGGGTCAGGCCATCTACAGTTAATAGGTTTTCATTTCTCTCTGAGGTATGATCCCATTAAAATTCTGTTTTAACTTGTCATCTTTATCTACAAAAGCATAGTTTTATGAGCAGCAGGTGAGGTTCCAATTCATCTTTGGTGTCTAGTGAGCCTTGAGTCCTCCCATGGACTTTTAGTTTGAATGGGAGTGCTTTCAGATGGCTCACACACTTCAAAAAAGTTGGAGGCTTATGATCATCAAGAGTTATTTATCCACTGGGTTCCTATTCTCTTTCTTTTTTGTCCAATGTAAATTTGAATATATTCAACATTTTAAGTTGCTGACCATCTGTCTCCTTCAGGTCCTGCAGACATCAACATCATGGAGCTCCTTCCATCTGGCTATGTTTTCAGAAATGTTTCTATTTAAAAATCTCTTGGAGATACTTTTCTAACACTAACTTTAGCAGCCATCTCAGTTTTCCTTTGACACTTTGCCTTCTAACCAGAAAAGTTCTTTAACTTCCATAAATTAAAAGACTTGTTTAATTCCCCAATGTGCTCTCTGTCATTTAGATTTTGTACACCCAAAGAGGATTGTTGGTCACTGTTCTGAACAACATTTATGACAATTATAGCAGTACCTCCAGCCAAAATAACTGCCTGACTCCTTCAGGCATCATGCAAACATGCAAGAATGACAGCCCTTGCACTCAAAATGTTTCCATCTGCATTCTCACTTAGAGATCACGGACATGACACCTGTCAGTAGAAGTCATGCCACCTACCAACAGAAATCAATATAGAGACATCAGAAAGAGCACCTTTATGTAAGAAACGTTTTACATTACAAAGAAGGTGACCAAATGATAACACATTTGCATAGTTAATTTTCTATTTAATGGTCACGGAATTAGCTGTCATTTCTAGCTGCAGTATAAACTCTATTTAAGCACAAAATAGCACTGTTAAACATTTATTTTTACTGAACTCTTCCTGTTATTTCCAAGTGTAAGATATCAGATAAACACTATGGTTGGTGTAATTACTATGAATAGCTAGATAATGTCCAGTTTTTTAATGACATCCACTGCATGTTTCTCTCACCAACAGATCAGAAAGGGGGAAAAATAACTACTCTAATTTGTATTTTCTTTTGTCCCTCAGAATGTATTACCTGCCAACTTAAAATATATGGCAATGCCTTTGTGCTTCATCAAAGTTGAACGTATTCAATAAAACACTGCGAGGGCATTCAATTTCCCATTTTCTTAACTTTTCTTTTGTCTCTATTGTAAAACATTTTTTCTTGTCCTTAGAACTGCTCTCCTGTTTTAAAATCAGTGGAAATGAATCTCTTTTACTCTTTGCAGGATTGTTTCAATAAATTAAGGGGGAACAAGTGGGAGGTTGAAATGAAAAACTGATTTTCATTTTATGATCTCAATAAAGTAATCTACTGATAGAAAGAAAAATCACACATCAACAAATCATCTTGTAATACAATAAATCTTCTCTACCTTATGAGAGTCACTGTCACATTAACAGGTTGAAAGTCAACAAATACCATAAAGCTTAGATTAGTAGTTAAATAGGGGAGGGGAGGAAGAAGCAGAGCAATCTCTCAGGTGTCCAAGTTTCTTTCACTCAGAAAAGCAGAAATGCTCGACACAGCAAAAACTATACACTTGCTACTCAGGGAAAAGCTTCTAAGATGGTATCCAAACTCTAACATAAAAAATTTGTGAATCACACTCTTTCTTTGCTTTCTTCTGTACTTCTCTGCTTTATTCCTGAACACTTGTAAAAACACAAACACTTCAAAAACTTCAATGCTATTGTGTGTCACATATTGTGTGACTACATTTACTCACTTTCCATACCACCCCACTCTGATTTTTTTCAAAAATAATTACACCATCTCCCTGAAGGCTTAATTTATAATGCTTTGTTGGAGAACAGGGAGAAACAAGGAGTAAGGGGAAATGAAAGAGTGGCACCTCATCTACACTATACCAGGTGACTTGTATGGGAAAAGAGCATTAGAGAATAACCACAGCAGGTGTTATTCCAGAAATAATTTACTCTGGAAGTCCATTACCTACTCTATATCTCACATAAACCTAAGGGCAAGAGCCACTCTCAGTGTTGAAAGGCAAAGTCGCAAGAGAAGTCTTTTCACATTAGCTAAGTGAGCATGGAAGTCTTTCAGCAGGTTCTGAGGGTCTGAATGGAAGAGGGGCTCTCAGTCTTAAAAAAAGGAGAAAGATATATTTCTTGGAGTATAGCTGAACACGTGTCATTTACTGGATAGTAGCTGTACAACCAAAGCACACCAAATGATGGCAGAAGCATTTTTATTGACCAAAGGGGAAGAAATTATAATTTCCTCCTTGAGACTAGGAAATACATTTCTGTCATGACATTTTCATTCTTCAGTTATTTGCAATAAGTACTGTTAAGAGTGGGAAGAGTAAATGAATCAAAGTCAACAATCAGGAAGAAAAATGAAATTAATAATTGCTGTCAAATTGTTACACATTGATGAGGTTGTACAATAAATATACCACAGCAGGGTGATATTTGCATTGCATAATGAGAAACAACATGTAATGAACTGAGGACATTCTCAAATGTAAAAACCTTGAGACACAGTCTTAAAATATAAGACTTGTGGTGCTTGTCATACCATTTGATTATTTGTCAGTCTAAATGTATGAACCTTACAACTCTTAATCACAAAGTGATTTCTAAAACCAGATTATGATCTCCCTGTACAAAGTAGCTATCCAAAATTTAACATGTACTACTTTCTATATCTTCAGCTGACTGCACAAACCTTAACAAAAGTTATAGCTATACTGAAAATCTTAATGTTCTCACTGATACGAAAAATGCTGAAAAACTTTCCTCGTAGATATGTTTAAATATGACAGAAAATAAGGAAAGAAATGTTGTTATACAGAGACTTTCCCAGTTGGGGGAAAAAAATCTGAGCTGATGTCCAGGTAACTTGTGGTTCCTAGATGTCATTTCACTTCATTTTTATTATTTCATGCATGTGTAACTCTCCAGTTTTTCAGATTTACTCCTGTTTTACAGTCCTCTGAGCAAGCAGATGAGGCCCATCAGGTTAATACATTCTTATTCTGTACTCATGTATTTTAGTGTTCTTGCTTTTCAGACATTAGACTTTATTTATTTAAATGTGGCATTCACCCTTTAGTGCATTTATTACAAGGCTGACATTTTACAATTTTTTTTCCATCAGAATCAACCAGGAGCATTAACTTTTATTGAGACCTTTATCAGCATTTATCTGAGTTAAAAGTTTTAAAGGCTACATATCATTTAGATGTTGTGTTGACTTGTATAATTTTACTTCATTCTCTTTTTAGAAGTCACACGTTTTTCGAGGTGCGAAGGAAGAGTCCCAAACTACTGCTCTGTGACTCCAAAAAGGGAAAGTAAAAGACTGCTTTGGGCAAACGGTGGGTGGGGTGTTCTTGGTAGGGTTTTATAAGTTTTCTGATCCAGGAAAGAAAATTCTGACTTCACTCAGAGGGAGAAGAAGCTGGAAATCCTTCTTATACCATATTAATCTGTAAAAGAACACCTTTCTGTTCTGCCACTCCATGTAGTAAAGCACAAGTTGAGGAGAAGGAATTAGGTGCAGTAATGAAACAAGGAGTTAGAAAGGGATAACCTGGATTTTTTTGTTTTTTAACTTGTTCCCCTGTGCCTTTCATGAGGCGAGGTCTCAGGAGAAGGTTTGTAATCCATGTGTTCCTTGTGTTGTTGATGCCACTATCTTTCCTGATACTTACACAGCAGCATGTTTTCCTAAAAGTTTTCTCTTTATGGTCAGAGCTGTTACATCCAATGAAATTAGTTTTGCTGTTACAAACTCTTCAGTCAAAGCAGGAAAATTCTGAGCACTTACTTCTTAGTCTTCTAACAGGAAAAATAATCAGAGAGTTGACATTGCATAACCAATGATCTTGTTCCATTGGATGTTGTTGCATGTAATAGCCACTTCAGAAGAGATACTGAAGAGAATGCCTAGCTGTCATTGGTTTTCCCTGATTATGAACTCCTACGTACTTGAAAAATTATTCATATTTAACAGGAAAGAGCTTAAATAACATTACACAATTTGGAGCCATTAGGTAACTATTAATTATGTGATGAAACAATTTGTTGGAATTATACTGGAATTCAGAGCACCAGATAATATATGATTTGCTCATTTTTCCACTTACACAAACTCCACAACTTTCTTCTCAAAAGAACCCTGAAGTTTTCTTCACGGCACAAACCGCTGCATAACCCTCAGGTGTACTTGTCAGTTGGGAACAACCTCAGGAGCAAAGTCTCCACTGAACAGACAAGACACAGCACTCAGGGGGAGCACAGCAGCTGCCCTCTCTGGACGTGGGATAGCAGCATGCTGTCTGAATGTTGAAGAGCACTTTCCCCCTGGCAATTCCCTCTGCCACTGACTGCCCCTGAAGCACAGCCTTTTCCACCAAGACAAATCCTGGGGCTCTAGGGGACGAGTGCCTGCAAGGCTCTCTCTCTTCGCAGTCACCACAATAATTCCTGCCCTGCTCAACTCTCACAACACAAGTGTTAAACAGTAAGGATTTCTTAAAGTCATAGGGGACATATCCAAAGGTCTTTCTTGTCTCTCTTCTGTTTCAGGCTTTTTTTCTTTACTACAGTTTCTATTCTATATCATTTCCCAGCTCCTCTGCTACTGTCGTGTTTGATAGTGTCTCCATCACAGCAAGTAATGTTTAATTTTAATATTGGCTTGTTCCTGTAATCATCTGATCACAAAGCATTTTATGAAAAGGTTAGTGTTATATTTCCCATCTGTTAGATATGAACAGAGGATCTGAACCTAGGATTCAACTCCTTTGAAACTGTTCAATGGGAATAGTGTATATTATTTCCCTATTTAAGCATAACCATGACATTCCCTATTTAAGCTTAACTAAAGACAAACCAAAATCCAAACAAAGCAGGTTTTCTAAGCTTCATAAGAGAATTTTCTTTGGATTTTAAATGTCAGAGTAAGCATCATTTGAAAATATTCCGTTAAGCTATTTTTACCAAACAGACATTTGTGGGGATTCAGTGTAAGAAAGATAGTTGTCTTTTCTCCACTTCCAGAACATCCCTTCTGAACCTGGCCCTGTCAAAAATCTTCATGATTCAAACTGATCTTGGATGAAAGTAGAAAAAAAATAAGTTAAAAAAAAAAAAATCTCTGCATCCTCCCTATTAAGTCAGTGAATGTCATAAAGTATTTGAGAGATAAGCTAAAGGATTTCTAAGTTGATTGTAATATATTCCTGTCTGCATATAGATTTATAGTTTTTCCCTATGAAAGTGCTAGGTAGTAATAATTTAATTACAAAATTACTTTCACAGAAATTGCTAGTCTAGAAAGTAATCCCATAACTGATATTAATCTTTTATGTTTAGGAACTACATTTTTGGAGAGTTCAGTTTGTAGAATAAAATAGATTGTTCATACTGTCATTGAGATTATTTTTAAAATTTGAATGGAATCTATATTAAACTCATTCCACAACTAGAAAAAAAGGCTATGTGAATTTTGAATTTGAGACTAACAGGAAGATTATACAAAAATTAAGACACTCGGGCATTCTATGCATCAAGGAAACTTCAAAACCTACTTTTTCTTTTTTATATGTTCTCAATTTTCTTATGGGAGATGATTAATTCTTATTCATAATTTCTTATGGCTGAGAATTAATTCACAGTCTGCCAAAAAACTATGCCTCTACTTTAAACCCGAAGAAGCACTGTAGTGCTTCTACATTATTTCATAATTATCAGAAAATATAAAGCAAAATTTCTAGATTTATGTCGTCAACTCCACAACTTGGAAAGCCTGGATAAGCTTATCAAAGTTCTTCTTTGCTTTGGAAAACCAAAGGTTCTCAGCCCTGTAAGTGCTTAATGTTTAGCTTCCTAATAGAGTGTTTACAGTATAGAGGTATATTGCAATTTTCCTTTAGGTTGTGTTTACACTGGTGGCAAAGAGAAATCAGGCTTGAATGTTGGGGTTTATTTTTAATTATTAAACCTTGATTACTCAGTATGATTTAACCTCTAGCTAACATTTGTAATATAAAAAACAAACTAAAAAAAAATAAGGAAGGAAAAACAAAAACAAGTATGGAGGAGGAATAACAATTAAAAGGGCAAACCAATGTCCAGTCTTTTAGCAAATGAAGTTGTAGAAGTTGTAGCTAGGACTGGACGCTGAAAAGATTGAAATGGAAATACATTGCAAGTGGAATACCTGAAATTTTCAATGTTATAGAAGTAAAAATAAAAAACCCACAATCAATTGAAGTCACTTCATAATGACAGGATGTTAAAAAAATCTCTAGCCCAATATAAATTGATTTCAAAAAATTTTCAGGCATGATACATATACAGAAAATTGAAGTAGTGCACACAACTTTTCTAAACATTAGAACATTGGATATTTCCAAACATCCAATGTCTAAAGAGGGAATACAAGAAGGTTGGAGAAGGACGTTTTAAATGGGGATGGAGTGGTAGGACAAGGAGGAATTGCCTTAAATTGAAAGAGGCTGGATTTAGATTATGTATTAGGAAGCAATTCTCTACTGTGAACATAGTGAGACACTGGCACAAGTTGTTCAGAGAAGCTGCAAAACACTGTAAAGATGTCCAAGGTCAGGTTGGATGGGGTTTGGAGCAACCTTGTCTACTGGAAGGTGTCACTGCCCATGTCAGAGGGGGCTCAAACTATGTTTGGGTTTTATGTTTGATTATGACTGAACTTTTCTGCCTGGCATGGGAATTATCCTAATCCTCGTTTATATGACAAAAAATACCATCAAAGTGAAACTGGAAAACTAGTCCAAAATTGCATAAAAATTTAAAATTAACTGAAATTGTGTCTAATTGCATTTACCAATTAGGACATATTTCTTAACGTCCAAAATATCCTGACTAACATTTTAAAACAGCAAAACCAGTACCACACCTTACTTCAGCTAGCTGAGAGATTAATAAAGGCCCTCAGATTATCTCTTCTAATTTAAAACAAATGCCTGAGATATATGTTAGGACTTTCCATGACTGCTAGTCCTCCTATACCTGATCTATGTGTGGTCATAACAACTGATCATGACCAGGCCACCCTGTAAGCATCAAGTCATTGACAGCCCTCTGTCCAAGCCTATGGCTGTTTTACATTAATGACTTGAGTGTACCTTTTAATGACAGAAAGAGGGCCTGGAACTTTACTGATAGAAGAAGAGCAGGCAGAAGCTTTTGCATCAGCATGACCTGAGAAAGAGGGCTCATTTTGAAAATAAATGTACTACAATAGTGTTAATCTGTCGAGAGGTCGTCAAGGACATTCAAGGATGGAAAACTATGAATAGTAAACTACTCACGAAGACTTTTAAAACTCACTGTCAGTTCTTCAAAGGTATTCACAAATCAGTGTAGATGTGTGCCATGATAAAGGGAGCAAGTTGCACAATAAAGAGCAGCTCCTCACCAGAAAATAAAGCAGATAAGGCTTGAACCCAAGGAAAATAAAATGATTATGTATTAAGCAAGTCACTCACATGCCAGTCCTCAAGGCAAAGACTAGAAAGCAGCTGAAAACAAACTGTGAAAGAGAGAGAAACGGGCTCTTATATCAAACAGTCCCTCAGGTGTGTCAGACATCAGGGCTGAGTCCTTCACCTCTCTTCTAAGCAAATTCAAACTCTTCCAGTGAAATGAGTCTCAGGACAGTGTTGCACATAAAAAGAATGTTCTTTAGTACCCAGGCACTGGAAAATGGAAATTTTCTCACGAATATGCTGAGAGTGAGAATAACTATAGACCAAGTGTGACTAAAGAGATAAGCAGTTGCAACACCAGCAGGAGATGGGAAATGGTAAATGCTGAACACCAAGAGAACTAATGCTCTCCATCTCTCAATTCCTCATTTCAATATAGACTAATTTGTAGCTCAATTAGCACTTCATGAGAATGTGAGAAATACAGGCTTAACTTCCTTCAGGCCAAAGTCTTATTTGAACTGAGATACCTCATTTCCTGCTCAGTTGTTCTAGGATTTGTAGGAAAAGACCTATTAAACCCCACTGCTTCCTTTGCTTTGCAGTCATTTTTATTGTTTTTCAAAGAAGAATGTAAGCTAAAAAGGAGTGATTCTACAACTGGTTTGGAGATTCTTTACATCTTTTTTTTTTTGTCCTACAAAATGTACTTGCTAGAGCTCTTCAGGAACACCTAGATTGAATTCTGTTGCTCAGAGTAGGAGGAGATTCCACTCTAGAGACCAAGGGAATTTTTGGGAACATCAAAGACGTTTGCAACATCAGCAGGATATGAGTGCAAGAAAAGTGCTGGACTGTAGTTTTGTATGACTGACTTACTGAATCCACCTACATTGTTCTTTATCATTGATATCCCTTATTGGCTTTGGTCTTCATGCTTGGTACTTTTAGATTTTAAGATTATCTCTGGAAGGCAGTTTTGATATTGTTTCTTTTAACTGACTTTAAGAGAAACATTTTAGTGTGCCACCAATGGTTGTTACCTATCCTATGTGTACTGCTGTGGTGGCCTGAGCCCAGATAACAGCTAGGTACTCACTCAGTTGCTCACTTCCCAACAGTGGGCTAAGATAAAGAATTAGGAGGGTAAAAGTGAGGAAACTTAAGGGTTGACATTAAGGCAGTTCAATAGCTAAAGCAAAAAGCTACACACAGAAGCAAAGCAAAATAAAGTATTTATGCACTGCTTCCCGATGTGGTACTACATAAATCTCTCTTCAGTCGCTTCCAAGAAAGGAAGGCTTCATCGCCTGTAAAAGTCACTTGGGAAGACAAATGCCACAACCACAGGTATTCCCCCATCTTCCTCCTCCTTTCCCTGAGCTTTTATGGCTGAGGACAATGTCATATGGTTTGAATGTCCCCCCGGTCAGTTGACATCACCTGTCACTGCAGTGTACCCTCCCTACTTCTTGCCCTTCATCACACTAACTGCTGTGGTGAAGAGTAAAGAAAAGAGAAAATATTGTGGAAGTACTGCTCAGCAAAAGCTAAAAAATTTACTAACTGCTTTATTCACAAATCCAAAGCACAGCACCATAGGGGCTGCCATGAAGAAAGTTAATACCATTCCATCCAGACCCAATACAGCAATTTACTTTGGATTAGCTTCCATACAGTTTCAATATGGAAAAAAACAATAAAGTGGCTTATTTGGTCAGACCCATTCTGAAAAATATAAAACTAAATTCATGCTTAGAATAGGGTAAGAGACAGGCTAAAACACTGAATGTACACAGTTCTCAAAGAAATTCTCAGATCAAGGGAAGAAAACTCAATGTAGAATCTAACTACACAAGTTCAGAAACACCTACATGAATGAAAAAAGGGCAACTCTCCAGTTGTTTTCTTAGGTGTCAATTGATGCTTTTAGACACGTGTAAACCTCACTGTTATTTATTGTCCAGTATTTCCCCTGGAATTTGCCACTAGAACCTTGGCTAGACCTTATTTCAAAGGGAGGTTAATATATCCTTCATTAAGAATGAAAATATGTGCCTTCTTTAATCACGTCTGGATAATGCAAAGTTTTAGGTTTTGATCTTACAGGCACTTGAATTTTTCACAGTAGGAGTACCTGCCAGCTCCAACTACACTATTGGAATTATGTTCTGACTGAGGCACTGTAATTGATGAGTCCAGTATTAGTCAATGCAGAAAAAAAATTAAAAAAAAAAAAAAAGCAAGAGGGAAAAAGACACCAAACATTGTGTTATGGGCTCAGCATAAGCACTCTTGACTCATGGACATTTAGAGAGAATCCATGTGGAGTTTCAGAGCTCCTTACAAATTTACATCTTCTTTAAAGGAGGGATAGGAGGAGAACAGAGTGAGAGAATACGTAATGATTTAGTGGCCTATAAGAGCACTAAATTGCCTACTGCATTTTAAGGGATAGAATAAGGATTTCCCATTCTACAACACTGCAGATTATTACCGCAATCCTATGGAAAAGGTTTACACTGTAAGAGAATACAAATAAGAGACACTTTGTTGTAGGCTCTGAAAGACTCAAGGCTGAAGTAGTAGAAGGAGGAAGCTGTAACATTTCTTTGTTGCCTCTTTTTATTGTGACCTTGAGGTCCCCACAACTCTGTTCTAATAAAAAAAAATCATCTATAAACAGATGGAGTTGTTTCATCTTTTTGTTCCTTCTGGGCATACCATAATGATAACACAGGGAATGTTTATCTCAGCTAGTCTTTATCGCATTGTTTCAGTGGTAAAGTACACTTGACTTATTGGATTCTATATTTTTTTGTTAAAACTTATTTTATTGTTATCAGTTTCACTAGGAGTACAAAAGAAGAGAAGCTTTTAATTAGAGGAGTCCGGATAAAATAATTAACAAACAGTTAATTGCAAGCAATAATTGTATTTCTTAAAGTATGTACAATAAAATCTTTCTTCAGCTATTTGTAATGAACAAAATACTTTCCAGAAGAGAAATAAAAAGAGAGTGAATATTATTAAGGGCCTAGTTTTCTATACTGGTGACATTTTCATCTAAGTGAGTTAAATGTCCCAAAAGACAGGAGGATCAGAGCTCAGTAGCTCAGGAAATTAAAATCTAGACAGATCCAGGGTGATGACAAATAAATAGCAAATCTTTGTAAATATGTGAGATCCCAAATCCAAACATTCTCCATTTCAACATGCAGAGTTAAAACATGGTCTCTTCTTCAGGGTCATTATCCCAAACAAAATTAGAGGTCCACTGGGGCACTGTAACTTAGGTAACTGACATTAACTCTCTAAAGGGAATTGTTGAACCCACTTATTTCCATGTTCCCCCCATGCTTCAGTCTGCTTGCAGTTCTGTTTTCAGTCTGTCTATTTCTGGAAAGTTCCTCTGAAAAGAGGGGTTTTTTTTTGTTTGTTTGTTTTTTTATTTGTTTATACCATGAAGGTCACGTTTTAGTGAACATGGTCTTTTGAGTCACTCACAGTTAAAGAAAGTAGAAATGTAGTCCTGGAGGCAAGACATGAAAAGCTCTGTACCAGTGAGTAACAGTTTGAAATGTCTTGCTCTGACTCGTGTGAGTATGTGTGTCAGCTCCCTTATGTGTGAGCAGCAGACCACGAACCACAACAGGGACATCTCCTTCCTCCCACAGCAACCACAACAGAGTGAACTTTACTCACGTCTGTATGCTGTGCATGCTTCTAGGAGCATCTCTTTATTTCCTTCCCTTTACAAACACCCATGCACTAACCCCAGGTAAATACCAAAAAGTATATTTATTCCTTTAAAACAATATTGTCAGCAGCTACTCTTCCAGAAGTTGTCAAAAAGAAAACTTCAGAAGAAAGATCCCCTAGACCTTGCATAATACGTATCTGACTGTCCTCTCATTCATACACATTAAAAGATATGTTAGTGCACTTTATCTTTAATCACAGTTCACAGAGTTGTATCTCAGAAGGAAATATGATGGCCAAGATCACTTAAAAGCATATGAAAAACAACAGTAGAGGAGAACCCATGGCTTTATCTATGCATACACACATTGGGCTTTTTTGATACTTATATCTCAAACAAATAGGTTAGACATAATTTCTATTTCCTTGAAACTTTTTTAAGTACTTCAATTCATATACAGAAAAATAATAATTCTAAATGGCAGGTTATATATCAGAAAATTCTTCAGAAACACTGCCATACACTATTAAAATAAAACATTTTAAAATATTTCCTCTTTTTCTCATTTATTTAAATGCAGAGGGAAGAAAATCACAGCTCACAGGTCCATGGGTTTCTAATAGCTTTTTAAACAAACTGTTGTTAAATGCTTTTTCAGATGCATAATGCATTAATCTGCTTCATAGACAGGTCTTTAAATTCTATCCTTGTACACTATTCTTCTAGGTGAGATCAAAGAAACTGTGCTGTTTTGAGCCTCGAATTCCATCTGTAACCTCAGTTGATTCAGGTTGGCAATATAGTTAGGAATGATTATGTGTCACTCCCACCAGCAAGAAATCTCAAAGTTAGAGTATTTTCTCTTTGCCATCCCAGCTTATCATGTGACTTATTTCCCACAATGCCTATCAGTGATATCTCACTTGAGTGTAGTGTCATAATACAGATTCCAGAAGCAAACAAATAAATTTGTCAATATTTTCATGTCTTTAATCTTATTAGGAGTTTAACCATATGTTCTTATTTATTTTCATATACTCCCTACGTTGGAGATTTACAAAACAGAATTACAAGTCTGTCCTGCTTATCTGTGCACTATTAATGTACAGTAATGATTAACAATGCAGCAAATCTTTTTCTACCCTAATTTGCTACATTTTATGATAATTACTTTCTGATGCTATACATCTACCAAGGGCAATAATATTCTTAGCTGCAAATAACACACCTGAAACCTTATGCTCATTTCACAGAGCAGAATGACAGGAGCTCACATCAGTCAAAACCTCAAAGATCAGAAGACTTTGAAACTTGAAAAAAAATCCAGGTTTTAGGTGAATACGAACTAGAACACTTCTTAAATGGAGAAAGTTCAAAGTGACAGAAAGACTGAATAAATATAAAAGATGGACACACTGTTCCTTTTCTTCACTGTCCTTTAAGACATTGCACCAACTTTCAATTTTAATGACTTCAATCATTTTCTGAGCTGTAGCAAGCCCTGTTTCACCTCTCCAGTCCTCAGGCCATTCCCACCATCAGGGCCTCCTTGCACTCCCAAGTTCATCACTTGACCTGTAGGTCTCTCTGCTGTTTTGCAGTTTCTCCCTCTGACCTTCAAGAAAAAAGAAACCTCTCCTTCCACATCAGTCCTCTGGATTACCCCACTCTATTCAAACAAAAACTGAAGAACAGTGAAATTGGAAATAATTGTTAGCACCAGGAGGAAGTTACAGGTCACCAACGTGTGGCTCCCAGTAAAACCATGCAATTGAGCTCTGAAGAGGTGACAGTCCCAGTGTCTGTCCCAGCTCCTCCCTGTGGCACCAGGGCTTTTTCCAGGGCCGCAGGTGATAGCTCCTTGCTCTACACCTTTTGATGCTGCACACACGAACTACAGACAGCATTTTATTGGGAGGCCACACTCTGCTTTCCTTGGGTCACACTGTCATTGCTAAAGGCATCTGAGCTACTCCATCCTCCAGCACCTCATGGGAGCATGAATAAATCACCGTCCTTGCATGCACAAAGTCACATCTCAAATAATACACATCCCCTAACTTAAAGGTAAATATTATGACAATTCAAACTTAACTCAGTTACATTTTCAGAAGTGTTAACTGCACCTGAAGTCAACAGGTAAATCCTTTTATTTCCAGAAGTTTCTGGAATTCAAACATAACAAGCTGTTCTGGAATACAGCAAAGCAGCTGCATATGGGAGAGGAAAATAATGAGCAGGTCACCTCTTCACATGTCTGCACAGGTATATAGTATTTATATATGCCTTCTAGGCATTTCCTCTGAGGAGCTGCAGTGGAAAAAACAACTGCTTGTGACAAAGTGACAGCTGGGGGAAACACTGGAGGCAGAGGACCATAGAGACAGAATAAGGACACTTTAATTGATGTTCCTGGAAGAGAGGCTTCCATTGCGCCTTTACTGATTCAGAAATGTTGTCCTGAATTTATTATGGAAATGTGCAATTTATTGGGAAAGGACTGGCTCAATCCCATGGCATTCAAATGGCTGACCACATCTCAGGTCTCATTGCAGGTGATCCAAGGGCTTCACCTTCAGGATATCAAGGTACCCTTTTTTTCTTGCAGGGAACACATCTCAGATCTGAAAGATGCAGAACTAATTTTTTTAAAATATATTTTATATGGCTATAAAGAGTTATTTCCTTTTATCAATCCAGGAAAGCCTGAAGTATTTAATTTAGGAGTATGCAAATCTGTTCTCATATAGTCGTGTTTTAGCAAAGAAAGGAATTAAGAGATTATAAAAAGTCCCTAACTCATCTTACTATTAAGAATACAATCTGTTCAAGAAGAATTACACCATAAAATTAATTTGATAATCTATGACCCTTCTTTTTCCTCCCTGGAAGTATTAGTATCATTACCACAGAGAAAATTTTCACCTTTCCTTGAGAGCCGCATTTTACTACAAGAATATTAATTTCTCAAGTGGGAAAGAAAGGTGTTTATAACTTACAATGTAGTAAGACTCAAGGCTGGTGAATCCTGTATGTAATTGTCTTGACCTATTTTTGTGATTGGAGAGTAGGATCATCCATCAAAGGAGAGCACAGAGAATCACAACTGCCAAACAAATAAACCTCAGGTATTTATATGCAGCCATTGATTGCACTATGTCTGTGGCACTGTTGATGCCTGAACACAATTTTCTAATTAAAAACAAACTAAAAACCAAACTGAGTGACAGATATTATTAAATCAAAACTTCAACATGCTTAGTTCCTACAGATGAGTGCCTGAGACCCTTTCAAGAAAACTTTCCTGTTTCCTGAAAACTGAGCTGTCTTGCTCAAGGCTGGGCTTCTAATCACAATGCAGAGCAAAAGGCCACCCAAACAGTTCTTGCTGACATTTGCAGTGTCAGTGTGCTGGTGTGCTCACCCTCGGTAGCACTGTGCTAGTATTTTCAGCTGGGAATAGATGGGAACTTATGAGCGGTTTATGAAGGAGTGGAGCAGATGAGCAGCCACTTCTTCTTGCATGCACAGAGTTCATGAAAGCCCAAATTTTGTCACCAAATGTAGATGGAGCTGCCATCAGCATAATATTCAAAAATAGCAACCACAAGTGCGCACAAGTCAGTGAATATAGAAGAGGAAAAAGGAGGCTGGTGACAGATCTGAAATCTTCTCTTTACCTTACATATGCATTTTTCACAGCAAAACCAAGAAACACAGAAAAACCAAGTAGGATTTTCCCTTTCCCTGTTGGCCATGAAGTAACTAAAACAAATTATTAAGATATAGATGTGGTTAGACCTGATTAGAAAGTATTTAACCATTTCCATTTGTTTTTTTTCCAATAAAATTTTTTAAAGAAATATTTTATTTTGTATTATATAGGGGACATCACTAGACATGGTAAGTAACTTCTTTACAAGAAGGGATAGAATATAAACTACATTTTCTGCAAGGAAAACTTAAGCATAAGTATACATAAAGCATATAGAACAAAATAAATATTTTGCTCCTTCATAAGTAAAATAAAAAATAACTGGAAATACAAGCAAAGCTTGGAGTGGCATAATTGCTTATTATGAGAAAATTTCCCATACATGCAGCTATTTTCAAGGATTATTACTCATAGTCAATTGAAAGCAACAGGAATATTCCTGCCTAAAAATAGGGGTTTTTTCTTACATATGTAAATCAATGCCTTGCTTATGATGGTGATTCTTGAGTGACAAAGCTGAAGAGAATGAATGGAGCAAGCAGAACTTGGGAAGCTTTTCCACCACACTTTACTTGTCTGACAACTTTTGTTAACTACTGGCCAATAAAGGCCTTTCAGCATTTAATTATTTAGAGAGGGGTTCCAAAAATTATCCAGAGGAATGTCAACTATAAATAATATTTCGTCATTTTTAGAAACCATTCTCAAGTTATTAAACAACTTGAACACTTTAACCAGCAGTCATACTCAGTACTGAACTACTGTGAGTGTCATATAGACACTCAGTGTCACCTATAGGTTTATCTTTGTAGTAAGCTCCATGGTAAAATAAGCAGATATGCATAGGTTTTGTAGCTTTGGAGGAGCACTCTGTCATTAGTCTCTACCTTGTTCTTCTTCGGAGTAATTTATGTTAGTACCTGCCCAATCCAGATGGACCTTAAATAAAATGCAGACATGAAAATTCCCAGACTGAGGAAGCTTGAAATGGCATTCAGACCTCTGCACTCTGCTTCCTGGCACCAGACCCAAATCCTTGCTTTGAAACACTGCATAGCTTGTGTAATGTTCTACTTCAAGTCCAGATTTGAGTCTTGTACATGAAATCCAACAGTACAGTCTCAAAAGATTTTTAATTAGATGGTTTAATAGGAAAAACTAAACACAGAGTGCATTAGAGACACTAAAGTTCTTGTTACTTCCCCAATCCTCCACAGAACAACCTCCCATTTTTTCACCAAAGAAATGTCTACATATTTCCCCAGAAGCATTCAATATTGCAAGGAGCATTTTTTATACAATGGGATTGTGAGAAATATGTCAAATTATTATTCCTGTTTCCTGACTGAATTAATTTCTCATTAATACTTCCCAGTGTTCAAATATACCTGAACAGCAAAACAGGGAAAGAGTATCAAGTGTCAAAACAAGAGTTTTGTTTGTTAAACTGCTCCATAGTCTTTCTTTTCTGTATGTTTTTGTTTGTTTGTTTGTTTTTTACAATAGCTGTTTGTTGACTTTTACAAAAACACAAAAACAACCAAAAAAGGGACCAGTTATCTATTTGTTAAAGCATACATCACACTTACTCTTTCTTATAAAATATCAGCTCCTTTCTACAATGCTAAGAATTGTTCCTGCTTACACAAAGAACTCACAAAATTCTTCTGAGCTGTAGTATTTCTTTAAGAAAATAAAAGGCCTACTTAAACTGTTAAATTTTATGTTTCATCAAGAGTTACAGCAGACATCAAATTTAAAAGTACTTTACGTTATTCCTAGACTTCTAATGGGGCAAATTCAGGTTTTATGTAATTAAATTTAATACTGCAAAATGAAGCTTGTCAATCCACATTGCCATATTGCATTTTTTAATAGTCATTTTCCAAATAAAGAAACATACAACACCATAAAAACAAAAAATAAAATTTTCTTATGGCTATAATGGTGATAATAGCTTATGGTTTAGATCAAATCATCAAAGAGGCTAGTAAAATTGGAAAGCTCCTCCAATCTCAAACGACACAGCTTTTATGTTTTTTATTGATTTAAGGTTTAAATACAATAAAATGAAAGAAGCATACTAAAAATTAATATAAGATAATGAAAACAGGGGCCAACACATTAATAAAAACTGTACCTAAAAGACAGCTTGGACTTCTCAGAAACGATGGTGTTAAGAGCTACATTATTAGGAAAGTAAAAGGTATAATGCTGCTACATAAATCCTGACAGAGCAGACAGATGGTCTAAAAAATTTCCAAGTTTTATCTCACAGATAAAACCAAGTTTTACTGATGAAGTGTGGTCCCTGGAACCAGCAAAGCTCTCAAACTCTGGAAACTCTTAAGCTAAAGAGTTCTTGTCCTATGGAAAAGAATTTCAGGTGTCCATTCTCCATACCATTGCAGTGCATTCTCAAAAACTCAAAAATATATTTTAAAACCCTCCCAGCACAAGGTGAAATCTCAAACTTTGAGAGTAATCCAGGTAAAGAAATTTTCTCTAGGCAGAGCAGGCATATACCTTCACCTCTGGGAATACAGAAAGCCTGGTTTGTAGTGAACATCTTTTCTTACATCCACAAAACAAAATAAATTCCAAATACACTGATAAAAAGTACTCAGGACATCATAGCTATTTCACCTGTACTGAGCATGCTATTCATCTCACATGAACTTTAAAGATTATGCTTAGTCTAAGCTAATTGTCCAGGCACTTTCTGTAGGCAGTTGGAAAAAGAGACATCTCCACACAGCAAATTCATCCTGTATCCTGTAAATCCCTGTATAAATTATCAGAGATAATTCCCTGTGGAATTATCAGAGATTCACTTTTTACCATAGGGGTATATAAATTAGATGACACATCTAACTTATGAGATAAATAAAGTGTAATAAATCCTACTGTGAACTGGCTGCAGTGACACAGAACTTTTGACAACTTTGATTTAAAATGCTGAAAGTGCATGCATTCAGAAATGCAAAAATAATCCATAGCCACTATAAAAGGTAATACTGATTAAACACCTTCTACAACAGTGGACTGAAAATCAGTGACAGAATTCATCAGTTCAGTGTTCCTCCTCCAGTGCTCTTATCACTGATATCCCAGGTAACACGTAAGAGTTCTTCTTCTAATGGTTTGTCCCCCCACTTTTTCAAATCAGAAAATGTGAGGAATATTTCCATCTGTATTGCATCTTAAACTCTACAGATATACAGGGTAAACAGGTTCTACTTCAATTTTTCTGCTGTAATTCTCTGTAAAGTAATTTAAAATGAAACCTTGAAAAATTATACTTTCTAGTAGAGCAAGAGGTGGTCTTCCACTCAAGAAGCTAAAAGGAATAAGAATAAATGTAGAATAATAACCCCACTCTGCTAATTAAACAATTTTTGTTACTTCCTTATTAAAGTATCTAGTGCTGTTATATTATTGTGCTTTGAAAAAAAAGCTGAAAATCAATTAATTTGTCACTGCAAAGTAATGTCGCTGTCCTGTCACTGTTGCTCTTGTTCCTGATAATAACCACTATTTTTTTTGAGCCCTTATGTTATTTCCTGAAGAGGTTTAATTAATTGCCTGAGTCTCTTAAGCAGAAAAGCTCTTCTTTCTTAATTTTTTTCCCCTTTTCAGAGAATGACTTTCAAGTAACACTTTATTTCAATTGCAAATGAGTTCAAACTTACTGGACCTTTAAAGAATTCATAAATCTGAGTGTGCCTCAGCCAGGTTCAACTTGAATCTACGCACTGAAGAGAGCTTTGCTGCATGATTTCAGTACTCTTTTGCTGTACTGACATTTTGCAATGAACTGTACTCCTAGCAGGTGTCTTTTGCAACCCCATACCTTTTCTTTTGTGTGTTCTAACATACATCTCTAACCAGCTTCAGTATGCTCCACAGAGAACTGGCTGACAATTAGACCAGCAGGGACTTAATTACGGCAATGCTACACTGGACTTCCTACTTCATGCACTCAAAAGAGGGATATGGTCACATTTATGCAATCAGTTATGTATCAAACTGTTTACAAGCATACAAAAGGTAGTGGCTTTGCATTAAAATCTTCTATTTGTTCACTGTAAGGAGATAATGTAATCTTCTATTTGTTCACTGTAAGGAGATAATGCACACATACATTTATGGTTCAAGTCGTTGATTTCCCATATCTGAAGCTCCTGAAATATTTAATAAATGTCTTATTGTTAAAAGAGAGATTTGAACTGGTAAAAAAATTGAATGAGGAATAATACATGAATGCCTATAAGTGTCTATGTGTTAGTGTGGTGCTGACAAAGCTAAAAGAAACTCCAACCTGCTTTTGTTCAGAGATTATTTTTCTCTCTCTCATAGCAAATGCATATCCACTATGAATTCCAGTCACATCTCACGAAAAGCAGAGACCTTTCCCAGCTGCTCCTAAACCAATGTCCTAAGCTACCTCAGGAGTGGAGAAATCAGCATGTCATTCAAATTCTTGACGGGCAGCGCAGAAAAAGGGAACCTTAAGCAAGAGAGGTTACAAGCAGATTGAAAGAGAAATATATTTCATTATTATATTTTTATTTCTGTTATTGCAATATTCCCATCCAGTAAACACAATGAGAATACAAACAGCTCTTAAGGAGGAGAGCTGTTTAAATTTAATTTAAAACTCAGTCAAGTTATTGTGGCAAGTGTTGCTGTGTATGCTCTTAACAGGATAGGATGATTAAATTTAACTTAGCCTATAGTGAAAGCTACAACACAGGAAATAAAAACGACTTAGTATATCTAATAGATTTGCTGTGAATCATTGAAATGTAATTATGCTCATTTTTTGTCATTGATATATTTGGACGGGAAAGAAACTTGTATAGAATTGCACCTTTTAGCCACTCTGTCATAAACCATCTCAGTTATATGTCACACACTGTGTTAGAAAGAGGACTGTTCTGCATAAAAAACAAATACTGCATGAAGCAGGTGTCTGTCAGGGCCCTGAACAGTTCTCTTATCATGCAATGTGCTTTTGCAGGCTTCCCCAGAAAGCAGTAAGTCCTTGCTAAGTTTCTCCATTATTTTACATACATTCTTCACAGAAGCATACTACCTAGTATTTAAGATTTAAGTTTGCAACTTTAGCCTTCAGGTAACACCTGAATGTTTGAGAACACACATATTTTAAAATCAGTACTAAGTACTGTCACCCTTTCCTGCAGAGTTCTTGGTGCTCTCCTCTCCCTCATGGGGCTGACAGGGAAGGAGCTATTACTGGCAAGTCACTCAGCAGGCTTCAATGTCACATCACAGCACCTGCATGCAGCTGTTAATGCCCATTTTCTTCCTTAGGTGTTGTGTGCTTGTAGATAAAAATTGAGAGATCTATTCCATGTTGAAATTTATAGCCAAATACGGAGTATACAAAAAACAACTGAAATGTGTAACTTTATAAATTGGCAATTTATTTGTGGTGACCAATTTTGCCAGAATATCTTCACCAAAAACTCATCTCGTTCTGAAATTCTATAGGTCTATTATTAGGAAATATTTCTCTGCAGAATTACTTTCCAGTATCATTCAAACCAAACTGGCAAACATCCTACCTGTCCACATGTTTGTCAGATTCACTGACTCTCCCAGATAGGGAAAGTAACTGGGGTGGAACTTCTTGCCAGGTTTCTTTTATTTTATTTTAATGCTGATATTTTTGACAATTTAGTCATAAATCACATAATACATCATACTGAAATCATATAGCTATCCAAATCTCTCCTTATTTAATAGAGTACACAGAATATAGCTAAAAATTTTGACTTGAAAGTAGGAGTTTATGCTGTGGTGTTGAACAGTTATCACTTCAATCATAGATGAATTGTTGAGTTTTTTTAGTGGGATGGCTATTTCTAGTTGAGAACCCATGGATTGCTCTCAATATTTTACTCTCTCCATCTATGTTATTTAACAGAAACTTACTGTTTGTGCTTGCCTGTCTTTGTAATTCTTGTCTTTTGAATTATATAAGAATTATGAATTATATTAAGAAAACTTCTGAGCTCTTTCACAATATCAGCAGGCCAAGAGCTTTCTATCATCTATCAACATTCTTGGCGAATGGAGGGGATAGGAATATCAGCATCTCTGTAATATAGCTGAAATGCAAAGAACTGCTGGTTTGTAAAGCTTAGGTGAGTCTCTACATGTGATGTATAGCCACATGTATAGATCTAAGACAAGGTCAATTTTCATTTTCATTTTGGTTTCAGATCATTTGCACTGGGGAGGATATAATTTACTATCCTGTAGGTCTATAATTTTCCTCTTCATTTCTTCTCCTTTTCTTGATTCACTTTCCTGGTAACTGGACAATTTCTTTCACAGAGGTGACAGGGTAAATATGAAGGTGTTGCAAATATTTGGTAGCAATTTATATCAGCCTAGTATCTAGTCCAAAATAGCATAAGCAATAGAACTTCAAGTACTCTAAAGAGCAATGCAAAACATCAGTTTTGGTTAAAATATTGATTGTTTCCATTGTTTTTTGGTTATGACCCCCACAGTATCTTTGGGATTTTTTTGTTTAGGTTTTTTGTTTTGTTGTGTTTGTTTTTAATTTCATTCAAAGCTTTTTTTATTTTGATTTTTTTTTTCATTAGAAACCTGATGATTAATTTTCTCACATTCCACTTCATGGGAGACTGCATATATGTGGGAGACACACATGGAAAACCCATTTTGTTTGTGATTCTTTGCTAGGCTATGAAGACAAAATGTGCAGAGACCCTTTGGGATTCTCAGTCTAAATCTGCTCAATATCCAAATTTACAGGAATCCCATCCCTGATAAAGGAGTAAGTTTGATTTACCCCAAACAAGATTCTCCTTAAATTCCAATCTTATGCAATTTATTTATTTATGCTTTGAAGTAGGTAAATTTGACACTCTTTCATATTTTTTAAGAAACATTTAACTAATGCTAAATTCTGAATTAATGTATTCTATTAAGAAAGTTCTCTCTAGAGCCATTTGTAAAATTTTGTTTAACATATGTCCCAGGCCTGATCAGCTATCTAAGAGATATCATTTTTGGGGCTTTTAACGGTCTTAATTTTGGAAGTCAAATGAAATAGTTTTGTGTAAATAGCACAAAAAAAAGAAACCAAAACCTGATGCAAACAAGGAAACAGGTTCTTACCTTACTGTGTGGTCCATTCTTCTTTATTTTCATTTTCTTGCTTAATTTCCTTGTCACCAAATGAAAAGGAAAACATTATTGTAAATTAATTTCTCAAATACTCATATAAGTCAAGTATGCATATAAACCTCCTAAGAAAGAAGTTGTATCTAGTGCTGTCACTTTTATGCAGAAGTCATCTTGCATACGTGTGCACATAGTGAAATAACCACAGAGACTGCTCTACACGACAGGGGACAATTGACAGGTTATTCTTTAATCCAAAGCTTGTTTATTTCTTTATTTATAACTTTTTAAATACTGCCTTTAATTTGAAACTCATCATATTTTTTTTTTCCTTCCACAGAGGGAAGTAATCTCAAGAATTTCACCCATTTCTTGGTGGTTTGTTTTTTTTGTTTGGGGTTGTTATTGTTCTTATTATTGCTGTTGTTATTTTTTTGCTCTTGTCTCCCAACCTGAGACCCTGACTTTGAAGCACCCTTAAGTCTCTTCCACCAATATCCACACTGAGGGATCTCAGGAAAATAAATCAGACAGCAAAAATGAACAAAGGTTTCTAAACCGTTCTTTCCACAAACTTTCACCTCGATGGACTGTGCACGTCCCTCACTCTCAAAGGTGTAGTGCCTACACTTCCTTCACTTGGAGCCTACTGAATGTGCTTCCCATCATGCAACAAGCAGAAAACATGTCAGATCTTACAACATCCTCTGTCTCCTACAGTCATTCACAAAAATGAGATGTAGCAGAGATAACAAGAACTTACACTGCTTGGGTCTGCATTTGAGACATAACTGGTTTATTTTCAATTTCATGTGCTTGTGCCATATCTGTCAGCTTTCATACCTCTAAAAACTCTCAGCCTAGCAGGCAGCTCTTCACATGCTCCTCCAAAGCCTGGCTTTCTGACTACTGCTATCTGACAGAAACAAGCCTTGAGTGAAACACGTTGGAGGTGTTTTTCTATAAACTAGGTATGACATATGTTCCTGCCAGAAAGATGCCACTAGTGTAAGCAGATCATTTATTCTCCTGCATTCACATAAAACTAGCTAGTCCATCCTGTATGCATCATTCTCCCACCAGGCAAGGGATTAATTTCAGACATTCACCTCAAATATTTAGGAATTCTCTGCTCACTGCTTCTCAGTTTTCTTCCAAGGTTGCACAATTTGCATGGAAGGTGTACAGCATGAAACAATAATTTATTGAATTTAAAAAAATTAAAAATTTATGCTCCTGTGATCCCTGAAACATCAGAATTTACAAGAGAGGTAGGAATCTGGTCTGTATTCATGCTGTGATCTCCAAAGATCGACACTGAGCTGACCACCATAAGAATAAGAATAAGCTTGAAATTTATTTGCAAAGTATAGATGCCACTGAAAAGGGTAAAAGGTTATGGTATTATAAAGGAGGGAAAGATGCAGAGAAATTAATAAACTTTTTAAAAATATGTGTTTTTTCTAAAATTCTCACAGAATAATGTTATTTTCCATCTTGCCATAGCAAATTATTAAAATTTAATTCCATAAAAGCTGTAACACAGACTAAGTCAAAAGATTAACACCTTTATTTGATTTTCCTTCCTTCTCTTATTCTTCTCTGAACCTCTGTGCTTGAATAAAAATGAAAACAAGGTCCTGTTCATCTCCCATTTTACTTCTGCAAAACCTTACCTGAACTGGTAGGGCTTTACAAAGTACAAACTAGCCTCCTACATCGAACTACAGCAATTTCACTTAAAATGGATGGCATGAAAAACTTTCCCAGCTCAGTTATTTGCAAACATCTGGATTGCAATGAGCCTTTACACTGGACGTTAATTAAGCCTGTATGTGATGGAATAGCAGTCCCATTACTGTAGAGGGAGACTACACTGCAGGCATTTTGCAAAAGCAGCAGCGCAGCACCACTTGAATTCCTCCCACAGGCCGGGTGTTTTGGACAGACCAGCCTGTCACAATGTGCTACTGAAGGATGCTCTCAAGGGGATACTTGAGGGCATTGTTGAACTTGCAGAGGAAAAAAGAGCTGTGCATCGTTTAAGGTTGGTGCTGAGATAAATAAAGAACTCAGAAAAATCTTTTTAACAAAATCCTCACACCAGAAGCCAGACTGACTTATGTCCTATCATTAATGGGCTCAATTTATTTCGAACATTCTTATAAACTGCCATGAATATTAAATAGCAATGAACATTTGCCATTAAACCTGCAGAAACCAGTGTTTGCTTTGGAATGTTAACCACCATCATACTAAAGTAGTCTTTTTGACCTAGTAAGTGACTTTTCATTTTCTTTGGAAACAAAATAACATATTATGCTTACAGTCTCCTAAAGCTGACCACATTTTCATGTGTTTTGTGCTAATTACAGACGTTTTCAATGTTAAAAATCTATTGGATTAAAAATTAACCATTCCTGGGAAAAGTAAGGAAATCAAAATAAATTTATGATAACGGATATTTTTATTCTTTTCTGCTCCAGAAGCAATAAAAAAAGAATTAATGTTGGCAGCTTCTGGCTTTCTCATTCTGCTTTATATTAACGCATTTCAACTTCATTAATGAAAGATAAAGCTTCAAGCTTTGTTTACATATGAGCAAACAGTAATGCTGATCTTCATAACAGAAAATATGATTGTGAATGACATCCTCTCAGAAACTGGAGCTATCAGATATTTGAGAGCAAGAGACACAACCTTCTTGTGGAGTAATAAACTCTTCCATCTGAAAAGAATACATTTAAGGCACTTCAAACTTATTACTATTAGCCCCAAGAATAATAGTCATTGAGAAGAACTCAAGAATGCATGCCATTGACCAAAATACTTAAACATCCCTTTGCATGGATGTTGCATCTGTATGTATATATAGTTACGTATAGAAACACACATACATC
The DNA here is from genome assembly GCA_013397375.1 of Toxostoma redivivum. Taxonomy (NCBI): domain Eukaryota; kingdom Metazoa; phylum Chordata; class Aves; order Passeriformes; family Mimidae; genus Toxostoma; species Toxostoma redivivum. Next base: position 117,279 of record VXBI01003755.1, read on the forward strand.
GAGATTTTTTTCCAAGTTTTTATAAAGACATATGTATAATGCACATATACATGTGCATATATGAGGATGAAACATTTAAAAATGTATTCAGTTTGCTGCAGAATCATCAGATTTTAAAGTGTTTGGCAATACATAACTCCTTTGCAAGGAGCACGTACACTAATCCTACCACTGAAAACAATAAATGTGTTCTTGTAGCTAAAGTGGCTTAGTATTGTGGTTTGGGGACAGATTGCATTATTTTCTTCCCTTGATGCTGCACTTATCTGGCTCATACCACATAGGCTAAACATTAAAATCCCAGAGATCCCAAATGAGATAGCTAAGTACATTTGTGTGCCTTCAAAGCCCTGGGTTAGTCATTCAGTTTCCACACATTTCCCAGAGGTTAGATGGTTAGTTTCCTTTCAAACCATATTTTTGTAGAGAAAAAAAATTACTTCCTAAGTTGTTAGTGCTACTACTGCTACAATAAAAGGAGTAATTCATACTTCCTAGATCTTAAAACAAGCATCTCACAGTGTATGTCCCGAGATTAATGGTTCACCTCATGGTGACTTCTTTGCCCACACAGGTGCCTCTAAGGTAGGAACCTCTACCCACTGAAGTCTCACCTCTCCTTGTTTGCAATTTTGTTGCCACTGAAGTGAATCACCTTCTAAGTTAGCATCCACGGTTCAACTGAAGTCTCCTCCCTGCTGCCTGTGTATGAACCTGTCATATATAGAATCCAGAAAACATCTGGATAACAGAACAGATAAAACTTCTGGATGCTCAAACTGACCAGAAGATTTATAGTTATTTTTTTTTGTATGCTTGTGTTTAAAGTACATTATATTTTAGAATGTACTTAATATTTTCTCAGAAATGCAGGGAGACAGGATGTGATAGGCAAAGTTTAGCTATGTGATAATTAAATGTCATCTGTCGACTATGTGACAATACCTCATTCCATGCAGAAGAATTCTATTCCTTCTCATATTGTCACATTTTTAAAGCTATTATCACACATAAACACACACACAAACTCCTCATTTTTTTGCAAATATCATCGAATCTTGTGTAATATTCCATGTATGGAAAATAAGGAACCCAAGGAAAGAATACTGATTTAGGCCACAAATCCCAAGAATAAATACAGGACAAAGACATGTGGCTTTTACTAGCAAATTAGTCCTCCGTCTGTTCAAAATAGGTTCATTAAGCCATCTTTGTGTAATCTCTTTAGAAAATGGCACAGGAGACCATCAGCTTGACAGATGTAATGGAAAATAGATGTTTTCCATGTGTACTATTTTAATAATCTAAACGTAAAAAAAAAAAGAAAGAAAGGACAATGTATAGTGGAAGAAAGTACACAAGAACACTAGACATGAAAAAGATCATTTTAAGTTAAAGCATGAAGACATCCAGGGAGGCATGTGCATCAAGACAGTAGAGTGAAAACAGCCAGAATGTATCTCCTCCTGACCATTACCCTTTTACCCTTCCCTCTTTCCCAGCCTTCAACACTCCATTTTTACAGGGAATCAAGGAGAAGCTGTATGTAGTATATCTAGAAGGAAAAGAGAGAAAATTATTCAGTACTCAGAGAACAGAATATATGTGAGAGAAATGGATGGCCAGACCTCCAACTGCTAGCCCCAAGAACTGCAATCCCAGTGAAATATGTCAGAGCCACTGAAAAGGCATAGAGGAAAAAACCCAGTAAAATAATTTTATTTGTAACCTTTTGTTTTTGACCCTTTATCTTCATTTAAGCAAAACAACCTGTATGTTTTATTATTCAAGCTTTCTCTTGCTAGTGGACGTGGTGATATCAGCAAACTTTTAGATGTGCTGTCCCCTTGTCAGCAGGGGATGAGCACAAAGTGCTATGGGCAAAGAGACTGAGCTGTGCTCCTGGATGAGCTAAGGGTACACCCTGCTAGGCTGTAAGGGTTGGTCCTTGTGCTTCCTAGGAGTGCACTCAGGCATGCTTGAACATGTAGTTCTTGCCTAACGGGAAGACAGCAAAGGTATGGGTAAAAATTTGCACTAAGGTCTTAAGATGGCATTGAAAGTAAGCTGTGAACCAGTGCAGAAAACAATACTGATTGCATCAGGATATGTTGGCAGGAGTGGGTTTAGGTTTCTTCAGAAACTTGCACTGCACTTACACAGATATGCATTCTTAATGACTTGTAGAATTCATCTTTTGAGGACTAGTTCAATATTTGCAGTTTATCCTCCACAGTATTTTCTGATATAGGGTCAGTAAAATATTTATCTTTTAATCCATTCTGAGGAGAAAAACAAGAGAAATAAATCTTCCAAATCTCTACAAGTCTATGCATATAGAAAACTATGTACATTTTACATCTTTTCTTGGCACCGAGCCTTTATATTTTAATGTATTCATTAGGATCTGACTTTGTAGTTAAACATATGTAATTACTGAATAAAGACAACAAAGAGGTCTCTAGATTGGTCTGGATGATTCCATTTCATGCTATCTCAAGGAGAAAATTTCATTCAGGATTTCTTGCCAGTGAGAACAAATTCAATTCAGCATTTCACAAAATACCATCAATAGCAAATTATCAGCCTGTGAGGATGCAAGTAGCTGGCTCTGACACATCAGCCGGCACTTCCATTTGGAAAATGATGCAATGAAATAACAGAATAAATATCATAATATGTCCCTTTTTATGACTATTTTAATGTCGTCCCTTTCTGTATGAGTTGTTCAGTTAACAAAGATAAGGAACAAGGTTAAGTGGCAGGATAATTTTCAAGCCAGTTGGAAAACAAGCAGCCTTGTTCTGTAGGCATCTGCACACTGCACAGCTGGACTTACTTCAGCTGAGGCTTTTCTCTTGTCTATACCCACCACCCATCACAGACACCATTCACTGTAAATGAAACCCTGGTTATTTGTTCCTTCTCATACTGAACTCATTCAAAATACCAAAGTGTGGTTTCCATATTTAATTATTTTCAATGTTTGTCTTTGATATGTAAGTCGACATAGACAGGGTTAATGCTGCCTGCCATGGTCTCTGTGTCCATTTATTTAGTGCAGAGAGGTGCCTCCTGGGGATGTCTAGTCACGTCTCAGTTCTGAGCAAAGGCCAGGTGCCAGCTGCAACCTTCACTTAGTCATGTTTGGATAATTGTTTACAATTATATTAAATAAGAGTAAAGAATTCTGTTTAGCATTGGCTCTTTATAGAGATCACACACAGTGGATAATTATGGAAATGGTAATGTCAGAAACAAATCATGCTGCCTTAGATTCAGGGGATTGCATCACATAAAGCTATTGACTTTGCCCATAAATGGAAGACTAACTTAACTTAACTTAAGGTACTTTTTCAATAGCTGGGTTTTGGCTTTATGGAAGAGATACATATTTTTATAAATAATCCAAAGACATGCAAAGACAGAAAAGATAAACTTTTAAAAACTTATGCTAATAATGCATTACAGAATACAGTGTTTATATAGATGACATGACTGCCAATCCTAAAAATTTCATACAGCACAATGTACATAGACATTATTAGAGCTCCTCTTTTAGATCACCTACTAGCACAGTACACTATACAAATCTAATGAAACTTTTACAAATTAATCAAATGTGAACAAAAGTAATTATCCTTGTAAGTCATACATTCAATTTTTTTATAAGAATTAATAAAAAAGATGACTTCACACAATTTAAAAGTTAGATCCACATAAATGTCTAAGTGCCTGATTAAAGTTTTAGTAAAGATATCAGAAATTCTCATTGGGAGGTTAACTCCTAAATGCACAGAGCTAAACTTTAGCTGACAGATCACTACAGTACACAGGACCAGAGTCAACGTATATGCAAGTCAGTGAAATGATTCCTGTCGATTGTACTGAGCTGTAGGCTTGATACAGATGAGGGTGGCACCTTGGATAAAGAGATTTTCTTATGAGAAGAAGAAATCTTTAAATTGACACCAGGCCAACACCATTGCTGGCCTCCTTCCAGTTTGGGGATCCTGCCTGGGGCCACTGAGGTGGCTCCTGATTTTGGACTGGTCCCTGCTTAGATGGAGAAGGAGGCACATCTCCCCTCTTTCTGCCATGCTTCTCTGCATTTTTATCAAAGATCCAGAGAAAAGGTTGTCATCCTTGCTGCCAGGAGGATACTGGGCTGTGAAACTACAGAAGCCTACTATTGAGCAATGAGAAAATGGGAAGGTATGGGACTACAAAAACAAGGCTAGCATGCAAAATTCGCATAGTAATCAATTGTAAAAGACATTAAGTATACATGTATGTACATGCACAATACTGAAGATTTTTATCAACTGACACTATTCAGCTCTTCCTTCCCATATCTGATTTGGTAGCTGAGTCCTGGGAGAAACGCACATCCCCATCCCATGGCATGGTTCACCTCATTACAGAGCTGTTTGCAGCTCTCCCTCCCAAATCAGCTCTGGTAGCACACAGCATCTGGAACTGCTCTCAGCCAGCTCAGGGCTCTGAGCAATGCAGAGTCAGGAGCACCACCGTGTGGCACCTGGGAATAGGTATCAAAAGTGGCTGCAACCCTAAGTAGCAACTTCAGGGACATAGATAATGCTGGTGAGGCTAAATTAGTATGAAAAAGGCCCTTTTTTTTTTTTTTTTTTTTTATGTTAACTGCATCTATCTGCTTTTTATAGTTAAAAAAACAAAACCAAAACAAACAATTAAACATCTAGTAATACAGGTAACCAGCTAGCAGGTGATAGTGTGCAGCATGCGTAGGTATGGAACCAAGGAGGAAAGATGTTTTTTGGGTTTTTTGGTATCTTTTAAAAAAAAAGATTTTGTAATCACCTGCAGATGAGGATTTAGTTTGCAATGGTTACATTTTGTAAAGCATTTACCAGAATATTGCTAAATTTGGCTTCCAAAGCTTCCATGACAAAATACCGTTTGTCATAAGAGCACAGCACGTTGTCATCTGGAGGTAACTGTTCATTCCTGGGATATGCTGAATAAGGTACTACTGCCAGATGAGCCTTTTCTGTACAAGTGCTTAAGGAAAGCTGTAACATACAACATTGTTTTTCCACTTGCAGGAATTAGCCCACCCTTTCAAAGCTAATGACTTTTAATTTGGATTAAGAGCAAAAAGAGAAAAGAAAATAGAAAGCTGAGCCACAGCTAAACTTTTGTATCAGAAGGGACAGTACTGGAATGATCTATAATATGCTGTGCTGCTGAAAAACAGCCATTTTCCATAAAACACAGTCAAGGTAGCCTTAGAAAGGCAGGGGAAAATTGCATGAATTAAGCTGACTTAACCAGATTCAACATAGTTGTGTAACAACTTTCCTTTGAATTTCTGCTCCTCTACCTTCTCCATCTCTGTGCTCTCCAAAATTGTGAAGATAATACAGTCTGTTTCTCTGGCTAATTTGTTTTGCTGTCTTTTTTTCCTACGCTTATCCTCTGGGTGAAAGGTATCCTATATGTCCTACAGATGTTTGTTATAATGTGACACAATTTAGACAGCATCTGGAAGTTGCAGAAGGAGAGAGCATAGCAACTGGTCCTTTGGATAACAAGTTTCTCCCATTCTGCATCATCTAAAATTAATAGGATGGCTGGGCAGCACTGAATCCCTGCCAGTCCCCATTGAACTCTCCTTCCATTTTAAAACAATCACCTTTGTGCTCCATCACTTTCTCCTTTCCAGCATCTCAGAAACATCTGCAAGCTGTTTTATTGCTGTTTTCCAAATCTCCTTGGAGCACTGCCTTTCCCAATGCCTGTATAACACAATGGCAGTCATACTTCTGCTGCACTGAGGGTCCTGACTACCATCTTAACTAGCATGGTCACTTGCATTTCCCATCTGCCTGCATCTGCCAGCTGTACCTTACACTCAAATGCAATCTCAGTGTGATGACAACTTTTTATTCTTATTCTGAATTTGGACAACTTCTCTAGCTAACAATAAGATGTGTCAGAGAGACAACATTTTGGGATGTGAGGTGTATCATATCCTGCTTGTTGGGATGATGTCTTAAGATTTTAACTTTTATATTTTTCAAATCCTCTACTGCAATAGTGCATAGCTCTAAACTCCACAAAAAGTGTAGTTAACTATCTTCACATTTTGGTCAGACAATCCCTCTGGGCCTTTGATCCAAGGACACACCACAGCCTCAGGCCCTGAAAAGCATAAGCAAAATTGAGTGGGGGAGTGAGCTGGGGGAATATGACTTCATTACCTGAAGCTGTAATTGAGAATTAACCCCTGATATGCAAATGGACAAAACTTACCTATATGTGAAAAACGCGTGACCGATGTGCCATCCATCTTGGGTGTAGCCTCTGTGAGACTTTTACACTGCCCAAGGCATATCTATTGAAGGCCTTTAATAAATACCTACTTTATTCTCTTAACTCTGTCTAACCTCTGTTCTAGGTAGCCACTCCAATGCATCAGGGACAACAAGAAGAGATAGTTAAATCCATTACTTCTTTTTAAGGTATGTAGGCAGAAATGTAATGCAAGGAATACAGCCAAAGTAGAGCTAAAAGAAGTTTTCTACCTCTAAAAAGTGATTTATAATAGTGAGAAATATTCAGCATTCCTACATTTTCTGAATTTAATGAAATCAAAACAATCGGCACAACTAAACCCAGTGTATTTTAAACAATACCAAAATTCTGTATTTCACAAAACAAATTTTAGGTATAAGACCATGCTACTCAAATGCTGAATTCTGCCCTTCATTGAGATGACTTGCAAATTTTGCTGAAAACCGGCCCAGGTCTCAGCCATACAACATACTCCTGTGGGACCCTGTATTTCCTATCTTTCTCCCATGTTTGTGAGACATTAAGGTGAGTTTCATCTAGGAAACCAGGCTTCAGTGCTGGGAAACAGCTATGATATGTCATTGGTGGTCCCAGCATTAACAGACCAGGGCATTTTCTTCCTTTGTGGTCAGCCAGACCATCAACAGGCAGACTAATGTCTCCAAGCAGGAGTCTATCGTCCAGCAAATAACAGAAATTTTGTTCTCTTGTTCCCAGCTCGCAAAAGCCACAAAATGCCTTAGGCACCTTTTACACTGTAAATATGACAGAGTTAACGCAAAAAATTCTGATGGCTGGGAAAAAAAAAAAAAAGCCTACATGTAAAGCTGCAAGAAAAGAGTTCCAATAGAAATAAAATACATTCTCCTGTAGAACAGTATTACAGTGTAGGCATGCCTATATGCATGCTTTACCACTCTAGAAAGGGAATTTTCAAATTATGATCTCCAAACACATGGATTATTATACAATTTAAGTAGCTCTATTTAGTTTTTCATACTCAGAATGTGCCAAATAGAAGTACTGTGTCCAAAGTACCAGAATCTGGTCTGAATATATCAATATATATAAAAAAAAAAAAACCCAGACTGAGTCAGAAACTCAAAATAGGAATCACAGATTGTGTCCAAAAAACATCTTTATGGTTATTGTTTACGATAGTTAAATATCCAAGTGATTATTTGAATTTTGGTTGAGCTGAGACATTGGTTAAGATCTTGAGTACTTTCTACTATACCCTCGTAAAAATACACACTCAGAATCAGTCACTGGTCCAAGAAGAAAAAGAGAGAGCAGCAGTGAAGCATTTTTGGAGGTGAGCCAGTCCCGCCAGACACTGTGGAGCTGAGAGTCAACCCCAGAACATTTAGCCAAGGTTCTGGCTAAAAGACTGCTGCTGCAGTCTGACACCTGCAGCTTTGTACCACTACAACTTTCTATTTACCAGTGGAAATCACAGAAAACCAGAATTTCTCAAGAGATTCCTGGCATTCCAGCTGGAAACAGGATTTCATGAGTTGTTTTGTTTTCTCATCTTTCAAGTATTCATGGAATCATAGAATGATTTGGGTTGCTTTTGGAAGTACAGAGGTTTGTAGCAATAACAAATAACCAGTAGAATACCAGCTAGCAGAACATTTCTGACCCTTCAAAATTGTTTGATTCAGGTGTTTAATGCAAGGCACTATGGAAACACTCCTGTCTGTACACTCATGACAAACATTTTGATCACAGCTCAAAATGTTTTCCTGCATAGCTGTATTGCCATCACTAAAATCACCAGATTCCTGAAATCTCCCATATTAGCCAAACCTTTAGCTGCTGCTTTTTACCCTTTCCACAATATTGCAAGAGACAGGAAGAGAAAGATTGGAGATATATATGTATATATAACCTACTGCATCTGTTTTAATGTCCTCAGGGAAATATTTCTTCAGTATGCATATGGAAGAGGGTGGCAGGTTTTTTTTCCCACATGGAACTTCCTCTTTCTACTCTACCTTTATCCCTGCACAGTAAATCCTGGCAATATGAACCATTAAAAAGATAATACGAACATACGGAATTTTCCAATTGCTGCCCTGCTGCAGCTTATTAAAATAAAAATATGCTTTATTTATGTAACACCTGTCTGTGAAAGCACCCCAGGCACTTTAAATATAGAGCAAGACTCATGATAAAAGTAAGTATACACAAGAGAAAAACAGAAATCATTAAACATCATTCAAAATACTAAATGCAACCAGTGTACCTTAAAAGTTGCATTGCGATTAAAATAATCGTATGAAGCTAACTCCTTAAAAAAGCCTTTCTCAACCATCTTTTCAGTCCCAGGAGTAAACGTCATCCAACACACCAAAGCCACAAGAAGCAAAGATACAGACACTCTTGCCAGTTTCTGCAGTGTTAAGGCAACACATTTTTAAACTGTCAGAGGAAAAGACCCTGTGTAAAGGTTATTTACATTACCTTAGTGCCTTGGAGGTGAGAGCAGCCAGGATTACTGTGTGTGTGTAACACGTGGTGAGAGCCACAGCACAAGCCTCATGCTGGGGGGTTGGGGGGAGCCATTCCTGCCACACCCCACAAGCCTTTCACCTGAGCTACATCATCTCACACCAACACATCCTGAGGTCCTTCCCCAGGAGAACCCCCCATGCCAGTCAGAAATGGAAACTGCAAAGAGTACAAAACCACAGTTAACTTGCAAAGCACGTAAAGATGGGAGGGAAAGGAAACCAGAGCGACAGAAGCTTAGTTTAATAATTCCAGTTTCCAAGGTGCTGCCAAATAAAACTGAGAGCTCCCGTGTCTAAGCCTAAATCTCTGCTCCTTGGACTTGATAAGGGTCATGACAACTGACTGCAAATATGAGTACAACCTGAGAATCAAGCTGCTACTAAACTGCTTGACCCACATGGAAGATCTAATGTGATGAATAATTATACTGTTAGTAAAAAATGAATCAAACACTTAATCCAGAGCAGAGTCTCACATTACCTTCTTGGGTTGCATAATTGTAATTTCAGGATGCTCTGGATATATTCTACAATATAGACATTCTGGGCAAGCTGGCTGAATACTCAAGTAGTTCAACAAAACCATGTTGCTGCAGTCTGGACTTAAGGTCAAGCTAGTAAACATGCAATGAATACATAATATGGTAAGTGAGGGCAGAGCAGTCTTCCTGAGAGGCAAAGCCCCAAACATGGATATTAAATTCACTGAGATTAAATCTTAGTCCTTTTGAAAACACCACTATATTTTTCTCTGTTTTCTTCATAACATCATTTCCTACTCAAGAAATAGCCTGGATTTCTCCTTTAGGTTGGATAGTAGATGTTCTGCTGTTCAGAAAATCACTTGGAGGCCAGTGGTCGATGTGGGAGGTGTCTGCTTTGCTCAGCTCCATTGCTAAGCCAGGCAGGTATGTGACAACACAGATTGCTGAACATCTCTTGTAAAATTCCCTTAATATATAACTGGACACATTAAATATTGATGTATTGAATAGAAATGAGCTTCTGAATGCACTTTCACGCACACAGCCAAAATAATTTCTATTTATACCTCAATTATGTATCTTTGTGTGTTACTCCCCTATTACAGAGAATCATACTGAAAATTAATTCCTTAACATTCCCTCCACAGCCTTTCTTCCAGCCATACCTGTCACCTCTGAGGGACCTAGATTTTGACAACACAAGTGAACAGATCTGTAACATGTCACTCCTGCTTCAGTTGCAGAGATCACGAGAGGAACATTCCTGTCTATTATGAGTGGCATCAGGGACCAAATTTTAGCAAGACTTCTCTAAATGGCAATGCTGAGAAAAAAAATTAAGTGCGCTGATGCTATCAATGACCCTAAGATCTCTGCCCATAAGCAGAGCCGGGGACCATGAGAACTCCCTGATTGCTTTAGGCATCTCCAACCTGCTTGGATGAGAAACACTCCTGAAGAGCCAAGCTGACAACAGAACCACCCAGAAGAGGCAGTGCTGGCTGGTGACCCATTGTACCAGAGAGTACTCTTATCTGAAAACACTGACAAGGGCCCTTCTGGTCCTCTGTGATAAGAAAGTCATTACTGGGTGACAAGAAGAGTCTACAACATGACTGAAGCTGGCTGAAATTCTTGGTATAAATCAATGCTCCTCGTGCACAAACACGAATCTGGAAACACAGCAAGACAGCTATTTCACCAGTTTTGCAGCTTTCAAGTCACTGTCTCTGACCGAAACAAAGTTTATAAAAATTAATTTAATCATCAATATCTATGTATTATATCTCCACTGGCCTTTGATTTTTCAAAATCAAAACTTTTCAGGCATAACAATTTTGTAATCTTTTAGCAGCAGCAGTTCCTTACTATTTATCGTACCACAGAAACTATTAGGCATGAGGTAACTCACAGTCCCAGAGAACTATGAAAAGATGGATTAAGATCTCAAAATAAAGGAACAAATATCTTTTTCACCCATGCAGGGCATATCTATCTTCAGTTATGCTCAGTAACCCTTATAGCACATTTGCAGAGGTGGTTACATCATTCAATCTAAGGCATGTAACATGGGGGCCTTGCACAGAGATATGGTTCCCCAAAGGAATCACTTGCAAGAAGAATGCTCTAGCAGAGAGGACAGCTCTGTAATTAGGCCAGATTCTTGAATTTTATTTATTAATTTGGCCCATCTTTAAATTCAAACAAAATCACTGTGCATCTGAGAGGCAGACTGTTCAGAGATAAAGTAATAACAAGATATAAGCTTCATCTACTTTATTAACTTTGTCAGCAATGCATGAGCCTGGTTCAGAATGACCTATGTTGCCCTGAAGTGGGGAAAAGCACAACACAGGATAGTCAGGATAGGGAATGTGATCTTGCCCCAGAAGAACAGAACTGAGGGCTGATGATCATCCTTCTAGCATTATTACTGTGGCAGAGGGGAGAGACTGTTTCTCCTGCTCACTTACCTTGGGAACAAGACATTATAGCAGTGGTAATTTTTAATCAATTCCTCACAGGAATCCTTTCCATCATTTGATGGTGATGGCATGCATATATCTGCCCTGTCCTGATGCAACAAAGATATGTCCAGCACTTTCTCCAAATTTAAGGGTGCAGTTGCATGAGTCATTTGGTTTTGTGGTGGGTAGAGTTAATTTCCTTCCCAGAGCTGGTATGGGAGCATGTTTTGTATTTGTGCTGGAAATGCTATTGACAATTTAAAGACTTTTTCCTTACTGCTGAGCAGTGAGGACTCCTTAGAGTCAAGACCTTTCCTCTCTCTCACCCCACCCCACCAGACAAAGAGGCTGGCGTGGCACAAGACAGTGGGAGATGACACAGAGGGGACAGCTGACCCCTGTAGATTCAAGTAACATTCCATACCCTATGGAATCATGCTCAGCATATATAGCTAGGAAAAGAAAAAGGACACTTGGAGTGAAGGTGTTTGTCTTCCCAAGCCACTGTTACAGGTAAAGTCATTGTTACAGTCATTGCTCTCCTTGCAATGACTGAACACCAGCCTGCCCATGGGAAGTGGTGAATGAATTATTTTTTTTCTGCTTTGCTTATGTGCATGACATTTTCTCTGCCTCTTAAGCTTTTTTTACCTCAACCCAGGAGTTTGCTTGTATTTATTATTCTAATTCTCTCCCTCAACACATCAGGACAGAGTGAGCAGGTGGCTATGTGAGGCTGAGTTCCCGGCTGGGGTTAAACAATGAAAGTTTTCCAAAGTCCCCATCATTCAAGTTTCAGAAACCATTAATTAAAAAAGATTATGTGTCCATGCTCAACAATTTACTGAAGTTTACTTCACTTTACAACCATCCATATTTACCAAAAAGTCTATGTGTTGTGGCAGTTGTGCAGAAACCTATCACTCCCATGAGGCAAATATTATCCTGCTTACCCTCAGACAAACAAAAAAGCATTGAGAAATTATTTTGATTTGATTTAGTCTGCATCATTTTCAAATTTAAGGTACAGCTAAATCTGCCACCCTCAATCAATAAAACTGATTATAAAGCATGAAAAGAAAATTAACACAAATTCAAAGGACAAGTCAAAAGCTGCAGTTCTCAACTGGATTATCAAATCCCCAAATACCAAACCTTTTGTAACACTACATAAGGTAAAACCAAATCCCAGCTACCGTATGTACAAGGCATTTTACAAAGGCATTCATTTCCATAGGTAGGGTCCTGAACTGCCATGCTTAAGGGTATTTCCAAGCAGAATTTCCTCAGCCCAGGGGAACAGATGTGTCACTCACTGATAGAGAAACTCTATTTTCATACCTTCTAACATCTGGAATATAAAGGGTATAAACATCACTAGGATCACAAAGTGGTTTCTGTTCCCTTCCAATGCTTCCCCTCTGTGCTGAGTAATATTGCTCACATCTTGGTTCTTGGCAGTCATGAATTAAAAAAAATAAAAGCCTTAAGACCCAAACCAACACCTACCTTGCAACATTTTAAACTTTTGATTCATTTTTTTATGTTCCAGTGCAAATAGACTGATACAGTACAGACACAGAAATAATACTGTCACCCAGGAGCAAGTTCTTTGTGAAGAACAAAACTATTCTTCTAATGCAAGCAAAACTTCTTTTATACATGGACTTCCAGAACAGGGGATAACTTGTAGACCAAATTCCTTAAGAAATGCAGAGAAGCCACTTCATGAAAGCCTTATGACCACAAAACAACAAAATGTGCTGTAAATTTATCATGGTAAATTGTTAAAAGCAGCAAAAAAAGTGGGAACACTCATTTCTATGCATAATTTATAATTATAAACTAAAATTAAGTCCTACTGCTGCTTTATCTCCAAGGAAGAATGACAGTAAAGGAAAACAGGACTCATCAAGAGCATATTTGGAGTTCAACAGTATAGGGGCTAAGATCAGTGTAAACATTTTATGCAGAGACAGGACAACAGTTAAATAAAATAAAAAAAAAAAAAAAAAAAGAAAAGAAAATATTTTAGAGGCAATATATGTTTGTGTTCTACCCTGAAGCTATACAATTCAGCCTGGGACATGTTTCAGGTCATGATCCAGAGAATCACAAAGGGATTCCTATGGTTCCACTGCTAACACATTCTCCTTTAAATTCATCCTTTGATGCATCCAGCCACAGGTGGAGACTTGAGGTAAATGGCCATGGAGCTCCACCATTATAATTCCCTTCCAGAAGAAAGACCTCATATTCCTTCAGACCCTCATGCTTTCTCACTTTTTTCCTCATTCCTTCTGGGTTTAATTTCTGTGCTATATTTCTATGGTAACTTGTAAAATTATATCACAAATAATATAGAGAATATGCTGGTATGTCTTACTTTGTGTCACATACTCTGGAAAAAAAAATTAAGCAGTCATGAATGCTCCTTTGCTTAGCCAAAATGGCACAAAATATTCATAGCCTATCAATGGATCTACCCTACTGCATGTGCAGACAATTCTGCTCTGTAAGAGCTGCCAGCTAATTTGCAATCTACTTTCTACCAATGAAAATCTCAGTTACCAGTGTTCCTTTCTCAAATTCCTAAAAGAAATAAATCATTCTTTAGAAAGGCTTCCAGCTCTGCTTTAAAATTCTAACATGACAGGAAGTGCTCAAAAAATTAACATTCTCCAGCTCCAGGAAATGCAGAGATGCACACCAGACAATAAAAAAGATTCTGTCTCCCATTTCAAAGATTCTCATCTAAGATTTTATCTTAACTTACTCTAATTACCTCATTAGATTAATCGCCACTTGTAAAGTGACTATAAAGTAATCTCTTCCTCTGGTATGGACAACAACAAGTAACTGAAGAATGGTCATATTTTATTTTCTCATCAGAGCTTGAAAGAAACTATTATAAAGTGTAAAGATCAATGTCAGAGAGCTTCTGTGGAATTAGCACAGACGCAATAGGAATTCTCATTTTAATCTTTCATTTCATCTGTAAATACAAGCACATAATCTAGGTGTGCATCTCATATTTGCAGTTCATTGCTAATAAAAATATGCCAGAGAGCAATATAATGATAAATTCCTTTCAAAAGGTGCAAAATGACACAGAAGAATCATAAGGAGTATTTTACATTGCAGAGTCTTCCTTCAATTACACAGGATACAAGGAAGATTTGAGGACTTTGTCATTCAATTGCAAATTAAAGCCTCACTTCACATGCAGCAGGATCAGGCACCGAAATCACTTGTCAAGGGTCTGACAATTTTAAGAGCTTCAGTGCCTGGAACTCATCCTATCTTTTCCTGCAGACTCATGTGCCTGGATGAGTCTGCTCTCTACATTCAGCCATTAGTGTCTCAGTAAAGCTGTTTGTCCAGCTCAAAATGTTCTCAATAAAATGGAGGAAGGAAGGAAGAAAAGAGGAGGCATGGTTTCATCCCTATTTCCTGGCTTGGGAAACAAACTTTTGCACTAAACCAAAATTAGTTAAAGGACTGTTTCTTTATGGGTATCATCTCTTCTTATTAACAAAACATTTTATGTATGCATAGAGTATTTTTAACATAAAAGATAGCAGTTAAGGCAAGTGTCATCACTCAAGATATACAAACCAATTTGATTCATGTGAGTTGTTCTTTGGAATAATGTCCTCATAGCTAAAGCAATTTCCACAGTTCTGAGTTACTTTCAAATCTTTCTCTTTCATGATGGGTTATTTCTCAAACATTCAAGCCCAGTCACCTGTCTGTAGGCTGTTCTGAAGGTCGATACGTGCTCCTCCATCTCACCAACTGCTTCCTCTACGTTTTCTATAAAAAGAATTAAAATTACCTGAAACAGAAACCAGTCTCCTTCATTACTGAATAAGCATCCCACATACCCTTACTACCAAAGTATCCATTCTATTTTCACTCAGAAAATAAATATGCATATTTTTTTAACGTGACCTGCAGGAGTTTCATTAACACAGGTTGAGAGAATGCCAACCATGAAATACCACATTACTTGGAATTAAGGGCACTATGTATAGTGAAAAACATGACTCAATCTTTATGTTCCTTCAAGCACCTGTGGCATTTCATTATTTGACCCCTGTATTCCTGGTGACTTCTCTAGCCATGGAAGAATGAACTGAGGACATTCCTGCTGTCCTTTGTTTTAGGCCTGTTAGATAAAACAGGTGGGGAAATTCATAGCCATTTCATGACTCTCAGTGCCAGATCTGAGTTATTCTTAAGAGGGAAATACTGTTTTGTTGGGTTTTTTTAGCCTTGACATTTACATCCCATCACTAAGAGATCAGGCAGCTTTTGAAGTTTATGTTTTAAGGTCTGATATTTAATTCACTGCATGTATCTTTCACTTTGGATGGCTTCTGGAATCAAGACAAAAATTGAGAACCACATTTAAAGACTGTGGAATATAGCCATGCATTGGAGCATAAATGGATGCAGAAAAATTGTAGCCAATTGTATAAGAATTATGACCACAAGAATATATTTTCTATATCAATATTAAAAGTTTGTAAGATTAGATCTATAGGCCCTGGCAGAAAAATACATTACACTGAAATAGTACAAACTGCTTACAGATTAATTAGGAAAAGAGCAAATAGTACTACACCAAAGCTGTGAAGGTATCTACTCCTAATTCCACAGACCAAAGGGGCTGCCAACTGCAATCATGAAACGAGAGAAACACAGTGTTTTGGTTTTATCAAAAATGTGTAGTAAACTTCCTTCATGTCTGTTTGGGCCCACTGACAGGTGACTCGGAGCACAGTCCATCATTAAACTGGCAACACTTCCCCACTGGAAGAAAGGCTAGAAGAAACACATTTCAGAAATTTTTTTTCTTCATTTTTTTAACCTATTATGCTTTATTTATTATGAGGAAGTCCTTCTTCATGTGAATTATGAAGAATTCCTCTGCACTTAACAGTCTTAAATGCCCATGGCTGCTGGTGTCCAATTGTTCCACTACAGTGGACTCTGGCTCAGGCAAACAAAGAATTACAAAGAGAGTAAAGCAACAAGGCATCACCACCAGCCTCTTCCCATCATCCCACCCAAATGAGAAGAGCACATTTGCCTTTGACCAGACACCTCTGCACATTCCCTACCAAACATTTTATGACAGCCACAAGTCATTTCAAAAAGTACATTCTTACTGAGAAAGGAAAAAATCTGTTCAAAGAAGCATTCAGTTTCTTAACATGTCAATTGACTTTATCAAAATATTTTCTGTCTGGCATTTTATGAGGTTTGACATTTTACAAAAAGCTGAATTTTATCCAAAAAAGGAAGAAACCCCGTCTCTTGGCACAATTCATGCTGTTTCTAAATTCTCAGAGGCCGGCGATTTGTGGCACCCTTCAGGCATGGAAGCAAAGCTCAAAAATTCACTGTACTACCCACACAGGTCAGACTTTATTGTAAGTGGGAGCTTTTATCAGCAAAGACTTTTGAAACCACTGTGCCTGAAGTTTTGACAGCTGTCATAAATTATGAGAATTCTTGCTTCCAGACAAGACTTTTTCTCCCAGAGCTACACTAACATTTAAGTGTCCATTGAGACTGAGTGAGGGAGAAGAAAGGGAGGAGTTGCACACCATGGTGTGAGCAGTGAGGAAAAGAGAAGTGAAGAACACACAGGGCAAGGAAACTCTTAATATCAAGCAAGTGAGTAAAAATTCATGAGACAGATTCAGAATTTTGCTAGAAGGAAAGTGGGCCTTCTTTTCTTATACCTCTTATGATTGCACTTATGAGCCCTTTTCAGAGAAGCAGCCAGTAGTACTCCAACAGTGCATCACTTTTGGGAAAAGCAATTACCTGCTTTAGGATGTAGTGAATCAGCCTCTGAGACATCCAGACCAGAACTGTTAGAAAGAGGAAACAATTGCAATCCAGCACAATTATTTTCTTTACTGTTTATTCTTGTACTCCCTTTGCCCTTACTGAGCACTCTGTATCAAGGAAGATTCTTCTAGAGAATATTTAAGCACAGTAAATATATTTGCTTATCCACAGGGGAAAAAGTCTTTCCTTCATTTGATTTTGAGAGGCCTTCAGAGATGAAAGGAAACACCTCATTCTCTTCACAGATTCTCCTTGAGGATGTAAGAAGAAGGGAGAGAAAAATAAGGAAATGCATCTGTCATTCATGGGGAAAAAAATCAAAGCAATGAATGAGAATGGAGGCATAATCAATAAGGCTGATTCTTGTTCCTAAATTTCAGTGCCTGATTGAAGGTGTTACCTGACAAAACTGATATACTCTTCCCAAACACTTTTCTGCTCTGGTGCTTTATAGAGGATTCATACTTTTTGTCCAACCAACCAGAAGAACAAATCAAGAAAAAAAGTCAATTTGAAGGCAGTTTTGAATCTCAAGAAAGGAACCAGAAATATAAAACAAATGCAGACATCAGGTATTATAAGCTTTTTCCAGGAAATAGTCATGATATTGTTCCAAAAGCTCATTTTGGAACACCTGACAACCCGTGGATGTTTAGGATAAGAAGGTTCAATCAGAAATCCAATGAGAATTTCAAATACCAGAGGCTAAAAATTGCAAATTAGGCATTGGAAAAAGTACAAACAACTGTTTAAGTTTCACAATAGCCTGCATCATAGAAAAAGCTGTAATCATTTTGCTTCTTAGAAAAAAGAAAGATGCAATTCTGAGAGCTGTGGAGGATATAAAATCAATACAATTATTATCAGTTATGTAAAAACCTCCCAACGTTTTATTGTAACATGTTTTTTGTTTTTGTTTTTTTTTATAATTTTCTTACTCTTATGTAATAACTCTGAAATAATTGAAAGCATGAATGCTGAATTTATGTCTTGAAATATTCTGTATGGGAGGTTTTTTATTTATGTATATTCATAGATTATCTTGTCACAAATACTGTCCAGACTTCTCTATTAATGTTGGAGCTTAGGTCTCTTTAAAAATAATAAATTCCCAATAGATATAGATATAGATATAGATATATAGATAGACATAGATGATCTAGATATAGATAGATAGATATAGATGTGTATATATGTATATGTGTGTATATATATATAGTGGACCTTCTATGACATTATTAAAGCAAACTACTTTTAAAATGAAAAATCTATAACTAGGCAAAGGGCTAACAAAGCCCAAGGATTTCTGAGGAAAGCAGTTAATTGTCATCAGTTGTGGCTGTGATTGGCTGTGACTGCCTGTTCTGCAGTGGTCCAGGGAGAAGATGAGAGGTTTGTTGGCAAAGGCAGTTTGAAGCAGAAGGCAAGAGCAGCACCAGAGAAGCAGGTAAGTTGCACGGAAGAGAGCAGGCACTAAAAATATCTTTTTGCACTTGATACTGTATGTGAAGAAAATTTTGTACACAAAACATAATTAAGAATTAAGACAACACATGAAAAGTTTTACCTTTTAAACTCTTTATATATTCTATAAAAAATATATTGATTGCATAATTGATCATGCATATTCCAAGAAAGATGGATATGCATAATGCCCTCTGCATCAGTTTAACTGAAAATAAACATGCTTCCAGACTTACACGACACTGCAGAGGTTAGTATCAATTAGCAAACATCTTCTTAGTACTGTACCCTTAGTCTTGCTTTCTGATATGTTTCTTGATCAGATGACTGACTCACTATTCTACCTCTTTTCTCTTTACCAATAACTTCATTCAATTTTTGCCTTCTTTCTGCATGCAGCATGAATAAACAATTTGCTGAATTTGCTGCTTGGATATAAATGTATACGAAAGGTCACAAATCTAGGAGATATGTTTTCTATCTAGTTCTTGTCTGACTATTTGGCTATGCTCAAGCTCACAGATGTTATCATTCAGAGCTATTTTACTAGCCTTGGCAGCAAAGCAGATGTCAAAGGTGGCCTGTCCACTCGTTCACTCTTTGAATCTTCACAGAAACACAAAATCACAGAATGGTTTCGTTTGGAAGGGATCTTAAAGGTCAGCTAGTTCCACCAACCTTCCATGGGCAGGGACACCTTCCATCTTATATAACAGTAATGCAGAAAGGGAACATTCACAGTAGAGTCAAGTACTGTGAAAAAACACAGAATCTAGGTCAGCACTATAGGACTAGATTTCATAAACCTTTTCAGATTTTCCTATTTCTCCAGATACTTAAAAAAAATTAGAATTAAAAAATGCAGTTAAGCTTGGCTGTCTTGGGTCCTTACCACTCAGTCACATGAAGTTGGACTTATTGAAAGAGAGTTTAACTACAGGTACCACATAGATACTTACAGCCTAGACTAATTACCTCAGTGATTCTTTAGCCCCCAAAATAGTTTTACCTAGTTCTTATCATTTCTTTCACAAGGGCACAGTTAAAACATTGTCAACAACTGATTGACATTTTTGGTTGGTACTATGTAAGTTATAAAGATTCAACCTAATCTTTAGCCTATAAATCACTGATTATTCACTGAACACCAAACGATAGTCTGCAAAAAATCTACAAAATATAAAGCAAAACGAAAAATCTAAGAAACAATTATTTAAATTTACTCTTCTCTCTACTGTGTTAGGTTGTCCTCAGGCTTTTTGCTTCTGTTTCCCAGAAAGGTTAGAAAAATTTTCAGTTCTGCATAGCTGGGAAACAATGCCTGAGGTATATATGCCTGTTTTTATCATCCCAAATAAATTCTGCAACAGGCCCCAGTAAAACTATTCAAAGCAGCATTGATTTCCCTGTGCTACCCCATAACTCCCCTACAGGGCACCAAAATGAAGCCAAAGGAAATACAAATGATGGAAGAAGGTGCAAAGGTCTGAATAAAGTGCTACACTCCTGCTTTTACCCTAAGACATATATGACAAATTTCTACCACCTTCCCAAAAAGCTTTACTAAAATTTTGTAGCAGTTTGAATTACACCAAATATATTTTGGCCAAGAAAAGACTTTACAAGTTCTTTAGTTACACCGCTGTCAAGAAAAAGAAGGAGAGGAAAAAAAAACAAAACAAAGTCCAAGTGAAAAATGAAATTTGCCTCACTAGTCTTCAGTATGATATAGCTTTAGGAATGTATTTATATGTATCATACTTAAGGACAGAAGGCAGTGAACTTCTGCCTCAACAAGAGGAATCCCATCCTGGCATAAGAAGGGAATAGAAAGTCTAGTTTTTCAACAAACATTAAAAACAGAAATACTGCATTTCCTGCACATTGACTTGGTGTACCAGGCTGACTTTTGAAAATATAGACTACTGCACAAAGAAGGTAGGATCACTAAATTAAATATTCCTGATGGTCTTGTATCTTCACATTGGAAATTAGTAGATATCTGCAGTTATTAGTGGCAATTACTATGACTCCACATGTCTTGGAATTGTGATTTGAATTGAATTGCAAGCAGTCTAATGAAATTCTTGAATATTTCTGAACAAGAGTTAAGATACAGGATAGGAGATTTTGAAGCATTTGTCTTTGAGAATCACTGCTGGTAACAGATAGCAATATGTACTAACACAGACTGCCTGAAATAAAATTAGATCTACATCTGAAATTTATTGCCATTATCAAGGAACTTACCTGGCATTAATCACCAACAACACAGATCCCTTGAAAGATGGCAAAGTCATTTGTTGGCAAAACCAGAATATCTTATTTAATTTCAAACACTTTGTGACTTGTAATTTCAGTTTCATCTAATTAAAATAAATATGTCAATGAAAGATGGAAGCAAAGCCTCAAAATAAAATAAATATTTACCAATTTTAAACTGTGTTTTACCATAAGAAAAATGTGGCTTCTAACTAACATATTCTGCAACTGCCTATACGCACATTGCATTTTGCTTTCTACAGTTGGAATTTCTCTTTTTTTTTTTTTAGCATTACAGTTACTCAAAACTAGAAATGTTTCAAATACTAGTGGATGGAAAGAGTTCATTTTTTTTTTTTTTTTGTTTCAGGAAAGTCCTAATACTGAGTATTACCTGATTAGATGTAGAGCAACTGCTTGCAATGTTTCAAAATTCACTTGCAGCTTTTACTCAAATCTTCCCACACTAAAAAGAAATCTCTTATTTCTATTCCTGCTCTGTTTTCTTTTTTGGTTTTATTTGTTTGTTTGTTTTTTAATGTTTTTTTTGGTTTTGCCTACATCTATTTTTTTTTTAATGAGAAGGAAGCAAAGGTTACAGGTATTGTAAATTTGGGGGGATTTTGAGTTGGTTTGTTTTTTTAAAGAAATGTGAGAACTACAAAGGTTTGCTTACTTTTTTGCTTAGGACTTTGTTTGTTTGACCAAAGTAAAAAATGTCAAGCAAATTGAGTTCTTTAATACTATTTCCTTGGCTGATATTCATGTTGTGTTGACAAACTGTGAAGAAAAATTCTATATTTTTTCACAGCGTTTTTTGGATGAAACATATGAACTGTACATACATTACTTGCACGTTCTCATGAAAACTTTGTAAAGACAAAGTTGTAGTTGCCTATGGACTTCATTGCAAAATAAATTATCCAGTAACAGTATTATACTTAATAAAAATATTCTTATTCTAAAAAAAAAAAACAAGAAAACAAAACAAAAAACAAAAAGGAAAAAAACACCAAAAAAAAAAAAACACCAACAAAAAAAACCTACCAAACAGCCCCAAAATTAAGCCTATAGTAGTGAATACTGCTAAGGCCACTGCAATCAACAGTCTTCTACAGTCCTGCTCAAACCTTAGAATTGCCTTATTTGCAGATAACTACAGTTACTTTGGAAATTTATTCCATCCAGCCATAGCACTAGAATCAAGCAACATAACTACTTCTTTTTTCAGAGCTGTTACACATCAGTCCTCTACTCTGGTGTATTTGAAGGGAAATAGCTACTGCATCCTTGGAAACAGATCCTACATTTCCATATTTCGACAGGGAAACTAAAGTTGTGTCAAACAGATAGGGCACTCTCTGCTTCACTCGTGCTGGTGCATAATATCCTGAGGCAGGTAAGGGAGCTTAGGCACCCAACTCCCTAAGCCCCTTCGAAAATATTCTGGCTAAATTCTTCCACAGCATAATTGTCTGGTTTTTTCCACTTAATAGAGCTTGCTTCTTTATTAGAATTGGAAAATCAGTAAACAGCGCTCTCAGCGTGGATTTACAGCAATGTTTTCATTTTGCCCTGGAGCAGAACTTCCCTCAAGGTAGGAACTATCTTAAATGGCAGTATGAACTGGGGCTGTATGGCATTCTGCATATGGCAAATGTGAGCAACAGCCAGACTGCCATTTATTTATTTTTATTTATCATAATTTTGCAGTAGACTGTTAGAATACTAATATACACATGGAAAACTCATATTTCTTTTGAGACAACACTGGAGACCATCCAAACAGAGAAATTAAAGTGTGTGAAGCTTTTGCAGAGACAGAAGTAAATACATCTGAGCTTAGAATATTTTGACATCTAAGAAGGACTCAACTCTAAAGTAGTATTTTGGATGGAAATACTTTTAAAAACATTATTGAAAGTGCATTTTGGTTTTGATTTTGTTTGTTTGGGGTTTGTTTACCTTTTTGTTCCCCTAAAAGATAAAAACACTAAGGGTGTTTGATTAAAAGAGCATTTAGCTAAAATGAGAGAGCTTTTTATCATGAAATTTGGTAGTGTTCATAGTCTGCATGCACAGAAAACAATAAGGGATAAATAATTTTGAGCAAAAAGTATTTTATAATGTGTGTCTCCTGTAAGTATGAATATTTCTATCAAAGTGGAATAGTTGATGCTCAGACCATCTTGTCTATCAAGACCCAGTTCAATAAAGCCCATCAAAGCCTCTCCACAGCACTCTGGGTACTGGAATCAATAGCAGTGCCAAAAAAGGGAGACACTCATTCAGGCAAGCCCTGTTCACTCCTTTCAATTAAGAGAACTCTCTGCTGAACCAAGAAGTAAAACAGGAGATATACTGGTTATTTGCCAGAACTTTCTAGCTTATATATTGTTTTATTGAGTTACATATTATGTTGTATATCTGAATTCTCCTGTTTCAGCCAGTGCTTTTTTGAGGTTGTGAGAAAAACAGTTGCACAAATGGTGAGTATACAGAAGCTTTCTATAACTCTGGAGTCAACAGCTCATGAAAATACAGAGGCAATCTGGGATTTCAGTAACCAAAGGCTATAGCAGACATTTACAAAGTAGCTCTCCTGATCCAAATGTAGTTGCTATGTTTAATGTGCAACGATATCAATTTATAGGACATTTCAGTGATTAATAGCATTTTCTTTCTTTTATTATATCAAGTGGTTATCAAAAGTAGAATGCTTGAGTTAATTAACAACTAATGAATTTTTGAGATATTGAACTGCAGAATGTGAACAGTTTTCTAAATCAAGCAAGGTTACTGACACTCAACACATTACAATTCTTTGACACTGTTTTACTTTACCATGTTGTGAGTTCTGGCTCCCAGAGATAAACTGATTACACAGAAAGACAACCAAACCATGGCCAAGACTGGAGATATTTTGAATGTTGTGCGTGGCTTTTGCTGAAACCTCCACATGAAAGTCCAGGTTGTTTTTTCCTCTCTGTAGGACCTAGGTCACTGAAAGATTGATTCACATGCCAAAAGATAGTACTTGTGGTAGGGGATCTAAGACATTAAATATTTAAAAAGCCAAAGTTCAGGTCTGGGCTCAACTATATGATCAATTTGAAAATCATAAGCTAATACTCAGATAACACCTAGCTTTAATACTTCTAGTTTTAACTGAGCAAACAGAACATTTTTTATCTCACAAAAAGCTCATGAACAAAGCATTGCAACTGCTTTTACAAAATGATAAATTAAATGATAAATTATCTTAAAATATATAGTGAGTTCCTATGTACACTGGTAGTTGCAGTAACTGCAGGTAAATCATGATTAACAGCGTAAATTAATTTTCAAATAAAAATAGTTACACAATAAGAAAAGTAGTACAATCTGAAGAAGGCCGAAATCATTATCGATTTTACAACTTTTAGGAAATAAATCTCTTCTCTAGAAATTTTTATTCTAGCAATATTTATAAATACATATATTACACATACTTGATTTTATAGCTATCTGATCATTCAAGCAAATGTACAAGACTTAATTTTCATGACAATGTCATCCCAGAAATAAATTTCAAAGACCATACAGTATTAATTGAATTCTTGCTACCCTTTGCTTTCTTACTCAATTTCAGTGGGAAGAAAAAAAAATACCTCTTTTATCATGCTTCCAATCTTTTTGAATAATTTCCCATTAGACTGCAAGAAAGTTGATAAGCATCTAAGGCAATCTCAGGTCATGCACTTCACAGCTGTATTGGAGAAAACCAGACCATATGAGCTGCCTCTCCCCAAGGACAATGCTAATAGGTGCTCCACTGATGGGAACAAAGAGAGTCTGAAGAAGGTATAGGAAGGGCAAGATGTGTCTGGAGGAGGCAAAGACCATACTTTTATTTCTACTTTTGAACTTTCCCATTACCATTTTGAGTTCCCCAAGACCCCTCTAGGTTTTTTAGCTTTCCTCTTGCTCTTCCTTTAACGTCTCAGTGACTGATGCTGACCTAAAGTCAACTCAAAAATTAAATTAATTTTGATAAGCTGATTTTCAAATAAATCCTTAACTATAAAAGTGTTTCTGATCTAAACACCATATTTGGAGGATGATTTATATTCTGCAGTTGCCAAAAGTTGTGTGCAAAAGCAGATCATGAACAAAACAAAATGAGTAAGGCATTTTCTCTTTGCTTTTCTGTTCCATGCAGAACTCAGTAGATTTTTGCACACATAGCAAGTACACACAAGTCGGGGAACAAAGATATGGCACCTGCCTTTATAAATGAAAGATCATTGGACTACAGATTTTCTTTGTACCCATGCTGTACTGAACTGATCATGCTGCTCTCTATCTCCCAAAATGGTTCTTGGCTTACTGTAAACATCAGGAGACACAGCCTCATCCAGGGTGATGAGGAGTTTGACGACAGTTAATGACATTAAGGAACAGACACAAGATCCCCTTGCATGTTCTCTTTTTTCTCATTTGACTTTTTCTTCCCTTTCCTAACTTCTGCTGCATTGGCAATGTCTCACTTTTGTTGTTTGCTAAAATGTCACAATAAGAAATGAAAAACCCTTTTTACAGCCCTAGCATTTTGCCAGTTTCCTGGATGCTCTTAGCATCTGTCCAAGCTCAATGTGCACTTGTTTAGGAGAGCTGTCAAACATTAGAAAAAAATCCACCTCTTTCCTGTTCCCAATACTAGAGCCTCACCATCTTTCTTAACTGGAGGAATCATTATAATGTGATGTAGGAGCCACAGAGCTAGCAAAGTTTCTCTTGTTCTCCATTACTTATAGACTGGAAAAAGATAGGCTTATGGAAACTCCTATGCCCTGAGGGTAGAACCATTATGTGGGCTCTGACACAGTCTGTATTTACTGCAATTCAGGAAAAATATGGTGGATTTATTTGTGTGAAGATCTTTTCTATTCCATTTCTCTCAGAAAGATAATAACCATAGTAGAGCATGTGTGTTTAGCCTCCTCTTCATTTTCCCACTCCTGCAAAGCAGCTCAGCTATTCTGACTGATACGTAGAAAGATTTTCTTACCTAAGAAAAAGTCTACTGGTTATTTATTACTACTATGTTTGAACCTGAGATACTTAATGAGAGTGTGACAGAAAATAACATTGTTTTTCTGTTGACCCCTGTTTATCTGGACTAGTGCAAATGCAGAGAGGCTATGCAGAGAACCCTGCACCCAGCATGGGAAAAATATGTATGGGCAGACTGGGAAATGAGACACTGGAAAGCAGTGTCATGAAAACAGACCTGGTCCTGGTCCATGGCAAGTTGACCATGAGCCAGCAGTGCCCTGGCAGCCAGGAGGGCCAACCCTGTCCTGGGAGGCATCAGGCACAGCATCACAGCCAGGCAAGGGAGGGGATTGTCCTGCTCTGCTCTGAGCTGGGGCAGCCTCACCTCCAGTGCTGGGGGCAGCTTTGGGTGCCACAATGTGGATACACGGCCTGGGAAAGTGTGAAAACAGGAGAGCTTTCCCATGGACTGCCTGAGAAGTACAGGCTTTCTCATAAGCTTGGACAAAAACAGAAGGGAAAGAATCTCGTACAAAGATGCACCTGCTATTATTATTTACAGAATGTCTGCTGTGAGAAATTGTATTGTTTATGATAAGACCATCTTACAGGAGGTGTTGTTGGCCCTAACCAGTGGGCTGTGTTTTGTTCTTGAGTTAGTGTACGAGTATATTTAAGCAGAGTAGTGTTACAATAAACTTCGTCTCCTTCCTATCTTGAAAGATGACCATGTTGCTGTGTGCTTTATTACCGCCGTTCCAAGGGTTAATCCCTAACTAACAGCAAAACCACAATATAAAAAAGACATTAAACCATTAGAGAGTGTCCAAAGGAGGGCAACAAAGATGAAGGGCCTTGAGGAGAAGCTGAATGAGGAGCAGCTGAGGTCACTTGGTCTGTTCAGCCTGGAGGAGACTGGGGGGAGACCTCACTGCAGTTACAAATTCCTCACTAAGAGAAGAGGAGGGGCAGGCACTGCTCTCATCTCTGTGGTGACCAGTGAGAGGACCCAAAGGAATGGCCTGAAGCTGTGTCAGGGGAGGTTTACGTTGGATATCAGGGAAAGGTTCTTCACCCAGAGGGTGTTTGGGCATGGAACGGCTCCCCAGGGAAATCATCAGCCTGACAGAGTTCAGGAAGTGTTTGGACAATGCTCTCAGGCACACGGTGTGACTTCTGGGGATGGTGTTGTGGAGGGACATGAATTGGAATAGATGATTCTTGTGAGTCTCCTCCAACACAGCTTATTCTGTGATTCTGTGAAAACATCTTAAACTGTCCCACATAATATTCTTCTCTCTAAGCTGGAGATACATGGATTTGATGGACAGACTACTCACTGGATAAGTAATTAGCTGGATGTTCACACTCAGGGAGTTGAACTTGATAGCCTTGATAGGAACAGTTTAGCTCAATGTCCAAGTGGAGAGCAATGACAGGTGACATTCTTCAGGGTTAGGTATCGGGACTGTCACTGTTAAACTTCTTTTCTATGACGTGGATGGTAGGACTGACTGCATCATCATCAAGTCTATCTGGGTGGTGTAGTTGACAATCTGGAGGGAAGGGATGACATCCAGAGGGGCCTTGACAGGCC
Organism: Toxostoma redivivum; assembly: GCA_013397375.1. Lineage (NCBI taxonomy): Eukaryota > Metazoa > Chordata > Aves > Passeriformes > Mimidae > Toxostoma > Toxostoma redivivum. The sequence goes on from VXBI01003755.1 coordinate 144,817, forward strand.
CAAGAGGTGAGGCTGTGTGAACCTCATTAAGTTAAATGAGGCCAAGAGCAAGGTCCTGCACCTGGGTCTGGGCAATCCCAAGCACAAATACAGGCTTGGTAGAGAATTGATGGAGAGAAACTCTGGGCAGAAGGACTTGGGGTTGTGGATGGTCAAGTAGCTCAACATGAACCAAAAATGTGTACTCACAGCCCAGAAAGCTGAATGTGTCCTGCACCAGAGGCAGTGAGGACAGCAGGGCAAGGAAGCCTCTGCTCTGCTGTGCTCTGATGAGACCCCAGCTGGAGTGCTCACCCAGCTCTGGGTCCCCAGCACAAGATCTGCTGTGTGAGTGAGTCCAGAGGGCTGGAACCCCTGTCCTATGAAGACAGGCTGAGACAGCTGGGGTTGTGCAGCCTGGAGAGGAGAAGGCTCTGGGGAGACCTTGGAGCCCTTTCCAATACCTAGAAGGGGCCTGTAAGAGAACCTGAGAGGAAGTTTTTACAAGGACACGTGATAGGACAAGGCATAATGACTTTAAACTGAAAGAGGGTAGATTTGATTTAGATATTAGGAAGAAAATTTTTTTCTCTAAGGGTAATGAGACATTGGAACAGGTTGCCCAGAGAAACTGTGGATGTCAAATCCCTCAAATCCCTAAGGACAGATTGGAGAGGGCACTGAGCAACCTGGTCTAGTGCAATGTGCTCCTGCCCATGGCAGGGATTGAAACTAGACAATTTTTAAGGTCCCTCCCAGTGCAAACAACTCTATGAACCTATGATAATATTTGGGTTATTTTCTGTAAAATGTTAAAATGCCTAAATGATACAAAAATAATAATTCTCCTGGGAATATTGATTTTTAATCTATACTAAATCCTATTATTCACAAAAATACAGCTTAGCTAAATACTTTCTGTAGTCAAAGCTCATTTATTTCCTTTCTCTCTCCTGCTCATCTGCTTATTTGCTCTTGGTACTTGTCCATGCCTGAGTACCATGGGCAATTGTCTACTGAGAAGTTGTTGAGTGGCAAAGGCTTACAGCAGAGAGGATCACAGAGATCTAATGACTTCTCACAAGCTAAACTCAGGCCAAGCAACAACTCTGGAAGCACTGTGAACAGATTTTTTTAGAACAGATTAAAAAAGAAAACACAGAAGTACTAAAACTCATTTTCGTTCCATAAGCTATTTAAGGATACACTTGATTAAATATATCAATCCCCAACCGAAATAAAGTTGAGATCCATCACCCCCTGAGTCTCCTGAAAGATCCTCACTTATCTCAAGGGAGCAGTGAAGCCCTTGGTCTCACCTCAGCATAAAGTGGGTGCAGAAAGCAGAGGGAAGGGATGTGGTTCCAGCAATGAAAACACTTCTGTCAGTATGCATGCCAATGAAACTGTGATGTGTGAAGGAGCTCAGCCTGAATAGCTTCCATGCAGATTATTTACACCCACCAGAAGACAGCAGAGGTAAATGTAGACACATTTCAGCTGTAGTCCAAATCCTGTCCTTGGACTCATCTGAATATAAACCAGGTAGAGCCACAACTTAATCATTTGTTTGGTCTTTGTTGTTGTTTTGTTGGTTTTTTTTTTTTAATTATGCATTTAAATAAAGATATTGCTAGTTTATTGTAATTCATTGGAAAAAGAAAATCAAACATAGCAGAAAGTTCCAGTGCATGACTTCAGCAATTATTCCCTTTGCTACTTAATTTGTTTTTCCATACTGTTTCTCTAGTCAAAACTAACACACTTTTATGGTCTGCAATGCTAGCACTCATTATCCTAATCCCTAACGCAATTGCAAAGGAAAAGACTGAAAAGTGTCACCTTTATTTTCCTAGAGAGAGGACAGTACACAGATAATTTGAAGCTTTTTTCTAGGATTTGGTACCCATTTAAAAGTTGATATTCATTTTAGATGCCATGCATTTTTAATACTTCAATACAGAGCAAAAAAAAATGGCAGTGCAAAGAAATAGCATACAAAACATTTCTGACAATTTTTTCTATCAATTAAAGCTGGAGGAAAACAAATCAAAAAAGAGTATGCCAAATTAACAACAGATATTTCAACACTGATGTTTCAAAGCTCAGTAGAAACTTTTTACTCTCATGAGTTTTTTGAAGGCATAGAATTTTGTGAAAAAAGGCAATTAATTTTGAGAGCATCTGTTTAGGATTAGTCTTCTCATTTTTTGAAACACAGATCTGTCAAGCAAATCTATGCATTTATAGTTCAATTTTCTCAGTATGTTTACATGGTAGGTTTGAACCGGGCTGAAGCACAAAGACCTGGCTCAGGGAATGATTTTACCCACACTACTGTATCCAGATTAGAATGTACACGAATACCAAGGTATTACAGCCAAATGGCTTGCTGAGGCAGCTGCAATTTCTTGCCTGACAGCAGCCTCAACTATGTGAAAACTACTTTACTGCTCCAGTTTGCAGGAAAACAGAGCTGAATTTTACACAGTAGTCCTAGGGAATGAATACTCAGATTCCTCTGACCACCTATTGGCACTGAGTTTCCCAAGTGCATTGTTTGTGACCTTCTAGCTGAGATTACTGACACAGTGCTTTTCACTTTCAAGCTAATCAGGCCACAGGGGACTTAAGCTGACTCGTCTTTCTGTATACTGGACGTGAGGACAAGAGCTGCTTTCCCAGACAAGCACAAGTTGCATCTGTGAGGTATCAGGCTTGTGTTTTTCCTCTGTGTCTGCCTCTGCACACACTTGCTTGAGGGAGCTGAAGCTCCCAGAGAAGTCACACTTTTCTCTAAGCTTTTCTTCCAGTCATTATCAGAAAACTAAAGAGAAATGGGCAGCAGCAAAGCCTTGAAAATCTCTGTTAACACTAACTAGGTGGCTGTTCCAAATCTGGAGTGAAAGGAGAGCTAACAATAGTAAATATTTGCATGCAGGTGTATTCACTTGTGTTGTGTGGTGGCTGCTCTCAGGGTGAATTTCTGGCTAATGCTAATGCCATCTACTCCAGAGAATCAAAAATCTACCTGGAATGCTCCTATATGAATTTCAGAAAATTCAGTGTAGTTCTTGATGCAGAAATCCTACTGAACGTCAGCTAGGAAATAAGCAAACCAATTCTAACTCCTCAAAAAAATTCCAACCTTTTTTTTCCCCAGACCAGATTTTTTTTTGGAGGATTTACACACTGACATATTAAAATTGCACATTCTTTTCTCAATTGCACCAGTATTGAACAGGAGTAAGTTAAGTGAAATATTTAAAATTAAATAATAATAAATTACAAAATGTACACTGGGATACCATGTATCCTAAATGTACCCCAAAATGAGCGGTTAAATGCAAAGACAGCACTGTAGTGGGTCAGAGTGGTCTGTATTAGGTCTTAGATACAGCACTTCTTTAATACCCATTAAATATTACAAGGATACTTTCAAAACTGAAAGAAGGTAGCTGGAAGACAACCAGCCAGTCAGAAGCGTAACTCAAAAAGGCAGTTAAAGTAATTCAAGATATTCAGTGAAAGAAGAAAATAAAGAAAAATAAAAACAAAGCAAAAATATATAGGCAGCTCAAACCAATGAAAACCAGCAGCTATCTAGAACAAGCAAAAACCACCCCAAGCAGCCAATGTCAGGCAGGCACAGAAGAAGTGCTGCATCTTTCACTTTCATATTGGATACCCCTTTTTTATTTGTACAAATTTTTGGAGAATGATAGTTTCTCCAGTCACAACTCTGATTTACATGTTACAAGGCTACTTATGCACAATCAGGTGTATATATTATTTAGAATCCACTGTGAGTCAGGTGACACTTGTCAGCTGTTGCTGCTGGAGAGGCTTCTTCCAATAAATTTATTGACATGCAATTAGGTAACCAAGCACAGAGCACAATTAAGAAAGAGCAAATAACCTACATGAGTTAACCCACAGGTAAACTGTACAACCAAATTTGGTCTTGACTTTTTCAGTAGTCACATCTACAAAAATAAGAAACCAATATAGAAGGGAACTGACTGACCTTCTAAGATATATTATCTTACAAACAAAGAATTTGATTATCCTCCAGACTTCCTAACCATTTCTGTGAAAACAAAAATTGCCTCTTAGTTCAGGACAGACTTGAAGAATCACCCACAACACCATTTAGTTCTTACCCAAGTGGTACCTTGTAGAAGGATGCTTGCTTAAAAGCCCTGGCTCTCTGTTCTTAAAACAAGCTTCACAGCAGTGGGTTTTCATTTGAACTGAATTGTTTTACTTTATTGAAAAATTGCTGGTACAGGAAGGTAATATTTAAATAAGAAAATGTCCATTTGAAATGGTACTGGAAGCCTATATTAAGGCATCCAAAAAAGCAGTTTGACATGCCATTTTAGGGAGAGAAGAATGTCACATGCTGAAGTATGTCATACATAGCCTATGCACCCTTAAAAATAAGAAATAAGAAGCTGTAAACACAGGGGAACAAGACAGACACTCTGGGTTTTGCTCCCTGCCCCACTTCAGGCGCTCTCTGAACTCCAAAGGAGCATGTGCCAGCCCAGCATCCAGCAGGAGCACCCTGCCCTGCAGGTGGGAGTCTCCTCCTGCAAAGGCTAATTATGAAATAAGATCTAAGGCAGGCACTCCAGGGCTTTGGCATGCTTCCAAGCACCTGCTGTGAGCCATGCCTTCCAGCAGAACTACAGTTCTGAGGCTGGAGTCCTGACCAGGGCTGCCCTTCTTCCCCTGACTCCATTCCTGTGGGAGAGCTGCAGCTCACTGAAGAGGTTAGGGTAAACTAGGGAATTTAGTAATCCTATGTTATGTTTGCTAACTGCTCAGTCTAAATCTATCTGAAATGACCCACTGAGGATTATATATCTTGGAGGTATTCTACAAGCCAAAAAATCTGGGCAGTGACAGAAAAGCTGGGTTTCATTTCTGTTGCTGATTCTGACTGCTGCTGTTTCAGACCCAAAGAAGTCCCTGTTTGGCGTCTGGTCTGTTGCTCCATTACCATGCATTTGTCTAGCAGAAGCTAACATTCCTGCTCCAACATCTTTTATTCCTGTTCTCAGAGAACTGCCTTACCACACATACAGAATAGAATATCTGCCATTCCAGGTGGCAAAAGAGCCAACTCCACAACACAGGGAATTTGTAAAGCCTACTACGATTAGTTGATGCAGGTGGAGAGCAAGTGAAAACCCAAGTGCAGGGTCTTATCTGTTTCTGAGTTTTTGACTGAAGAAAAAGCAGTGCAAAGAACCAGGACCCTCAATACAATTTTGTTTCAGCCTCTGGCCTCCCTGGTAACCTTCTCTTCTCTGTGCATCACTTTGGGAAAAACAGCTCTTTATACAACTGCCGGATGTATTGATAAAATCCACCAGCCATGACTTTCTTGATTCTACAGAAAAACGTCAATTTATGATATTCTCACAGAAATCCAGATAGCAGAAAATATTTCCTGAATCAAAACTTCAGACTTTTTGAGTACATGCAGCAAAAGAAAGGCAGAGGGAGCACAAACAGCTCCCCAAACCTTCCTATTGTAAATGCAGAAATGGAGGTACATTTTTTAATGCAGGTGAAAAAGCAGTCTTGTACCAGTTTGGGGCTGCTTACTTGAAGATCCAGGAGGCTGCTTTAAAAAGATTGTTATATTTTACAGCTTTCACTATCTTGCACTACAATTTTGCTTTATGTTCTTAAGCCACATATACACAATTCAAATTAAAGTTATTGTTGCTCTGACATCCTCAACATAATAGTCTCACAAAAGACATGAATGGATAGTCATCAGGCAAAATCAGAAATCCATGTTACTTTGATTAGGTGAGCCATTAAGATAATATATGTAATAACATCTGTAGGAAGAAACAGATGAAATTGAACTGCATAGTTTTAGCTTTGTTGATTCTTTTAATATACACATCACTATGAAAATAAATGTCTGCATGTTTTTAAAAACACCTTCCAATTTATGGTTGGGGATGGGGCAAGGATAGACCAGCCAGCCTATAAGCAAATTTATAACCCAATTAGACTGCTCTTTTATAGTTTTATTGTTTGTTTCTTTGTAATTCAGGCCTCTAATTAGATGTCATCCAATTTAGAAATATCTATGAAACAAAGACATATTTTAAGGAGGACTTGCATTTATTTAGAACTCAATGGAAGGTATCATCGACTACTATTTATCTTTATAAATGTATAGAATACTCCTTTTTTAACATGTATAGACTTAAGAGGGCTTCTTCAAGACTGCTTAATTAACTACTATGCCATTAAAAGATTAAATAAATTAGGAGTTTAGTGAAAATCATGCTTCTGTAATATGTATCAATTTTACAACTTAAGTTTCTAGAGGGTTTTCATGTCAATATTGTCTTAAAAGAAGCATATTATTTATATACTTATTAAGTAATAAAAATTCAAAAATATATGTTTATAATTAGGGATAATTAATCAGATTCTTAGTGCAACAACATTTACATAGTCATTAAATATATGCACATTTTACATCTGAAATTCCTGCATTTTTTTCCTCTCCTGTATCTCTTTGCCAGCAGAAAATATGCAGTAGATAATGCAAGACAGCCCAGAAATTTAAATATGTGAGTTCTCTGTCCTTTCTTTGTCCTCTTTTGCAGTTCTCCTTATCCTTTTTTCCTAGTGTTGGTTACTTCTCAGTGTAAAATTGAGAATTAAAACCCTTATCTTTCACACTGGTTTTTAGGTTGCACTACAGAACAAAGCTGCTGGTTCACCTTTAACCACGGAATAGTTAGTGAGAGCCAGAGGTGATAGGGGAAAAAAAATAACAAGTAGGAGGAATCAATGAGAAGAAGAGAAGGAGATTACTGGCTCAGTTGTATCTCATGCATTAGAACTCCAAACAGTGATCCTTGGACACATATTAATACAGTGTGAGTTCCTCACATCTTCTCAAGACTGCTTTTGAACCACAGCTGTTCTGTCTTCTCAGCATATTTGATCTCTCTAAATTATGACCTTTTTTGTTTTCCAGAAATACTAAGCCATGGCTTGAAAAAGAATCCCATGAGCTAGTTTCTCATACATCAGCAGAGAAAAAGAGATATTAAAATTTACTTTCAGATTTCTTCCAGCTTATGAGGAAAGGAAACAGTGAAATAAGAACCTGCAACAAGCACCTTGTACCTGCTAACCACTGTACCTGCTGCACTATTCTGAGAAAGATGCATGTGCAGAAGCATATGTATGATCCACTCAGGAGTGTCAGATCTGAATTTGTAGATTTGCTGAGTGACATTTATAAAACTACTGGAGAAAAATATATATATATCCTTTAGGCATGCTAGGGAGAGAATACTAATGTTTTTCAATATATAACTGAACGCTGATATTTTAAAAATTTCAAAGGGGACAATATTGATACAGTAAAAGCAGACAACAGCCAGCATTACCAAGGAGATCATCCCAATTAGAAAGCTGTAAGATGAATGTGTCTGTTTAGAGAAAACTGTGTGTTTGCCTCTTTCCCCCTAACAGATAACAGGATATGTCTTGTAGAGGCAGAGATGATTTAAACTGCAAATATACCTTTAGTGAACCACTTTTTATTGATTTGACCATGGAGGTGGAATGATGAGAGAGCCACTCCTGCTGCATTGGGAAGTCTTGGGAGGAGGCAGGACAAAAGGAAGGAAAGGGTGGAACCTAATTACCTCTGTCTTCTTACAACATGGGATAATACATGTAAAAAAGCTTTCATTATATTCACCAAAGAAGTTTATGACTGTGAAACATAAGATGCAGATTGAAGGAAGATTTTAAGCAAGAAAACTGGGCATGAAAAACACTAAATCCCTTGGAAAAAAACATGAAGAAAACTTAAAACTTTCATATCTAAACACAAAAAGCAGTTCAAGAAGCTCTACTATAAAGCTAAATAATGACAGGGGTGTCCCCTTCCATACTCTTTGCCCATTCATTCCAGGACTCCTTGGTCTCCCTACTGCTGCCATTAAAATTTTGACCACCAGACATGTCAGCCACATTATATATAAATCATTTTCAAAAGCAGCAATAACACACAGCTTAGATAGGCTTTTGTTTCTTAATTATCATCTTAGCTTCTCTTTCCTAACCTTTAAAGATGCTGGAGAATGTTTTAAAGGCTATGAGAACACATTTGCAGTTGCAAACTGCAATGGAGGAATTAGTGTCTCCAAAATAAAGCTTCTCACATATCACTTTCCTCTACACCATGTGTCTATACCTCCTGGTCATTTGAAGGGAAAACAGGGAATGGTGGTATATAAGCAATCCATTGCTCTTGCTTTGTTCTCTATTCACTTTTGAATAGACAAGTAGAGGCCTACAGAGGTTCTGTGTCATTTTTCAGTTGATGGAAGTAAAGAAACCTCTTCCAAGGAGAAAACATCAATTGTGTTGCATTAATACCAGAAACGATTACTGATATTTTTCAAAACTTGGACTGCAATAACTGTATTTTTTACTGTTATCCCTAACTTATGTTAGCATATCAAACATCCCTAACTTATATTAACATATCAAACATTTTTATTTCTGACTAGGAGACACTGTAATTTTTCCTTCTTCTTTAATGCCCTATGGACTCTACTGACCCTGCACTTTTGGCCTTATTTTTGCACTTAATGTAGATCTGTATTGCAAAGACATCTCCTGCCAGTCTACTAATAATGTTTATGCCATAGAAAATCCACTGTATTTTCATGTCAAGAAATTATACTGATTATTCAAATTTTGTTTACTAGCCAAACCTTCTAGTCACAATGGTCAAGTTATAGTTGATACTGTTTTAAAAAAATAGCATTAATATTGACAGACTACAGCAATTTAGATGCTCTGAAGACAAAAGAATGACTAGACTTCTTCTCTGGAAAGATATATGACATTTTTCTCTAAGAATGTCTGCTTTTTGCTAACTTAGAGGAGCCAGAATCTTACTTGAGATGGGATTTGCAAGCAATTATCTAATTATGCTTTCTAATGAACTATTTTTTATTGTCCAGAAGCAGATGGCCCAAACAAATAACTGCATTGCATTCTTTTGCCAGGTGTACATTTAGCAAATTTAAAGCACTTTACTGGCATCGTTTTCCATGCAATTTCACTGCTGCCTCTCAACAGGATAGAGGCAACTGTTATTCCTATGCAACCACGTGCCAGGAGAGGAATGCCTGCTCTGGTTTGTACATGCAGCCCTTTTAACAGGCAGCTGCCTAATTTTGCATGTCTCAGTACTCTTTCTATCTGCTGCTCACTGTGTCTCAGAAAGGAGGTACTCCAAGGAATACTGATTTTCCTGTTAAGGATCCCCTTAGCCTCTTGAAATTTCTGAAGCCATTTCTCTTCTACGTACTAGCAGATCAGTTTTCTTGGCCATCTCTTCTCTGGAAAAACATTTCTCTCTTTCAAGAAATTGAGTTATACTGGGATTCTTGAGGTTAGAAGGACATACAGCCTTCAGTTTACAAGGACAGCCATTTAGCTGCTCCTAAAGACTATTTCGTTAACGGGATTAATTCAGATCTGACACTACAGTTATGCCACTGATAAACAGGGACTGGAATTTTGTCCAAGCTCTCATGACAGAAAGCCAAAATATCTAAGATTGTACATCAAGGCCTGGCAGACCTGTAAAAAGGAAAGCTGTCATCAAGTAATTTCACAAAACCACTTCTTTAGAAAACAGGAGGAAGAAAGGAAGTGAGAATGGAAACAAAGCTGACAGTTGAACTTGAAAAGCTGAACATGCTTTCAAACGTGATTAAGTGGCAGCATATGCAGAGTCACTGATCAAATGTGTGATTCAGTTTGCAATTTTACTCTGGACTAATATTTAATAATAATAGATTAATATTTAAGCAAAATACCTAGGGCAACAGGTAGTATGACAAACAGAACTTTGTTGATTTAAAAAAGAATTTTATCATGGAAGCAGAATCCTTTCTCTAATCTTGCAGATGAGTTCCTTAGTCCCTCTACCATTTTGTGTGCATTGCTGAATTCAAATACAGGGTAAAGTAATAAATAATATAGTAGCACTCCTGTCCTGCTTGAGCTCAGTAAAAAGTTGATCATGGCCTTATGTACTGGTGACACTTTTGACAAGCTTTTGGGTTTTTTCCTTTAGTCTATGACAAACTCATGAACATATATGGATGGAGTGTCATCAGGTTTCACTAAATATCTATTGCAATTCACTCTTTTACACAGTCTTTGCTTTTTTGCATCTCATACAAGGAAGGTTTTCCATTTACTCAGTATGCATTCAGTTTTCAAGTCTGAATTTTCAATTCATTTTTAGACATTCCAAATAGAATATGGTTTTCAAAGATAATCAATCCTTAAGTGATACCCTCACTGTGCTGCTCATGAGCATTGCACTGGTTAAGTATCCCATAACCAAAGCCAACACACAGGGAAGCAGCAAGGAGCTTTTTATTTGGGAAAACAGCTTAGGTCAGTATGGTCATACCAGATTTAATGTGCTATCAGGTAAGAATGGAAGCAGTATTTACATTAATAGTAATGAATACAGGAGAATGGAAAAGGCGCTCCTTGTCTTTTTAGCTGGATTACAACAGACAGCATGGTGAGGCCATACCTCCAACCCTGTGTTAAGTTTTGGTCACCTCCGTACATGAAAGGCATTGAGGTCCTGGAGTATGTCCAAAGAGCAACAAAGCTGGTGAAGGCTCTACAGAAAATGTCTGAGTGGTTGAAGGAACTGGGGCTCTTTAGTTTGGAGAAAAGGAGTCTGAGGGGGTGCCTTGCCTACAACAACCTGAAAGGGTCTAGTAGTAAGGGGGATGTCAGTCTCTTTTCCAAGAAATAAGCAAGAACAACAGAACAAGAGGAAACAGCCAGGAGAGGTTTAGATTGGATACTAGGAAAAATTCTTCATGGAAAGGTTAGTCAGGCATCGGAAGAACTTACCCAGGGAATTGTTTAAACCATCAGCCCTTGATGTATTTCCAAGACTTGTGGCACTGAGGGACACAGTTCAGTGGTGGGCTTGGCAGTGTTAGGTTAATGGTTGTACTCAATGATCTTACAGGTATTTTCCAACTTAGATGATTTGATAATTTTAAAGGGTTCTGTGATCACTTTGAACATAATTTCCTTGTTCAGATGTTGCAGTCCTTCTTGAACAGTGGTGCCTTGATGACAGTGCAACAATCTATTGAACTTCAGGGGATCATCATTGCATAATCATCTTTTCACTAGGATTCATCTAAAAGATCTGGAACTTCCACTTAAAGAACCCCTCAGAAAAAGCTGATTTTATATTCTCTAAATAATCTTTTATATTCCCAACCCACTCCCCTACACAGAAGACTGAAATTTTGAAAATAAACTTCCACTGCATTTTCTTGTAGCAGTGCTTAGCAATGCTCCACTCCTCCACCTGATTGAGTCACTTAAGTGCTCCTAAGAAATAATTTGCTCCAGGACTGTTGCCTCCCTCTCTTGCAAGTGTAAGACTGGCCAAGAGTTCCCAAGGTTATCTGAGGATGAGGTACTCAAATGACAATATGCAGTGGGTAAGCAACCAGGTCACAAATCAAGGGATGAGGCTGATGAATTCAAACCTTGTATGAACATTTCTGTCATTCTTTTCCTTTTTAATACTCTGCTGCTTTGTACAAGTAGCTTATCTCTTCTAAGTCTTTTTATTTTATTCAGAAGCTGCATAGCTTACCACATATGAGCTTTACAGCAGACTGGAACACAGATAAGACTGCTTCAGAAACATTCACTTATCAAGTAATTTTAAATCTAGGTTTCTGTAAATAATATAAAATGGAATAAAATCTATCGTGCTTTAGTTCTGCCTTAAGAGTAGGGAAATAGTGTGTAAAGAAAGTGAATAGTGAAATACATCAGAAATCAAGAAATCTGATTTTAGGGGCCTTTCACCTAAAACTGCCTCTATTACCCCTGACATTTATATCTTGTAAGGATGCCACTTGATCTATGCTATATCTCAATTTTCCATAAGTGAGCAGGAAATACTTCTTGCCTCTCATGCACAGTTTAGCTACCATTCATCCAGAATTGCAAGACAATCCACGATTGCAGCAGTGAGAAAAAAATAGGATGAACTATCCAGTTATTCATTCCAGTCCTGTAAGACATTCAAGGACATTTAGGCAAAAATTATGACACTGTCAGGGATGGGAAAGAGAATAGCATTTCTTTTAACCAATTTTTAGCGTCTCTATAAGTGTTCTACTATTTAGGTATCATTTTTAAAATCCTTAAGCTCCCTTTTCAGAGAAACACCTACTAAAAGAAGGTCTCCAACTTACAAAACTCTTGCTATTTTATCAAAGTGTTAGCATTATATTTGTCCATTAGAAAAATATTTTTACATCAAAAATCATAAGACAGAAAAAGTGCTCAAGAGAAGTATTTTCTGTAAAACACAGTCTTATCCTACTGATCGGGCAACTTGACACAATTGAGCAGCCTGAATCTCTCATCCCTATTTGTTCCAAACCAGTAAAATAGCCTTACACATTCTCAAGAAAACCAACCAAAACAAACATATTAAAATAAATACCATGGTGATATTTGTATTCCCTGACTGCAATCTTGTCTCCCTCTCAGTGGTGCAGAAAATTAAAACCACCTGTCAAGTCTTACATTACCAAATTAATTAGATAGCTGAAAGCTAGGAACAGGGAGCAGTAAGCTATAATCTATGTGAAAGGATGTTCATGAGTACATTAATTACCACCTATTGGAGGGAATTCTGCTGACTTTTTCTATGAAGTACATTCAGACATTTGGGTATTGTCCTGAATCATAATTGAATATTTACCTTTTTGAAAAGAGGTATAAACTACTTTATGGAACTATTTTTTTTAATTCACGTATTTTTAAAAGGAATGGGAGATGAAAAAGAGGATAGGTAAATAGTTGGTATTTTTTAAAAATTGTTCTACCTTTAAATTACCAATAAGATTTATTCTCAGCCAAGACAGGCTTTTTAAAAGTCTTTATTTCATAAAAAAAAAGAAAAAAAACAAAAACAAAAACAACCATCAAGAATTATATCAATTGTTAGCAAAAAGAGAGATAATCTATAATGATACTACCAGTTATGGTGCTATAAATGTTAAATCCATTATGATTAGTTACTATGATCTTTAGTATAAAAAGGATAACAGATGCAATCAAAACAATTTTTTTAACATGTGATCAATCACTATTTGAAAAACAGTACACAAAGAGATGAAAATGACAATGAGGCATAAAAATATAGAAGGAAATGTGAAAATTTTTGAGCTTATTTAGTACAGTAATTCTAAATTTAGCTCATTCTAATATAATTATAAACATTTTCCAAACAAGTATGACTTATAGTAGAAGGATATTTTATGGCACATCTTTCTGGCTATAAATGGTGGGATAAGGATGATTTGAAGCTTCTGAGAAGCACATTTTCAAAGGGTAGCAGGTAACAAATTTGAACACTGATATAAAGAATGTTTGAAAAGGAAGAGTGAAATAAAAGAACAGCTAATCAAGAGTTCATTTCCAAAATTACTGAAAGTCCTAGAGGTGTGAGTCAGTCAGTGTAGGTGAACTTCCACAGTGTAACAAACTTATATACAACCAAGAAAATTTTCTGAAATTTTAAATTGATAATCAGAAATACTGTTTTATCTGATTCTGCAAAAATGGGATGGAAATATTCAAACTCTGCCAGTTCATTGCCATATCAGATCCGTTATTGCACTCAACAATAACAAGAACAAAAAATCAAGTTTCTTTAACATTATTTTAGGGTTGGCTAATATTGAAGGTAAAGATGTAGAATGATTTATGTTTCATTTCTGGTATTTCAAATACATGCACATTCTTCTTTTAAAATTAAAGAAGTTTCTCTTGCTAACTCACATAAACTCCTACAAAATTATTATCTTCATTATATATTTCTACATTTTATTGATCTATATATTTTAAGGAGTATCAACATATCTCTCAGGGGAAATAATATTAAAATGTGCAAGAACTTTTGCTTCCAGATTTAAAATAATGAAGTTACTTACTTATATCATCTCAATATGGTATTAACAAATCCAGTGCCCAATGGATGATATCTATTTGATTCAAATATTTTCTTTTGGGGATTTTTTGTTTGAGTTTTTTTAGGGCAGGGACACCTTCTACTAGACCAAGTTGCTGAAATCCCTGTTCAGTCTGGCCTTGAACATTTCCAGGAAATTGTTTTAAGTACAAGTTTGTTTCAATTCACATTCTATTTTCCAGCCAAACTCATAACTCTTCTCCTTCTACATCTTTTCACAACTTTATTGACTGAAAATAGAGAATTTTGATATACCTCACACTTCCTAGCTGATAAAACTCAAGATCCAAAGGTAACTTAGAGCAGACTGGTTAGAGTAGTTGTCAGAACATCAGAAGATACCCAAAGGAAAGACCAATGAAATTATTTTCTTCTTGCTTGATAATCAGCCTAAATCCTTTCTATGAGAGCTGAAACCTCTCAAAACATTATGGCATATATGCCCCCTCCTGAAAGCAACTTTTTAAAGATCCAATTATAATGGCTACACCATAAACATGACCACTCAAAGAAAAATCCATCACGTCATCAAGGACATGTATGGGATTAAGATCATGAGACATGTCTACACTTTGGTTCTGCAGTGAGAGTTTCATGATGTGACATGAAAGTCTGCAAAGTTCCATTTACTTTCCCCTTTTTCCAATATCCTTTAAAAGAAAGAAGTAATTCAGTTCAGTTCAAATTTGAAAATATTTGATTTTAATATAGGACTAACTATAAAAACTAATGTTTCAGGTGTCTTGCCCTATAAAAATCTTGAGAAAAAAGTGTAAAATGGCTTTGACAGAGGTTAGGCTGGATCCATTTGCAGTTTAAAACCCAACCAAATTTTTCAAAATTACTTGCTATGAAAAAAAATTCCCAAAACCCTTGTAAGGTTTTCAACTAGATAAAGGCTAACTCTTTATTTCAATATTCCAATATTGATTGAAAAATTTGCTGACTTTATCTTGGGAGATCTTTTAAAATTGGAAGGTCTTTCAAAACAGATACATTTCTCAGAAATAATGGTTGAATAAAAAATATACCACATGGAGGGAAATAGACCAAATGAATTTTCAATATACTTTTGTCTCCTTAGTTTTAGGGGCAAGGATATTTCAAATTAATATCAGATTTTCCTTACATTACTCCCTCCCTATTCCTAATTTAGACACAATTTAGAGACAGGTTGTTTGACTTCAGCACTTAAAATCAAGCTCTTAAATTAATGGTGAGGCAACTAAACAAAATATTTGACTCAAAGTGCTTAAGTAACCAGGACTTATGCAGGACAGAGTTCTTTTCATGTTCTACAAACATTCATGCAAATAAGGACAGTACACCAACAGGTCAACTTTAAACCAGAATTCATGATCAGAATTAAATTGCATGTCAAGCATGTTTCATTGCCTCCTTCCCTGCACTGGAAAAGCAAAGTTAAATTCTTCCAGTCACTCAACATTTCTCTATTATGAAGGAAACAAATGAAAGCATTTTCCAAAATTAGTTCAGGCATCTCCATTCACAGAATTGTCAATGGAAGGATATTCTGCAATGCTTCCTATTTATTGCACAGGTTCCTTATAGCAAAATAGACTCTAACCTAGGAAATTGCATTTTTAAGAGACTAACCCTGAGGCTTGTCCAGACCCTATCAATTCATCTCTCCTTACTCTGTTTTCCTTTTACACAGTGGCTATGACCTATATGCAGTGATTGAACATTTCTGAACCTCAGAAGACAAGCCTTCAAAAGGAATTTGAATTAAGAGATGGGAAATATTTCAAACAGGGAAAAGAGAGAATTTTCATACATATTCAAAATTATGGAAAAACTTCTTCAGCCACATTAAAAAAAAAACAAAACAAAACTAAAACCACCAAAGCCTGAAGGGTCAAGAGTAGAGTAGATTAATAGAGGAGATAAAGGACAAGCAAGTCAAAGTTCATGTAGTGCTGTCAATAAAAAAGATAGACTTATTTCAACAGACTATTTTTACCTACTTAATATACTCCTTTGATACATCAACTTGATTAGATTTTTTTCTTAATCAACTTTTTCTGTCCTTTTATTTCTGGTAATAAAACTAAGAAAGAGCATGTAAAAAAAAAACCCAACAAACAAACAAATAAACAAAAATAGCCTTGAGCAAAAGCAGGTTAAGAATTTAAGGAAAAAAATATTCCAGTTCAGCTCAGGATAATAAATGCATAAATCTGCAACAGATTTGGACTTGTACCAAGAGCCTCAAGTTGTCTGCAGTGTAGTATCACCCTACCATTTGTTGAAAAAAAAAGTGTTGAAAGAAAGCAATGAACAAATTTCTTCAATAAAAACATTTCTAGCTAGGATGCAATTTTTTAGAATGAAAAATACAGAAAAACAACTGCATTTAAAGAGAGTGATAATATTTAGATATATCTTTATATATGAGTAGTACATATTACATAAAGATGCAGAAATACGCAAGAAATGCAAAGTAATTGCATTTCTGCTGTGAAACATATCAGAGACCAGGGTCTCCCATGTTTGTCATGGTGTGAAATAAAGCACTAGGTAAAACACCCAAGAGAGATTCAAATTCTTGTTTGATGAAATAATGCAAAGAAATATTTATATGTATTCCAATAGCAGCCACAAGCCTTAGCAATTCAGCTATGTGTTTTTCAGTCAAGAAGTGTGTGTTCTCTAGCAGGAAGGATAAAATTATGTAAATAGAAAGGTATCATATGTGATGCAAAGCTGACAGCTTAAAATTAAAGCCTCTGAGATCCTTGGGAAACAAATTAACAATGGAAAGAGCAAATGGTGGGACACTGGAGATTCAAGGAAGAATTAGAAATAACAAATCAGATGCCCTTCTAGTGTTTATAGGCATCCCAGCAAAACTGAACACTTAGGGGTTATTTCCAGTTCACTGATGTATAATGCAATTTAGCACCAGGAAACAGCAAAGTGTGACAGCTGCCTCTGAAAACACAATAAAATAATCACTTGGTGGCCATCACAGTAACAGTGATGGGTACCAAAACCCACTTTGTAGCTATTTTGGGCAACCATGTCTTGACAGAGGAAGAAAGTGATGAACAATCCATATCCTAGTTGTTTTAGGAAAACTTTCTGAATGAAGGAGGATGTAGATAGATACAATAACCTCAGCTGCTCTGAAGGGTGTGTGTCATCCTTCCATTATGCAAGTAAATCCTTCCAGACTTTGTGCATGCCTGGGTGATTAGAGATCCTGATGTACACATGTTCACTGATTCCTGCCTCCAATAGGCTTGCATAGGAACTTTTCACATCCTGAAGGTCCAGGAAGGACTGCTTTGAAGAGAAGGCCATTGATGAGTAAGTCACAGCTGGAGTAAATCCAAGGAAGTTAACTAAACACCTCAGGCTAGTCTGGTAAAATTCACAGTACTATAAACCAAGCTGTAGAAGTCTTTCTGCCACTCATTCTGAGTGTGAAGTGAGTGGGGCGCTGCCTAGTATCCCAAACATCACTGCAACCTAATCTCTTGGAGAAAAAAAGCACAGGGAACACATTCAAGGCCCATAGAGTTTTGTTTTTTGTTTTGGGTTTTTTGCTATTCCTTTACCATCAGTATAGAAAATCGTACAGCCCTGGGGCTCCCTGCTGAAGAGTTCAAAGCTCTTTCACATATAAAAGGGAATTAAATCCTCATAACGACCCATTTTATCCTCCACCACATAGGAGAAAAGATTCATTATACTGCTTCCCTAATTTGCTGGTCAAGGATAGTTTCTTCTATGCCTGAATCAAGCCTTCTAGACTGTGAACCGATGCTCTAAAATTGCTGTAGGGAGCACAGTCTGGAGTATTTAGAGAAGACATTAAGAGAAAAATTCAGGTAGAATTTCCTGTGTATCAGTTTCTGCCAGTTCACTTTTATCCTGTTGCTCAGCACCACTGAGCAGAACCTGGATCCATCTTCCTGTCACCCTCTGTTCAGGTGCTGACAGGCATTCATGAAGTCCCCTCTCTTCTCAAGGCTGAATAGGCCAAGTTCCCTCAGCCTTTCCTCATAAGAGAGATGCTCCAGTCCCTTAATCACCTTTGTTGCCCTCCATTGGACCTGCTCTGGGAGCTCCATGTGAAAATGGAGAACACTGTTTTTATAAAATGTGGCATACCAAAATAAACCTGAAGATCCAAATCATGTATATGTTTTAAGCAATTTTTTCCTGGCAAGGTGAAAAAGCATTTTTGGCTTTAAGCATCAGGTTAAGAAAGCACAAAAATTCATTTTTATTTTCATCTGCATTCAGGAAAACAGTCACTATGAGTCAAAATTTCAGTATCTTAAAAGGCTTGGAGGATATAAATTAATCTAGTAAGAGTCAAACATTCTCTTCCTACCAGGAATATTCTTCTCAACTAGAGGAGAATCATTCCTTTCACTCACTCAGCTAGGGAGAGGCACTCTTTTATGAGTAAGTTTCCTTGACATAATAGCCTTGATTTTAGTAACTCTAACTGAACTATATTCAGTGTAGATCTCAGAAACTCCTCTAAATTAACTGGGCAGTTGTGTTGTTTGCCTGTATGTCTACAACAGGATTTTTGCTCCTCATAGACACATACACACACACATATATTTATGCACATATATATATGCACAGAGGACACCGCAGTTCTATTCAGCATGAATTACCATTTGCTTGTCCTTGCTTATGCAGAAATGATTTATGGGGTGCTCTTTACCTCCCCTATCCATGTACAGAGCAGTATTTAAAGAGGTAGAGTAACATCCCATCCAAAGAGGGGCAATGGCCGCATTGCTTACAATGAAGAAATTCAGTTTACTTGTCAGTTGTTTTTCTGGGAACACACTTTGAGAAGAAAACTGAACCATGAGATGTATGCAGTAAACAGAGCACAAATAACAGGGGAGACAATGATCTGGCATTCTGCATATTCCTGGCGTAGCACATGCCCAACATTGAAACTCCAGGCAACCAGGCTGTTAGTCCTGGTGCTCACAGGACTATTGTTTCATACTTTTTCTAACACACCTTCACTCTTGTCATCACTGCAATATATGTAGTACCTGACTTGAACAAAGTGTGTGTCAGAGCCAAAAAACATTTACAGATACCCCTAATTTAAAATGTATATTACTTTAAATGTTTAAGAATAAATTTCAACATAAGCATTTTTCTTGGAATGGAAGAATATTTTTTAACCTGAGCATACTTAAGTGCTTATAGAAGAGAGAACCCATGCTTTATAAATCTAGCAAGATTAAATATTTTTGAAAGCCTACATGGCTTTTAAAAATACCCACCCAACACAACCCTGACAGCTTTGTCATATGAAAAGCTAGTTGTAAAATTTGTATAAGTGTCTTTCCACTAAATTTATGAAACATAAATAAATGGAAGATCTTAGGTAATTTCACTAATCATTGACTTCTAAGATGATTTAGGAGCTCTACTGAAGATGTGTGTGATGGAAGGATACAAATGTTGTTCACAGAAATATTTGCCTTTTTAAGGCCCCATTTAATCTCTCATCTTCTAATGATGACTGCTGAGCAAATTCCCTCTGTGTTTTCTGAAGCTGATGCACCACAAGAGGAATTTACACTTTCTTTATGAACAATGGGTCCTTATAACTAAGGTGTCAGGAAGATTATCTATTTTCATACAAATACTTTTTTTCCCACTCCTACAACAGAGTTATAGCTCTATTATTCATACTTTCTTGTAAAGAAAACATTATTTCCTGTCTCTGTCAGGTTTTTCTTTGAAAACTCACAATGAAAGCATGCTCGAGGCTTCACAACTGGGTTTTACTTAGGAATGAAAACCTCCACAATCAGCTTAATGTAAAGATTCAGTTATACCCATTTGGTTAAAGGAAAGCTGGAATAGGAGTATTTTATAATATTTTTCTGAAATCTATAGTCCTCATTCTCCCTCAAAACACTCAGATTTTATCATTCATTATATTGCTTCATTTTATCTACATACTTTTCCTACCTGGTTAATATATGAAAGCATTAATTTCTTGGCTTACTCCATCTCCATTAAATGCATTCCCAATAATTCACTTTCTCCTCCAAATTACCAGCATCTTGTATAAGTGTCTTCTGGAGCCCATCCTATGTGGTGAAGTACTCCAGACAACCATCCATACCTGTATGCTACACCAGCCAGTCGTCTTGTTTCTATACTACTGATTTTCTGTTTCAAGCAATGATATTGACAACCATTAAAAGAGATAAAAATCACTTCCACAATGAAGGAAAACATACTGCAAAATTTGTGCAACCGTATAGCGATGTTCAGTGCAATTGGTTGCAGGAGGCAAAAAAAAAATATTTTAAAAGGAAACCAGTGTTGCTCATACTGATGCCTTGTCAGGCTATCTAGAACAGAGGCTAGACAGTGTTAAAGGGATAAAGTAGGTAGTTACTAAAAAAGCTTTCAAAGGCCTTTTGGGCCTTTGCTATACCTTGGGCAGTACAGATCCCAGCCGTGGCTCCATCCAAGATGGATCCCAAGTCATGATTTTTCACACTTTTATAACTTTTGGTCCATTTACATATTTGGGTTAATTGTCCAATTACAACTTCAGGTTATGAAGTCCCATCTTCCCAGATTGCTCTCCTCAATTTGCTGTTGTTTGTACTTTTTGGGCCCAAAGCTGCTGCGGTGTCCTTGGTTCTTGAGCTGGGAAAGGAGTGTTTTGTCTAATAAAGCTGTGAGGAGAACTTGCTGACATTTTATATGAAGTTCAGAGTTATATACTAATGCAGTACAGAATCTGGAAAATATGAAAACTTAAACTTAAGGCACCAATGCAGCCAAGCCCTCATATGCCCTGAGATGCTTACATCCAAGCAGACTGTTCAGCATACAGGCACAAGTTGTATGTACCCAGTGGTTTGGCCAGAATTTCATGCAATGGCATAGGAAGGCAAGATAGCTTTTATCAAGCCTTCATTACAACTTGGGTTTTTTCTTAGACAGGAGACTGTATGCTTACTTTGATCTAATAATGGTTAAGAAAATTTGTGCATCTGTCCTCTTTAATTTCTGTGAATTTCCTTTAGTGTCCTGATGTACGTCAAGTCTCCAACTCTGTTCTCATTCTTTTTGTCATTACTTCTTAATGGCCTGAGACTGTTCTGCTCTGGGAGCAGGCTCCCTCTTCTTAGTTTCTTCTCTGCTTTCCCAGATTGGTTCCCTGAGAATTGTAACATTGGTATTCTGTGGATAACCTAGTGTCACCTATACCTGCCACTCTAAAAAAAATCTTCCTCCCCTTCTTTTTCTTGCTTCCACATTCCACATCTCCTTCATTCACCCTTCACACCAATTTTAGCGTATCTACATTTAAAGCCAACATTTACATTTAACCTCAACAACATTTGCCCCTGCAGATTGAAAGAGGTATTTCAGAGGAACATCAGTTTCAGAGAAAGCCTTCAGAGGGGCTGGTGGTTTCAGAAGAATCTGAAAGGGGAACTGGATCCAGAGTATTCCCCAGAAGTGAAGAAATTCTGTGGGAATTGGGGAAAAAAGTATGTCTGTGCACATAGGCCTCTCTGTTGATCACAGGCGTGATGGAGATTAGACTTATGTATTTAAACTCTTTGCTTGGTTTGTTTCTGACCAACAGCACTAATTTGTGTTTGCTTTTTTAATCATAGATTTAGCTAAGCAGAAATTATGAGGGAAAGCAAACATTCATTATTACTATAATCAAACAAGCATGCTTACAGAGAAAATGCTTGGTGATACTTTACTATCTCTTTCACATTTAAAACCTCTTTACCTGGCTTGACAAGATGATCAAGGGATATTAAATGATGTGTCCTTACCTCAAAGATACAACCTTACAAACATTATGACTTACAAATACATATACTGCAGCATAACTTTGTGGTACTTTTCTTCATTCTTTAAATGCATATTTATTTAATGAGTCTTCCTAGTTTATGAACATTGTTTGAAACCCCAGAGATCTCATAAATGGCATAAAATTTCAAACACTTCAAGTTTGCAAATAGTTTCTATTCATCTCCCAACCTAACAAATTCCAAACTTAGAAATTAGCAAGCCTTCATGCTTTATTGTTTCACCACCTAATGTTTTAAACTGATGCCTTATTCTGTATTAAAGTCATCAGAGATATAACTCTGTTTCATTTCCATTAAGTCACTTAATAAAGGTCTTGTTAAGATAGAGATTGTACCTTTGAGAGGTCTTTACACCTGTTCTACTACAATTCTAAGAAATTTCAATATACCAATAAGATTAAACTCTGGGTGAGAATCCTGTGACAATATCAAAAAACAGTAGATATCTTATTTATGTATATTTAAATAT
This sequence comes from Toxostoma redivivum, assembly GCA_013397375.1. Taxonomy (NCBI): domain Eukaryota; kingdom Metazoa; phylum Chordata; class Aves; order Passeriformes; family Mimidae; genus Toxostoma; species Toxostoma redivivum. The sequence goes on from VXBI01003755.1 coordinate 167,270, forward strand.
AACAATTGGCACTTAGTAATCTCTTTCAGAAAGCTCAGGTCAAAAAAATATCCCCAAAATATTATGTAGTGTTATAAAGAGGGGACATATTTTTCTGCTTTAAGTATCATCAGGTATCTTTGCAAAAATACTTGCTCAGAAGTTTCTCAAAAATCTGACAAGCTGTACAAACAACTATGAAAGTTTGTCTGATAGATCTGGGTTTATTTTCTATTTTCTTTTTTTTTACAAGACAACAGAATGCATAATGAGAAGATTCTTGCATTTTCCTGAAAAACTACAGACATGTATGAGGAGAAACACAGAGGAGGTGCCATTAACAAGAAATACAAATCAGGTAAAAGGATTTTTGAAGCTGGATCATGCTCCATGGGAGTTAAATACAACGTGTTAATAACAGACATACACAGGTGATGTAATAGCACCACAAAAACTGAGGCACCCTGACACAGAATGAGGTAGGCTGCCAGTAAGATTTGTCTGTAGCATGCACTTTACATGCAACTAATTTTTCTTTATTGTCTCAAGAGAGTCATTGCTTGAAAATTACGATTTATTTCTTAACAGTTTTTTGATTACTGGCAGGAATTTTCTCCTTTTATTTTTTTTTTTTTGTCAGGATTGCAGTCAGGAGGCAGCTATAATCCTAAAATGGAGTGCTTTGGTAAAAATTGAATCAAATAAAAATATTAATTAATCATCTAACCACTAGGGATCCTACAAAAATCAAAGATAATACAGATGTTTTCATGTTACCAAATGTATATTTTAATAATATTTTTATCAGCCAAGAAAGCATATGCCTTTTGACAGGATACAGCAGGCTAAAGCACAACTTAAAAATCATTGACTTAATTTCTTTTAAATATTAACTATGTAAAATATGCTGTCTGACAAGTCTGAGATATGCTTTTATAAAACATTTAAATACCCTCATCAAATAGAAGCAGCTCTCTGAAAAACAGGTAACTATTTACAAAGTTACATCAACAACTAAATTGCTAGTTGTCATCAAATAAGACAAGGTTAAGACTCTTCTCATGAGAAGCATTTAGAGACAAATATATAACTAATGTTAAAACTAAGAAATTATGCCCTGAAATGTACCTTTTTTCTTTTTTTTTTTTTTTTGTAGATATAAGAAACACCACTAAAAACTGGAACAAGCTCGTCAGTTCATAAATAAACCCACCTCCCTGGCTATCATCACATCCCCAGGTGCTCCTCAGAATCTCTTTAAAAAGTGCTTCTATATGTCCCTTCCAGCCAGAAGCTGCTTTTTGTAAGAGAAGACAATTGGAAATGAGTTAGGATACAAACATTTTAAAGCATGGTCCAACAAATTTTATGAATGCTGCTATACATCGTGAGTAACACAAGATTTATTTTTCTAAGATAAAAGAAAGAGTAAGCTTACACCAGATATTCTTAGCAGGGGTGTCCTACTACAAGGACAAGATGTAAAAATCCCTAAAGAATAGGCAAGGCAATAGAAAAAGTCTGTGTGTTTGGAAACAAGTAGTTGCAGTATAGAATCTATGTGTTTCTTTTACTCCTAGAGATTCTTTTACCCCATCAGCAACCACACAAAACCCCCTCCCCATCTCTGAAGACCTTTTTTGTAAAAAAAATTAAACCTCAAACCTCAACTATTTAGGTCCTAGAGGTTTTGAAACTTTTTAACTCACAAGATTCCTAAAAACTGAAACTTACTGTCTTTTCGAAACCAGATTTTCTTCATGGATTCACGAAGGAATGGCTTCTGAATTATGCAGGATAACCCCTTTAAGTGTTTTGCATTTGAATTGTGGTATATATTTAAATCCTAGATCTTTTTATTTGTTTATTTTTTTTATCTTGCCTAACAATTATGCTTTACAAGTCTTCAAGGCAAATGTTTCTAATTTCATTCTGTATTCGACAGCTGTATTCCAGATATTCTGATTGAAATTTAAACATAGATGCCCATTTCATTAATGGTGTTAATGTGCAATAATACAGTTTTCTTGTGACAAATCACATTAAAGCAATGAAGAAAGCTGACAACAAGTTTTTTTGGCCCTTGAAATTTGTTATTAAAATAAAAAATTTGTAATAATATATGGGATTTCTTGTTCACACAAGTAGTAAGAACTAACAGATGTCAGAGTTAAACAAAGGATTAGGAAACAGTTTTCCCCAAATAATTTCCTTCTGTTCAGTTAAAGAACACAAGAGCATAAGTTTACATCACCTCATATTGAATTCTGTGCACAAAATGTTTAAATGAAATTGTACATTTGACTTGTTCAAGGAGGTTGCTTTCAAATATTACAGCAATGCAATATTCAGGAGAGCATGCACAGAGTAGTTAGCTTCTACCACTATTGTAGAATTGTTATTGAACTGCCAATTCTGTGTTCAATCTCTTGTTAAAATTGTATGAACAACTTAGTTCTTATGCTCAATTCCTTGAGTTTTCTCAAGATTCTTAAAACTCTGTGCAAGATTCTTAAAAAGATAAATATCAACAAGTGATATTTTGCAGTATCTATATTGATATGAAATATTGTGCAGATTTAAATCTATGCAATATCAAGAAACAGAAGGGGTTTTTTTAATCTTCAACAGGAAACAAAATTTTTAAATAAATAAATAACACTCTAAGGCAAGAAGAAGATATCCTAAAATAAACCTGAGAAATAAAAAAAAAGACCATCCATAATATTGATTTATCATTCTTGTTATTATAATAACCTCAAAGCAGGAGGGGATGGTTTAAACCTTATTCATAATTTTTGAGCTCTTAGGTTTGGCAGCTGCAGTATCATATATCTTGGGTTTGAGGAGTAACTTAAATGAAGCTTCGTTACAAATACTTCACTGTATTTCAAAAATGAGTTGTATGTGTGAAATGAATTAGTACTCAACCAGTTATAAACCTGCAGGTGACAGTTTACAAGAAAAATAAAGCATATATCTCCTTCTGTAGACAGACTGTATATAGACAGATTTGCAATCTACCCTTCAATCACTCAAGAACAATTCCTTGCTTAGGAACTATGAATTTTTCCTTTTCATACTTTTCTGCAGTCCCTGCCAGTCTGGAGAAAGCAGTATGGACTGGGTGGGGCAGGAGGAATCCTTGCCCTCTTAGTAAATGCACACCTGCAAGTCTGACAAGATGTGGTCATGTCCTAATTTAGAGCAAATTTGGGAGGAAACCTCTGAATGGGGTCCCTCCAGGGAAGGAAATAAACAATCCAAGCAATCCCTCCCCCAGTCGGCTCGGGAAAAAAAATTTCCTCGGAGAGAAGTGGAAAAAGAAACAAAACTGTTTATTCAACAGGCAACACACCTCCCAGAACAAAATTGAACAATACCAAACAGAAAAAAACCTCTTGCCACTCTGAAGAGATGACAGGATCAGAAGAGTTCCTTCCGTGGGCTGCCCGGCTCACTCAGGCTGTTCTCAGTCCCTCCGGTGCTGGGAAATGCCACGGCCCAGGCCAGGCCTGGTGGGCCACAGGTGTGAGCTCCTGGTGCTCTTTCTAAGTTTTCAGTCCAGAGCAGGTTCAAAACAGTTCCAGGAAAAAAAGGAAAGGAGGAAAAAAAAGCAATCCAGGGAGTTTCTCTGCCTCAGCTAGCCAGAAGAAGCCACCCAGAGCAAAAGAGAGCTCTCCCTCGCTGTCCACCGCAGACAACACAGAGCCAGCAGGAATGCGGGGGAGCCGGGGCAGCCTCTGATAAACTCTGCACTTCTTCTTTCCCCCCCTTCACTCCTGGAACCAGTCTTAAAGTTGCAGAATTTAATATTCAACACCAACAGAACAGACGATTTGGGGATACAGGCATCATACAGTCACCCCAAGACAGGTCAGCAGTGCACACATATCCACACAGAGGCCCCAAGACAGCAAATTATATTTGTACCTTCTATCTTCTTGAATTAGTTCCTTTGGCTTCAGGAGGACCTGAAGTAAAATGGGTTCATACTAGCATGAAAAAGCATGCACATCTGCCTTCCACTGGGCAAAAACACTCACTTGTCCCCACACTCTGTGCCATTGAGGAATGCCTCAATGAGAAGGAATACATGCAAGAAGGCTTAAGAAAAAACAATTCTCATTTTTACAGGATAAAAATGTGAACATCACACTCACTTCCAGGCCATGACACTAGTCTGCCAGGGAGACGTGAAAGAGCTGGTGACTAGAGCTGAAACATATTTTTGGTTTGTTTCTTTTGAAGTTGGAGATACTATGTATGAAGTCTCACTCAGAGGATTTACTGCAAACGCTGTCAGGTGCCTCAATGGTACCTTTGCTAAACAATTAAGGTCTAAAAGAGTGTTGTAAATGGTAATAATTATCTCTTTTAAGAAAAAGTGCTTTAAATCCCTGTTAATCACTATGAGAACATTAATCTGGGCTCCCTACTGTTAGTGTTATTATATTGGCATTAAGACGTCACATTAAGAAAAGTAAGTTCCCCACTTCAGGGGATTAGTGCCAGCTACAAAAGACTCAAACACCTAGAGATGAATTAGAATAGCAATAATGTTGAAGTTGATCTTTCCAGCTGAAAGAAATCAAAGGTAAAACTAAATTTATACAGAAATATCATCTTAAAAAGCCAAATAGAAATCAACACTGTAGAGTAACACAACAGTGCCTCATGTCTCAGGAGACACAGAAGCTCAAGTTACCTAAATATTTTATTTACTATTGTACTCTGTCATTTTCTCAGAGGCAGTAACACTTATTTAAGCAAACTTCATTACAAGTCACTGACAAGAAGCAGTAGAAAAGTATGGTGACTTACAAGCAAATTAGAGGATATCATCTTAGTTGAATCTGACTTGATTTCTAACTAAATTCTTATAAAGAATTTCCAGGATATTCTTCCCATTCAATTGTCCATAAAATGACTTTAAATTAGATGTGTAATAAAATTAAACTCCATCTTAATAACTTTAGAAATGTGCATTACTAAAGAATTTAAAATTGGCAAGTAAGAATACAAATGTGAATATTATTATGAGGGTTATTTAGCAAAATTATTTAATACCACACTGGAAGAAAGGACTATCACCATAATTAACACTGTCCAGTTACTATGTGATGTAGCTGTAATAGCCTTTTCCTCCTTCAATCACAGCAAATATGCCAAACCTCTATTGAAATAAATACATTTTTAATTCCGCTGTTGCCTTTCAGGTAAAAAAAATGTAAATTGCATGTAGGAAAACCTAATCCTGCTCTTCCTGAGTTTCTGGAATAACTAATGCTCAGTGTTGATGCTAATGCCTAGAAGAGTTGATGTTCCTCTTATGTGGAGTTTGAGAGCATCAAAGCATGTGTAACTAATTTAGTCATCCTTTCAGGAAAATTAGATGGGTATGTTTTTTAGCCTATGTGGAAAAATTTTCTTTTATTATTTTGAATCACAATCATAGTCTCTAAAGTATCTATTTTCATCATTTACATGACTGCCAACAGCCTCTTAGACTTTCACTTGAGAAGAAAATTTAGCGTCAGATTTATTTGAGACAGAAGAAACACTATTTGAACGGTTCTCTGTAAGAGAAACATTTTCTACACCTCTTCTGATAATGCTTGAATCAAACGCCCACTGAAGTGAAAGTGCACTAGGGCAATGTGCAGCTCAAGACATGAATGTTTTCTACATAAACACGTTTTGGAGCACAGTACAATTTTGTAGCAAAAGTTATATCTTGTCAATGAAAGCAAAAAGATCCTTAGCATATGAGCCACCTTATGTTCACAGAGTCAAAGTTTCTGGAGGAAACTTAATTTGGCATTCAGTAGATTTAATAAGTCTCAAAATTAATGTTTTGTGCTTAAATTGTGTAAATAAACATGAAGAAACCCTATGGAAATCAGATTTGTATCACCTTAATATTGCATACCTTTTTCTGTACAGGTGTCCTGGGGTGACTTCATGATGCTGAATTATATCCCTATTCATCTGTTTAGCCCAGAAATAAGTTTTGCACCTTTAAAACTAGGTTTGAGAGTGAAGGGGGGAGAAGGAGAAGCAATGGAATGTCTGAAGCTGTTTCTTTTCAAACACATTGATAAGAGCTTCAGTTTTCCTTCTCATGGACTGTATTGTCTGCAGCATGGACAGACAGCAGGAGAGAGCTCTCCTTTGCTTTTAGTTTTTTCAGCTTGCTGAGGCAGTGAAATTCCCTGGACTGCATTTTTTTTTCTTTGTTTTTGGAACTGATCAGTCCTGCTCTGGGCTGAAAACCCAGAAGAGCACAGGAGCCCACACCTGTGGCCCACTGGGGCCAGGACAGCATTTCCCAGCACAGGAGGGACTGAGAACAGACTGAGTGGGCTGAGCTACACCCCACCACAAGGACTCTCTGAATCTGCCATCTCTTCAGAACAGCAAGAGGTTTTATTGTTTAATATTATTCATTTTTTTATGCTTGCAAATACTTTGCTTGTTAAATAAACAATTTTTTCCATTTTTCTCCAAGGAAATCTTTTCCTGAACCAGCTGGGGGAAGGGCCACTTGAATCTGCTTTTCTAGAGGGACCCCTTTTGGAGTTTCCTCCCAAATATGCCCTACACCAGAAGAACAGGCCAAGTTATTCCATTTCTCAGTGAGAGAGATAATTTGTCACTGACCACATAATAAAACTCTCAATTTTTAAGTTCAGTTATTGCATTAAAAATATTTGAATTAATTCCTCCAGAAATTATTTAACATGACTTAAATATGAAAAAGTGTGTTAGCTCTGGAATTATAGTCTGTTTTGCTAGGGCTGTTCTTGTTTATTTTATTATTTTCCCCATATAAAAAATACAAATACTGCTTTAACCAGGTAGTGTTACACAGCATGGTAACACAGCTCACTTTAAATGACATAGTCTGTAGGGAAGTCTCGTGACCTGCTGAAATATACTACATTGTGTGATGTTTATTAATTATGAGGGTTGGAGAACTCTTAACTAGGCTACTGCTTAGTGCCATTTGGAAGAAAATGACAAATGTCAAATAGATGTGTATATTACCAAAAAAAATGTATCCTAAAAATTCTGCAAAGGCAATTTTTTGGTATTAAGGTATGTAGAAAACCTCAAACAAAGGATTCATGTGCAACCATTTGCTTTAGGGAATGCAGTAAAAGAGAAAACAATTTGCCTAAAAATCCACTCAAGTGTCAAAATTTCACTAAGGAAAGGGAAAATGTGATACTTTCACATTTCCTTAAAATACCAATCCTCCACCCCTTCTGTTTTTCTTCTTTTTGCCTTTTGCCTCCATGCCTTGCAGTTCATTTTGCACTTGAAATAGCATCATCTAGAGTGAACAACAAAAATAGGTTTTTAGGAAAAAATATAATGACTTTTGGGTAAGGAAGAAGCACAGTCACTGACCTAGAAAAGGATATTTTGTTGCTTCTCTTGGTTAGCACTCTCATAAGCTAAATAGGAAAATATGATCCTGGTGAAACTACTACAGAGTAAGTGCAAAGCCCAGTGGTAAACACAACCAGGAGGCTGCTTGCCTGTGAAAATTAAAAGATGCACTGAGCATATTTTCTGAGAGATTTGTTTTAGAATGAGAGAAATGTAGTACTTAGCTGAGAGAGGAATAATCAATCACAAAACTACAGGTCTAGGATCACTTACTTGCATAGAAACCTTCCCCCAAAAAAATCAACAATCAACAATAGCATGAAGAAAAGATAAATATCCTATTCAGGTGTATAAACAGGCAGTTAGGAAAGAAAACCTGAAAGAATGGGCTTAGACTAAAGAAAAGACAATGAGGGACAGTGATTACAGCTTCAAATACAAAAGACAGCTGCAAAGAACAGAGCAATCCTTTCTCTGTGCCTATGAATAAGGAATTATGGATTTAAAGCACTGCAAGGCTGATTCATCCTAAACATGAATGGGGGCCATCATGAACAGAACAAACTTTTGTCAGGAATCTTTTGCCTTCAGTAGGGTCTGGAAGTGCACACCATGACTGATTTCAATTTGAGCTTCAGACAAATTCAGCCAGGAAGGACTCGAAAGCTGAAGTGGAGGATGATCACATCTTATAGAAGATTTCCTAATACTAAAAGTGCCTAACAACATATCTCCAAAATTCATGATGGCCATATACTGAACTACCTACAGAAAGGAGACTATTTCTTGAGATACCAGGTCTAAAGAGAAACCAATGCTGAGAGGCTTCCTATAAGATTAGAAGATTTTGAATGCACACACAAGAAGCACAAACGTTCTCACAATTCAATCCTGCGACACCAAAGCCATAAAGGTCCCTTGACAGCTTCTGATGATATTTCTCATTTTCCTTTAAATTACCTAAAACATACCTGGCTGTGCTCTAAGCACTTCCACTCTGCAGAAACCCTAGATCCTATATAACTGGAACATAAAGGGATTGACAGATTTATGTATCTTAAGGACAGAAAGACACACTGTTATAACCTAGTCTGATCCTCACCTACAGGAAGAAATCATAAATATTGTCAGAAAATGCACATGCAATTAATATGACACAAAACTGAAAGGTACATGCTACCTGATGTTATCAAGAAATGTTTATTTAGAATTCTACAACCTTAACAATCACATATTTAATATGATTGTAGTTTAAAATTATTAAGTGTAGATTGTTGTGCCTTGTGTAGAAACGAAAAAGGTATCCTGTTCTTCAATGGCTCTCATTGTAGGGTGCACCAAACCCTACAGATTTTCTGAGATACACAGAAAATGATCTGCTTATCTACAAACTTTATAACAAACCTAAATGTACTCAACTTGCCTTCAGAAAATCAACACTAACATCAAATCCAGGGTATGTATTCTATTTACAAAGTCTCCCCACAAATTCTTGGGTCAGTGAAACAATAAGTTTATGATATTGCATACTCACCCACTTCTCCCCACCAATCTGCAAATGTCCAAAACCTGCTCAGTAAATAGCTTTAGGTAGTTCAATAGAAGAAAAAACTTTAAAAATTAATGGCAATCACTGTATTCCTTTCATTTTTTAATAACTTTATATAAATTTAAAAATAAAATTTCATGCTTTCTTATATCACATTCTTATTAGGTCTTCTGTATGGAACCATTTCATTCAACAGGCCATCATTCCAAAGTATGCTATCAAATATGAGACAAGACAGATTAAAAAAATCAAGATATTATTCCAGCCAAGGTTGCTGTATGATTCCCGCTTCTTCACTGAAAATTAAAATTAATGCTTTCACCTTTTGTCCCCACAAGAATGGACTTTATATGGAACAGTGGTTAGCATCCATAATAATAATCCAAAATCGGAAAAAAAAATAATTCTATTTGGGAACAAAAAAATTACTGTTCACAAAATGAGGGACAAGACAGAAACAAACACATGGACTTGTCTCCACATAAAATGGGATCCCTACTGGCTCCGAAGTTTCATTGAGACTAAATTGAGACTGTCATATGCTTCATATCCACTCCTGATGATTTAAGCCTGGATCTTTAAAAGTTTTGTTATGGATAAAAAAAAGTCTGCATTTTTTTCTGTCCTACCTCCCTTTATACTAGTCTGTTTCAGAAGGTCTTTTTCATGTATTTTAATATTTTTGTTTCCCCAGTCCAGCAAGGTCAGACAAGAATGTATTTGTCGACATTCCTGCTACCCAGCTGAAATTGCCTTTTTAACACTATTCACAGCCTTGCTCAGTGGCGTGTTTACATCTTTTTCCCAATTCCTTTCCACATGCAAGGATAGGCAATAAGTAAAATCAAGATACTCTTTGGTATTTTTCACGGCTTACAGAAAGAATTAAAATAAAAAAGCAATGAAACTGTAGTTTTCATTCAAGCATTCATTTTGAGGCTATCTGATTCTCTATTCATTTTTTTAAGTGGACTACAAAAAAAGTTTCCACTGAAGCAACTGCATTCTTCTAAGACAATGGAGGTAAAATTTCCCTACTTTTCTTAGGGAGAATATGTCTAAAAGACAAAACACTGAAACTCGACAATAATGTATAAGAAATTTTTAACTGAAATTAAGGCTTTCAGTAATGAAGCACCAAAAATTTCGACATAATTTTAGAAAGGAAAATTACAAGAACTTGCACTTTAAGAAGTGAAATATAAAACATGCAATAGTGAATAAAGGCTTCTACTGACTTGAGTGTATTTTAGATTAATCAAGTATTAAAACTGTGGGCTTCCAAAATCAGTACTGCAGGTATATTTAAGAATATCTCTATGACAAGTCAGAGGTTAGAAGTTATAATATCCCACAAGCTCCATTTCATACTAATTTCAAACAATATTTTGGCTTGACAAAGAAACCCACAACAGTGTCATTATGTGCATATTCCCATTTGAGACACTGTCAAAGAGGGAGGTGATTCTCCCTCTACTGATTAAGTAAAAGGCTGTGTATGGCCACTAGATTTCTAAGCTGCACTTTTCCATTGTGTCAAAAATAAGATGAGGGAAATCTAGAGGTGGGTTTCTGTTTTGTTTTTTGGGGTTTTTTGTACCGCATCTAATATTGATTTAATGGTTAAGTGGTCATATATACTGAAGGTTGTATATGTCTCCAAATGTTTTACCTGTCCACCCAAAGCATCTTGAGATTTTAGGCTTTAAATCCAGATTTAAGAAGAACTTACATAAGGGAAAGATAGCATCTTTTAATCCCAGGTGTCTCTGAAGGATTGCCATCACAAAAGAAATTGGTAGTGCATGAAACAGGCTGAAAGGTTGCAAAACTGACCGTGAAAATAGTACACACTTGAATAATTGCCATTGTTTCAGTTAGTTGAGATCAAGTAAATTGTGCAGCACATTGGAAAGGATACATATTAATCAAAGTGCTTTGCTTAATTAGCAGTTGCCTGCCATATGCTTGGCACCTTAGCACTGCAGGACAGTTGTGGAGCTCAGTTAAGTAAACACTAGTACCAGTTGCTAGCCATTTGTTCTCATTGCATGATAAGCAGCAACAAAGCATCCCACAGAGCAAAACAATTTTTTTTTTCCTGCCCTAAAAGGTGACACAGTGCCTGAGGAGTGTCCAATTTTTATTATGCTTACATTATTATCGAGTTCTTAAATGAGCAGTGACTAGTGCAGTTAAAAATATTTTTATTATTTGGATAACCTAATGCCAATGGATCGGAAACATGTGGTTGCAAAATGTGATAATCCTTAGAAAGCATTAAATACCCCAAGACCTTGCTCTCAGCAGTCTCTGATCTTCAACTGATAAGGCATTAGCATGATCCATCTCTGTCACATATGCATAAATACAGCCCTCTGTTTTCCCAGGAATATCACACACATGTACAAAGCATCCTGTATAAAACAAGTCCTTTGTGATTTTGAAATTAGGACTCTAGGGCACAATTCTACTCCAAAGAGTTATGGTTAATAGATGACATAAATTTTGCTATCCCTCAATTGTTATTTTCCACCTACAAGTAATAAGATTGACTTTGAGTTTGACTCATGGCAGGGCACCACACTACTAATAAATTGGAGACCAAATTACATCTTCTTCCACACCTAAAGAAAAGTGCTTTTCAGACTACAATCTCTTATACCTATATGCATACACCAGTAAACCTAAATTTGCAAGGGGTTGGGCTAGGGACTGATGATTCAGTCCTCAGCAATATTCTACAACTGAGATTGTTCCACAGAAGTCATGTTTCCAAATTCTTCAGGATACACATCCAGGGGTCCATTAATGGATTCCTAAAGTATGTTCTAGGGTTATTTTCTTCAATTTTGAAGTAGGGTGCTGAGAAAACTTAATAAAGCATCATCTAGAAATCAATAGATACTCTGTACTTAAGTTTTCATAAAATTTTAAAATTCAAGTCATTAACATTTCTTTAAAATATGAGCTGTCTGGGGATAAAGGTCAGGCCTCTTTTAATTCAATTTACATTAAAAAATGATTGCAAGGTAAAATTATATAACTCCTCTCTGTGGAGGAAGAAAGGCAGTTACCAGGAGGATCATATATTGGCCTGCTCACCTCAACATCTTTATATATGATCTGGGAAAAGGGTTGGCTTGTGAAGATAGAAATTATTCAGGATCACCAAAATATAAAGCAGTACTTGTGGGGCTGAGAGATAAGACAGAGATAAAAGCAGGAGCAGATTAAATTTAATATAGAAAAGTGCATATAACACACATGGAAAAATAACATTAACATCTACAGTGACCTTCTCTACTGATTAAAAAAAGAGATCTTATCATCCTGAGCCCTTTGAAAATTTGAAGTTCCACCAAAGAAGGTCAAATAGAACCTTTTCAATTGTTTCAAAAGAAATAGCAATCACAATTGTCAATCTGATACTGCAGAAGCCATGGCATGTCTAATTCTGATCAGCATATACAAAGACTATGCAAAAGAACTAGAAGAGGGATGGTAAACAGCCAAAATATGAGTGATCAGAAGTGTGGACAACTAAATAATTTAGTTAAAAAAAATAATATGTTGGAAGTTATTAAAGCATTAAATGATGTGGAGAAACTAAGCCAGGAATGATTTTTGCTGTCTTTTCTGAGAAAAGAACATATGAATGATCAATGAAATCATCACACAGCAAGTTTGAAGCAAATTAAAACAATTTATTTTCCATCAAAAGGAAGGGTAACTGCAATTCACACTCCTGTAGAATGTAGAGGCCAAGCATAAAAATAAGTTTAAAAAGGAATTGAGAAATACTTAAAAGATAAAGTAATCAATGTTTTTAAAATAAGGTGCTCCAGACACACCCCAAAATTCAAGAGAGTATTTTCTGATTTTGAGAACTATACAGGGAATGCCACACAGAAATAACTTCTTTCCCTTTTCCATGTCACAGATTTCCTAATCTGCAGCTACCAAGGCTGTTGAAGGAAAGAAACTCTGCTCTTAGGAGACAAAGCAGACGGCTTTATTCATTGCAAAAGTATATATATCACTATATTTTTTTCCTCCCCCACCCAGCTGAGAAGGGGAGAGGTATAGCAGCTTTGGTGGGCACCTGGCATCCAGTCTGGTTCAACCCATCTCAGCTTACAACAACAGAATCACTGTCCCATACTCTTGGGTGACTTAATCCAGTAGACCAATTTTAGGCAGTTGAGTAGCTCAAATATGCCCTGACTTGGATCTAGTTTTCTCACACATTCAAATTTATGTGATCCTGAAAACACAGGAGGATTCTTATATATGTAAAATTTATAGGGGCATAAAAAATTGGGGCATAAATGCTAGGTTCCCCATTAGAAATCCAAATGGAACACTTCTGAAATGAGTGCTGCTATGGGTAGAACTACGAGCAACCCCACCCTTCCCAACTGTCTACCTCAGTTACAAGAGAAACTTGCCACAAACTTGAAAAGTTGCATCATTTGTATCTCAAAGTAAATCTAGCATCATTTGTACTTAGAAATAAAGGTACCATCATTTGTATCTGGAACCTAAGACTTAAAATTGGCACTTTTAAAGGCCGTATTTTGCAGATATGGAGACACTTATGGAAAAGACAGGATCTGCATGGTGCAGTGTGTCAAGAATAATCAATAAGTGTATCCACAAGTTGACCGGCTTTTACACCTGCAATTATATTTTTGATGTGCATACCTGAAATGCAAACAAAAAACTTGCCATTGCCAACATTTCTAGGTTCAGAACAGGAATGAAAAATAGCTTTGGCAAAAAAGCATCAACCACACCTTAAAATTCTGCTATTCAAAAGGAAGAATTAAATAAATAAATAAATAAATAAATAAATAATTTTTAAAAAGTAAATAGATGAGTAAAATCTCTTAGGTTTGAAAGAGAAGAACCTTCTTTGTAGCAAGAAGATGTGTAAGTTGGGCTGCGTGAATACGCAGCAAGATATTGATCGAGATGCTAACCCTGGGCTTTCCCCTGTGTCTCTACCAACTTACAGCAAGCAACTGGTTCTGCAGCTGGCTCAGTAGAACTGCTGTGAGTCAGTACATCAACAATTTACAGCCCTTCCACTCATGCACATATGTGTAACATCAGCCAGCCTCGGCTGAACTCTGTATTAGCATGATAAATGAGGTGGAATTGTGGATTTCTGGAGAAATGGAGAGCTAGGAAAAAAGTCACAATTATTGATTATAATTGCATATGCTCAAGAAAAAATGCATAGGAGTTTTAAAAGCTCTTTACCTTCCCTTTGGGGTGAAAGTCACACAAACAGGTGTATAATCTGGGCAGGTTTCCAGATTCATCTTAAAAACTGATGTGTTGCTCAGTCTGTTAAAAATGGTCATTCTGCCCACAACAACACAACTATGAGCACTGAGGATGTGCTTTGGGCACCTGCTGGTGCTCAATAAGTCATCTGGAGAGCACCATGGCTTGACAGCTACCTCATTGGATCAAAACAGGTGATACTCACAGACACCCTGGAAACCCCTAGCTAAACATGTCATTTATTTAGCTATTTATGCAGGGCTGGAGATACAGCTGGTATTTGTTCCCACTGCCTACATTTTGAATTAATTCATCTGGCCTAGTCACACACACTGATGTTTCCAGCTAATATGTCACTTGAAATATATTTTCATTAGTGCAACTCTCAACCAGGAAACAGTTGATTAGTATATTCAAGCTGTGTGCAAAATATATCATTTTCTTTCACAGAGTAATGGATAAGAACATTGGAAAGGTTTGGTTCAATCCCTAAACTTCTCAATTAGCTAACTTTGTTCTCTTTATTCTCATGTCTTCCCCTGTCAGCTAATATTAAATGTAAATGATCTCTCTCCATAGGCATATGCCAGGATTCAAGGTGGCAGGGATATAAAGTTGAAATCCTCACAGTTATCAAAATTACCGTGCAGCTGGATTAAAATTTCATTGCCCATGAATTGCACAGTTCATGAAATACACTTCTGTAATAATTCTATCTCAATGCAATGAGGTGGTAGATTCAGCTGAAAATATTTTACTAGGAGAGTCTTATGTTGGAACGCTGACTCTACAGTATCTGGGTGCTCTACAGCACAATGCTGACTCCACAGAAAGCTTTGATATAAATAAGACAAATGATTTCCAGATGCCTTACAATTCTACAGCCCCCTCGACTGTGGAGCTAAGCAGCTTTGTCATTGAGCTTAATAAGCTCTTCAGTTACCAAGCTCTCATCTGGGCATATTCTGGGAAAGACAAAAATTTTCTTCCATTTTCCTGTCCTGTAGACTAGAAACTCCAGTGGCGAAACTCTGGGATGATAGCAACTCAGAAGAAATCAATAGTAACCTGAAAGGTTAGCAATGTTAACAGTTAACAGCAATAAAATTTGCTGTATAAAAATGGACACTCAAGGTAGTGAAAGGAAGCAACAGTGTTTCTGCTAGTTACTGAGAATAGCTGGTTCAGTAAAGGAGAAGACAATAGAAAATCGTGGTTACTCTCAGTTTTGCTATTGACCTTAAGAATTACAAGGTTTGATTGATTTCTTCTGTGGTGAGAAAACTTACAGGCATACATGTGCAGTGCATGTGCTTTGAAAGTCTCCAGATATCCATAGATGGTAACCTTTGAAGGATCTAAAACATGATTAATGACTAATAAGGGACCAGGGAAGGAGGAACATTCAACATTCTCCTCATACAGTAGTTTTCACAGTGATTGGTGACTGGTATTTACCTAGAGTAGCATTAAAGAAGTGATTTGGCAGATTATTTTTTCCTCTTGCAAGACTCTTTGCTTTCATAGTTTTTCCTTTCATGTGTCTTTCTTTTTAAAACATAAGCAAAAAAGGAGGAGTATATCACTTCACAAGGATCATTTAAATGCCATGTCATTACAGGAAAGCAGCTTGGTATTGGTGGACTGGAACAAGTGACACAAAAGCATGTAAGTCACCACATCATCCAATACACAGAGATGTATCAGAGAGAGGGAGCTGGGATTGTTTAACCTGGGGACTCACAGGGGATCTTACCAATGTGTATAAATACCTGATGGTGGATAGCACAAAGATGAAGCCAAACTCTACTCCATTGTGCCCTTGACACAAGACCCTCTGAGCCTAAATTGAAAAAAAAATTGAAAAAAAAACCCACCAAGAAATTACATTTAAGTGTAAGAAAATAACTTGATTTACTGTGAGTATGATTGACCAATGGAACAGGTTGCCAAAGTGGTTGTGGAATGTTCATGCTTTGAGGTATGCAAAACTTAACTGGACCCAGCCCTGAGCAACCTGGCTGTCAGCATATGAGGTGGACTAGAGTACACCCTGGGTCCTTTCAACTTGTATCCTATATTACTGAATCTGTGTAATAATTTTTCTTTGATTCAACCCAGGTGATAAATTCTTATATGGTCTACCCAAAAAGGCCCAAACTCCTCCTTATAATCAGAGAAAGAAGTTGTAGAGTGAAAAAGAGAGAACATTTCCTATAATCTATTAGGAGCTCAGATCAGATTGAAATTTGAGTACATTAATTCCTTGCAAACACATTTTGAGTATTTATTCTACTACAGGAATGAATGCTCCGGAAATAAAAATAACATTTACAATTACTTAAACTCCTTGCAGTACAGGATTAAAATAGTCCAAATCCCAGGACAGGAGGTTGTATAAGAGCTGAAACTGTGTAGAGTAACACCTGATTTACAGCTAAATTAAAGTACAAGACTTTATCCAAATTATACTTTAAAAGCTGTGAGAATAATGCAAGTGTTCCAATTATAATTCACATGGGTCTATTAATTGTTTCTGTAAGTACAACATGCTTATGTAAAGTCTAGTCTAAGACATTCAGTTAGATATAGAATAAAGAGACAAGCTGCCTTCAAAAAGTCAATTTATTTGGTCCCTGGTAAGTTTTTCTATTAAGAAAAGTATTTTCTACCCTCTGATTTTTGGCACTTACTTTTTACTTACATAGTGTTTTCTTAATCTTCCTGCAATTCCATTGCTATATACAGTGTGGGAATAGAGTTCCCTAAAGCATAGAACTTGCTTTATACCCCATTAACTATCTTACTTCCACCTTAAGTTTTATCAAAAATTTGAAAAAAAAGAAATCAAACTTTCCCAAGGAGCAACTTCTCTAAAAAAACAAATCAACACATGAGTTCACAAAATCTTTTTTTTTTTTTTAATGAAATTTCAAGCCTGAGAGCATTTTGAAAATTAGCTGTGAAGTCAATTTTCACCATATTTCTCCTTCACTCTATGACCAGCATGTACACTATGCATTGTTCACTGTAACTCATTACATGACATCGGCATTGAACTTATGGACTAAAATATACCAATCACTCCCAATCAAACACTGACCTGACTGAACAACAGAGTTTGAACTCTTGAGACGCCTACATCAACTTCACATAAGTCCATGATCTTGGAGAAGCAAGCTGGAGACACCAAAGGCAAGCTGGAAGCTATGGAAAACAAACAGAAGTGGGTTGTCTTTACAGCCTTTCTACTGACCCAGGCACACACAAACAGCAAAGGAATGGTCCAGCTGCTTTCTCATCTGATGTCCAGTGCCAGACAATATAAAAACAAAAATCATGGTTCCTCACTACAGAGAACCCAGTGGGACTTGCTGAAAAGGCAGATGACATCTGTGGGCCTGAGGTATGACAGGGCCCCAAGGTATAAAGTGAATACACTGTTCCCTGATGCAGCATGTCCATACCTGACAAAACCAGTGTTTAATTATTATTTACTGAATGAGTAATATCAAAATACTTGTTTGTTTAGTGTCAGTGAAGATTGAAGTGCCACTTTTAAAATATTGCTCAATAATATTATTTTGACATTTTTCTTTTGATAAGAGCGATTAATACCGCATAAGTACATCTTTCAGAAGAAGAGCAGGTCAGTATTTTAAAGAGATAAAAATTGGGATCCTAAAATGCTCACTTCTTCATAATAAGAAGGCATTAAATCAAATGAGCCTTAATTTGAGATAGTTTTTACAGCTCTTCTACTTTAAAAATAAGGAGCTTTCAATAGATGTTCAGATGCTGATTTAAAGGTTTCATTTTAGTCAGTCAGTTTTCAGGTTTTGTCCATTTACACTTGTTCTCTATAGCTCGCCATGATCACATTGAGGAAATGCAATTACTTACATACAGTAGAGACTGAAAGCACAGCAGCACAATTACAGTCTTTTCCAGCTAATATGGTTTTGTCATGTTAATAATTTATATACAAGAGAATATTTGAGTTTTCATAGTATAAAGCACAATGGATTTAAAGATGTGCTTATATGAAGGTTAGCCTTCATATAAGTAGATGTAAAAAACTTTTTAAGAAACTACAGAAACATAATGTGAGAGATTAAGAGAAATCCTGCCAAAAAACAGTTATCAGGACATGAAGATAAAAGAGGTCAGATAAATACATGGAAATATTTTTATAAAAAAGTTTTAATGCGAATCTAGGAAGATCAAGTGTAAAGTAAAAACAAACCCAAGAAGGCTCAAAATAGTTGAGAAAGAGAGATGAGAAAGACCTTTCTGGTTTTTTTCCAGAATGACTAACACCATCAAAACCTATAATTTGGAGATTTTTTCTGAGGATGGCCCTGCTCAAATTCATAAGAATAAATTTGATTGATCTGGAAGGTGAAAATAAAACCCCTGTTGACTCTTCAAGATTTGAATAGGGTAAATTAAAATAAACTTCTTTTGCTTTGATTGTTGAGTATGTAAAATGGTCTGCCTAACAAACATGATTGCAGAAATTAACCTGCTGTTCTGAAAGTTAAAAATAACTTTTTACTTTGTGTGAATTACTCAGAACTGGGAAAAAAATTAAATCCATTTAAAAGAAAACAATAATAAAAAATTACCTCACAGATATTTCAGGAAAATTCTTCACATGGTGATTACAAAGGACAATCATTACAAATGTTGGTGCTAAAAATACTAATGCAGATCACGAAATATCATCCCATCATTATTAAATTGTCAGGCAGTTGCCTAGAGAGAAGCTTAAGAAAATGTAGAAGTAAATCCATTCTTTTCAATGAATATATTATCTTCTTTAAAGTAGTCTTGAAAACTTTGCTAAAAGCCAATTCCATGCAGTTGCAGATAAATTGCTTTCTAAGTAATAATTGTGCTACTCTACTTAACCCACAAGGACAGAGAGATCTAATGCTGTGTCTTGCACTCATGCATGTGTCATTTGTTCTATATCAAACCTGATATTGAAGCAATAAGGTGTATTTGCTATTCAAATGAATTAACTAAAGAAATGAGAAGGGGTGTTAAATCTACAGTTGAATAGTTTGTATCTTTGCACCATAATCATTGCCATTCCATTAACGCATGAGATTAAAAAAAAAAAAAAAAAACCCAAAAAAAAACCAAAAAACCAGTGACAATTAAATTAATAGTCTTCATCCAAAATATTTTCTTTTGGAGCATGACCTGAAGAACTGCATTTCTTACTAGTTATTCTGATTTTAGCAGAGATTTCTCTGTTCTTTCATATGGCATGTCTCAGTTATAATACTTTATACTTTGCAGGCACAGATTTTAGTCCTGCAAAATATGGACCTCAGTATCTACTGTCTGAACAAAGATGATAAAAATTTTCCTAAAAGCAACACTGAGAGTCAACTGTAAGATCTGTTGATTGAGCCACAATAATTTAAGCACAGTTGAAATTTGTTTACCTAAATTTACCAATCAGACCCATTGTCATCATGCTTATAGTGTTACCACATAGAAATGTTTACCAAACTGTAGATTTAGCATCACTTTAGAAAGAGTGATGATAAGAGTGTAGTGTAAATGCTTGTCAGCTCAGAGAGAAGACCCTTTTCAGCCATCATACATATTTTATTTTACTGCCAGTGTTTTGGTTTTTTTTCTGTAAGAAGTGTTATCTCATAGAAGAGCTTCACAGCTGATACTTCTAGAAATACCTTGTCCCTTGACAGACAGAACTGGCTGTACTCCAAACAACTACATGTTGCAACTGAGATGGAAATCCATAGCCAGAAACAGATTGAGCAGAAAAACCCTTGGACAGGCACTCAGAAAGTTGTCATGCCTGTGAAGAAGCAGACAAACCCTGAAAAAGAAAGAAGTGACTTCTGGTCTGGTCTGAAACAGCTTTAATACTGGCAAAAAAGGACAAAGAAAAGGTAAAGAAGACTTTCGTTTTCACTGTGAAACTTGAGAGAATCCTTCAATCAGCAAAGGATATCACAGAGATGTGGCAATTTGTATTTTGTCTAATTACTCATTTATTAGTTGCACACTTAACCATGAGAAGCCTAAGACAGGAATTTATGTTGAAGATACTTTGAAGGTAGGAAATTTTTTCATGAATAAGCAATCCCTGGTCCCAGCAATATCACAACATTGTCTTCAAACATACTAAAACCAGTCACTATTATACCATTAAGATTTGACATTAACATCTTGCACAGGTTTTCACTTTTCATTTTTCCAGAAGCACTGAGTCTTTCCTCATGATGTAGAATGTTTTCTATTCACATCAGTGACAGCATCCTATTTGAGCATAATTTTGCTAAATTGCATGTTTTCAACAGGACAACTAGGAATCAGATAGAAGATAAGGTGCTCTAAGTTAAAAAAATGTTGTTATTTACATTATACATCTATTAAAATCAGTACACTTATACAGAAATGTATGTTATAAAAAACAGGAAAGATTTTTTTCACTTCTCATATTTTTATGATGACAGAGTGTGTATCTTTTTCATTTTGGCCAGCTCTTCTTTAAAGTTTTCACTATAATGATCTTGAAGGGCTTCATGCATCATATAAAGGACACCATGTTGCTATTGTTATGGTTCAAAAGACACATAAAAAAATTAACAATAAATTGGAGGGTGTCTAATTTTCATTGCTTTCACTCAAATTTCTTTGCTGATTTTTCCTTTTTTCCTACTTCTTTTTCTGTTCATTATCCCTGGTTCTCAACAGCTAATCATCATATTTCTAATAATCAGTCTCTCCTTCCCCCACTTGTTTCTCAGTTCTTGTGCTAATTCCTTAGATTATCACCCTTACTATCCATTAACACTCACTCTATTCCAAATTTTTGTCACAGCCCCTCAATTTTCACAGTTTTCACAGCTAAGTCATATTTCCCTCTGCTTACTCATCTCACCCTTCTTAATCTGCCCCTGTTCTGTCTCTAGTTCTCCCTCTCTCCTATGTATTCAGCAACTGATCCCAAAATAGTGACCCTCACAAGAGTGCTCTACTTACAGAACAGAAAGCCCTGAGGGAACAGAGAATCTGAAGTGAAACAGTGGCTGCTGAAGCAGTTGTCAAACCTGGCATTGAAAATCAACTCTTTGAGTCCTGGTCAGCTTGAATGCTAAAACTATATCTTTACTGCCTTTTCCCTTAATTTCTCTCTTGTTTTCTGTTTTTGTCTATTTTCTCCATATGTTCAAAGAACAGAAATCCAACCCTCTCTTACATGGTAACCAAGAGGTGATTATGCAAACTATTAGCATGACTTTTCCTCACCTGAAGGCACGCAGGACTGGATGAGACCTTGTTACATCCTGTGACTGAGAATTGCATTTCCTTTATTGCCAGTTTTATGGAAACTCCTCCTTTGAAGCCAGGTCAGCCAACCCTTATTTTGAGATTAAGGAGATTTTTGGTTTGAAATTGCATTGCCTAACATTCATAGAAACTTAGCAACATATTAAAGCTAACATTTAATTTTAAAATAATCACTTAATAAAATTCAGCATTCAGCTCCTGAGAGATATTGTTCATTCACAGTCTTAAACTATCTTCCAGTTCAGTTAAAGAAGAGGCCAAAGGACAGTGTCTGTAATGACCATACACTTCTCTCAGATCTTGTGGTGACATAAAGTTACAACACATAAAAGTGACTGATTGCACTAATAGCAATGTTTGTCTGCTTCATTTGCCTTTATTTTACTTTTTAAAAAAGGAATAAATAATTCCAAATTTGCATTAATTTGAGAAAGTCAAGCTAGGGATATTCCACTTGTTTTTGTACTTTGCCCACAGACAATTTGTGAGTCTTCCAGGAACACATCTCTAAGCACAATTTCAGAATAAGTAGGAGCATTTCTTCAGTGTTGGAGGTTATAACATTATGGTAGGTCCTGGCATTAAGAATTAGAAACAAATATCAGCAAAACATATCCCCATGTTGGTGGTTTTTATTTTTTTCGTTTTAAAAACAAGCATGCCTACTTCTGCTAACCACAGAGAGGTCTGAAATGAAGGAAAATACAGATTTTACATTTTGTCACTTTTTGTTCTATTTTGCCTTTCCAGGTAGTAGTCAGCAATTAGACAGGGATATAACACTGGAGACAGAAGGCTTTATTTCTAGTACTTCAACCTCAAGCAGATGTAGCCAATTCAATGAGAAACAACAACGCAACAAAAATACCCCAAACCCACTTCATATTTCTAAGGCCTCAAATAATAACAGATTGTACCTTACGCTTAAGATTTCATCTTAAACCCATAATAGTCTCCTAGCTTTTAAGGCAGAATCAGCTTGAATGCATCTGTCAACACAGGCAGAGCAAATTTGATTCTGTCCACAAATCCCAGTGCAAAGATGCCTTTGGACATCCCCATAGGAGTAATCAGGAGCACAATTTGGCCCCATGTGTCTTAATTCATCCCTTAATCATTATCTGACTTGTCATTCACTCAGGGGTTTCTGTCAGGTTGTTCCCAAAAATCCTTGTGTATTTGGAAGCCTGGCTGCAAGCAAGACAAATTTCCTAGACAATGCTTTAATCTCTCAACCACTGAATATACATTACTTAAGGACCAAACTTAGTAGTGCCTAGAGTTCCATTTATTTCTCAAAGAAAATCAAATAACTTCAGACAGGCCTCTAACTAAAAAAGGTGAAGCTATACTTTTCCAAATCACCTTTTGGTAGCCTCATACACAGCAGCTTTCATGATCATCATGTATCCATTAAAGGAGACTTTTCCACTGGAGTCTTTAAAAACATTCAGTGCTCAGTAAAATATCTGAGTTCATTTCAAGATATTAGTTTTTAAATACTAGTTAGTCTCACTCATAAAACAATATAAGCAGATGCAGTATTTATTTTTTTATTTTCTCAGATTTTTTTCCTTGTTTTTTTTTTTCTTTTATTTTCACACCTTCTACTTATCTCACAAAACTCTACTTCTGAATTAAACAGACCTAAACTTCCCTTTTAGCTGGATAGAAGAATACTATACACTTTACTTCTGCAGGTTAAACTGTAGGCTGTGTGATGAACATGCATTCCTTGTTAATCGAAAATATATCAATAGATGTGAGATTCATATTTTGTACTAATACAGATTTATTTGCTTGTGTTGCGATACTCTTCAAAGGATTGATTCAGAAGTGTGATTCAGTACCTAAAAAATTCAGTGCAAAGCAGCTCACTGATTTTGGTGGATTTTGGCTCATACTGAAAGGGAGGTTGCCAAAATAGCCAGGTCTTCCTCCTTTCTGAAAACAATGAAGGAGTAAAAGTAAGAGAGAAAGAGAGGGAAGTATTAAAAAAAAAAAAANAGAACAAAGAAGAGAAAAAAGAGAAGAAAAATAAAAAAAAAAAAAAAAAAAAAAAAAAAAGGAAGAGATTTTCAGATTAGTTTCCTACAAAAAGAATACCATTCCTATCTGCCAAAAATTCTTGGCAAATATAAACAATGCCTTGCAAAAAGGAATAACCAGGAGATCCACTAGAAATTTATTTTATTTCTGAAAGTTAATGCCTGAGTTTTCATGCAACATTTATCTTGTGTTTATTTGTAAAATCACTGTTTTGCCATTGCCTGGGCTGTGTAACTGGCCTGCCAGCTGACACAGCTGTGCTACTGCTCAGTGCATGAGCTACTTTCCTGGCAGAAGAATCACTGAAAAATAAAAATTAGCATGAAAAGTTCTGAAACAGATTCTTGAAAGTTTCTATGAACATAATTATTTGGATAATTAGTAAGATGTACAGGGTTTTAATAATTATTTGTTTTGTTTTGGTTAAAAATTAATAAATGTTTTATTTTAGCCAGTCAAAACCAATAAACAAAATATCAGAGAATAACCTATATCTTTCTTATACTTCAAGTTTTCCAGTTCCATATCTTGCCACATTGATGAACCAAGAAAACACTAAAATTTTCTTTTAACCTCAAGTCTCTGATAATAATCACTTTCAACACTGAATTTCTGCTCAAAATGCAGCTGATGCTAAAATACTGCATGACTACTTATGAGAAGACTCCATAGCATTTCAATGCTAATGTGCTCACTGAAATATATTTATACCTAGAGGCAAAATTCTGATTTTCAAAAAATATTGCTTTGGAAAAAAAGCAAAATGTCACCCTTCTGAATGATCACAAATAAAAAGGATTGTAAAAAAAGAAAAGTTAATTACCTGGTTTTATTTGCTATATTCATTCTAATTTTGCATGAGGATTTCAGTCAGCAATTTCTAGCTCTGATTTCATGATATAAAGTAAGAATGAATTAAGTTCTACATATAAATGAAGTAATAAAAAGCAATCATAAAGAATATTCAGACAATTATAAGCACTCTAGAAGAACTATAACATGCATTAAATAATATGACTCAACAAGATGCAGAATCCTTGGGATTAAAAACAGCTAACAAATTCATGCATAATGAACAGAAGGCTATAGGAATTTCCAGTGTTATTTAACTTGCTTTATTTTTTTTTCATAAAGTCTAATTGAGTACAATTTTATAGAAAATTTATAGGGATTTCAGTGTAATGAGTAATCAGATGGCAGTACAAGTCACAGCAAGAGAGGCTCCCACACCATGCTCCGCTAAATTGATGCAAGTTATCCAGATAGATATTTTTCAGGGAATAAAGTATAAATCAGACCTTTTCTTTACACTTGAGACTATCAACCACCTCAGTAACAGGGGAGATGCATTTTTCCATGGTAACATAACACACAAAATTTTCATTGGAGTTAGATGAACAAACAGCATTTATTTGTTTGAAGCCACAATGCCAAGGGCATTTCAGTGCAGAATAAGTTGGCCAACCTCAAGTCACCTTTTTCAGCACAGAAATTTTGACTATTTTTGGTAGAGGAGACTGATATCATATGTAAAATACACTTATATTCTACCTAGACTATGTGAAGAATTCACCTAATAAATTAGTTAACATACTTATTAAAAAGAAAAAAAAAATCTTTCCCATATTCCAAAGTATTTATCACAATTTCAGATCAGCTTCTTTCTTTTTTTTGATTGTAACCCAGAAGTTCCCTTTCCTAAATCAGGACAACTTTAGCAGCAAGTGAAGGAAAAAAACCCTGCTATCCTTGTTTGGCTTATCCATTTGTGTCCTATCAAGAGGAATTCTATCGATTTTATTATGTTGTCATGTCGCACACTATATGACAGTCTTTACTGTTATCTGAATATATCTTGACAAGTTGAGGAATTGCAAGGCAGCAAATAAATGTTTTTAAATCCCAACAGTCTGCTATTGTTTCCAATATGCATGTCAGCAAACACCCTACTGCAGAGAGCAGCACTGCCAGACAGCTCGGAAGGTGTTACCTGAGGATGGAGATCTGCTCCTGAGCACAAGGATGAGCTGACCTGCATGCTGAACTCATCTGTTCTCCCCACAGAGTAATACAGTGCAAGTCATGGCAGGAGTGGCTTCTGCATCCTGCTCTGCCAGACAGACCTTCTTCAGAGAAAAAAAGTGTAAATCTCCTCCTTTCCCTTGAGACTGCCAACAACAGTGCTAGTCTCAGGGAAGATGCATTTTCATTGTAATAGAACAAAAGCACACACACTTTCCAAGGAGGCCATTGTGTTTCTGTCAGGTGCCTTCTCTCCTATGACACTGACCTTCAGATGCTTTGGAGCAAAGGCTTGATGCCTTAAGTTTTAGCTTTCATATTTTCCAGATTCTGCACTGCATTAGTATATAACTCTGAACTTCATATAAAGTGTCAGCAAGTTCTCCTCACAGTTTTGTTAGACAAAACAATCCTTTCCCAGCCTGAGAACCAAGGACACTGTTATACCCAAAAGGTATAAACAACAGTGGATTGAGGAGAGCAATCTGGGAGGATGGGACTTCACAACCTGAAGCTGTAATTGGACAATTAACCCCAATATGTAAATGGACCAAAAGTTATAAAAGTGTGAAAACTCGTGACTCAGGATCCATCTTGGATGGAGCCATGGCTGGGATCTGTACTGCCCAAGGTGTATCCTTTGACGGCCTTTTAATAAATGCCTAGTTTATTCCTTTAACATTGTCTAGCCTCTCTTCTAGGCAGCCTCTCGTGGCATCAGGCTGGATTATCAAACTCTGAATCTGAGCAACAATAAAGTTACTGTGAATATGAGATTTTTAGCTGATAGAAACCTACATTAAACATTGAGACAGATATGCCAGTTTTATGTCACTTGAATGTATGAATATATTTACAGTTTCGGTTAAAGAAAAATTAGTTTGTATATAGTTCTTACACAGTATGTGCATGCTCCCTGAGCCTATACACCACAGTCTTAAACAGTCTATCCTGTAAATGTTCACATCATCATCAAAAACATTTAAGTTAAAATATTATTATTCAACTTAAATCTCAAGAAAATCAAGACAGAGATGTACATTGGATTCTGCCTACGATTTTCATGCAATTCATGGAGAATTTTGGTGGCTTCTCTTTCCAAAAGACATTGCAGTAACAGGAGAGCTCTTCAGTATGCACTTTACTAAGATGTTCTCCTAAGTAAAAATCCAAACACAATCACATAAGAAAGCAGGCAGATGCTACAGTGCCTGTCTGGCATCAATAAAGATGCAGATCACACACAAAATGGCATCAAATCAAGATAGAAAGATCAGACTAGTTGATGGGCAAGAAACACATTAAAAATCCTCCTGATACATTTCTGGAAGAAGAATCCCTCCCAGTGCACATTAACAAAGGATTGACCAATTGAATCTCCATCCCAGATCACACAATACAGTGTCTTTTATTATTCCTCCACTATCTCCTACACTTCAGCAGCAGTAAAAAAATCTCCTCCCAGAGGTAGACAAGTACCCACATTCTGTACTAGAGATCTTTTGCTCTCTACTGAGCAGCACTTACAATAATAGTCACACCCAAAAAATCCACAATAATATCTTGACTGACCATGAGCACAGACTAGCACCAAAGCCTCCTCCTCTGTCTCCTTGTTCCTTACTGAACAAGGCACAAGTACTTGCTGATTTCACTGACATCAAGCAGCAATCCCTCCTATGAGGACTCTCATGAAACACTCAGTGAGGTGTCTACCAGGGACTTCTTTATCATGTTGCTTTCTCAGTACAGTGGTGCAGTTGGAAGAGTCTCATCCTGCCTCAAATTTCTCCCCTAAAAACCACAAAATAGGATTACTTAAATTATACCCATATCTACTTCACAGACCACATTTGAATCCTCAGTGTGCCACAGTTTTGTCACTTGACCTGTTAAGAAGAAGTGGTGTGAGAGGGCAGGAACTGACAAGCTGCTCCTAAGAACAGTGTAGTGATACTCTAATATCCATAGTTCTTTTAAGATATGCATGTATAATGTCTTCTCAGTGAAAGATCCTGCCTCTTACTTGTAGTTGTTTGAGATTATGATGTGAGTCCAACCTCCCATGTTTCCTGGCCCACCTTCCAACTGTGCTAGCAAGGCCATGTTCTCAAAGCAGCACAGCGATTTGATACTCCCAAAACAGTAAAGTAAGAAGCTGTCTGATATCATAATCTTAATTATGGCAGAAAGGAAACATTTCTCAAGAAAGTGGGAAGATATATAAAGTCTCCATTCTTGTGTCCTTTGCAAGAAATGTCATTGCCTTAGGCTATACATGACCATGTTTTCTACTCTTCAGATGTGCTTGCTTGGGATTGGAAACAAAACCATAGATCATACGTGGAATTATTTGCTGTTCTTTTGCATCACATAACAGTTTAAGTGCCTACTGTCTCCTTATCTAAGCTTTATGTTTCCTATAGCTCCTCTTGGGCTGCAGCAGGGGCTAATCATGCATATGTACCAGTGATTCTAGATACTGTGCTCATTACCAAACCAGAAGTGACTCCATCTCCAGGAGGAATTATATTCAGGCCCTTTGCAGAAGGAAAATAGGAATTATGGCTACCCTGATGAATGTGCCCAGCAGACATGGAAGAAGCAAACTGTAAAGTGTTCTGGTGCAGACCTAACTTCCTGGCCCTCATCCTGCAAAACCTCCACAGCTACTTCTTTCCCATGAGAATCACATCTTTTCTCCCCCCACTCTAAGGGAGTCTACTTCCAAGTAGCCTGCTGCCTCAGCCAGTGTCCAGTGCTAGAAATAGGGCCCATTTGCTGTGGCTTATCCTAGAGTTATCAGTCAGATATATTCTCTGACATTGTGGTTTAAAGGTCCTTTTTCATCTCACAGGATAAAGGCGGAAGGCTTTCTGGAGTGAAATAAATCAATAAATAATTACTGCTTCATATAGCAGGGCACCATGAACCACTAGCACAGCTACTCAGACGAGACAGATAAGTACCAATGATGTTGGAAGAATCCTGCCTTGATAGCCCTCAGCCTTCTAAATATCTGCAATCAATGAGCAAGAAGCATCTGTCTAGTGCTTCAAGCCAATTCACACAGAATAAGGGCATCTTGCAAAGAAATAAATGTTCATCCAAGGAAAGAAATGCAGAAAAACTGCAAAACAAGAGTTATATTTACACTGAAAAATGCTATGTCAACCAAAAAGGCTAATCAACCTCAAAATTGTCTTCAGGTCCTGACTTGTTAGTTTTCTATACAAAAAGCTCATAGTCAGAGACCACTGTAACCCCAAAAATTTCTAAAACCTTGGGTCTGAGGCTGAACCTTTCACCTGCAGAGGACTCGGAATTCATCCATTTGCTGCAGGATATTAGAAGCTGATCAGGACAAATCTCTCAAGTTCCTATCACCAGGTATACATCCAGTATCATAAGCATGATAGTTCCAGTGTCAATTCTAAACAGAGAAATTTCTAAAGGACATAAGACAAAAGCATGAAAGCAAAAAGTAAACTATAATTATTCTCCAACTAAAGACAAGGTCAACAACATTCCTCACTGATGATTGTAGGATCTACTCTTAAAACCTTTGTAGACAGAACTTTAACAGATTACTTATGTAAATCACATGAGTTTTGGCTTTGCTATCTGTCAGGTAGCTTGACCTAATATTAAAACTAGAACTCCTTTACTGCAAATACTTGAATCTGCACTACAAATTATTTCCCTTCCCTTTGTGTTTCCTCTTACATACTAAAGTATGCTCTTTTCTCCTTTAATTCTCTTTTTACCCAGAAAATTAATTTCTTCACAGTTCTCACAATTCTCATTGTCTGTCTCTCAGGTTTCTCCAAATGTACTTGTCGCAAATTGCTGAATCTGATGGATCAGTTCAGGCACCCCAGGCACAGCCAGCAGTGAGGTGTTCTGAGTGTACTCTGAATACACATACACACAGTGCATATAGAGATTCACGCAACTGGCCACACAGATAGAGGAACACTGAGCACAGCACTCACACAAACAAAAAAAGAACACAAATGGCTTAATCTTTCCCTTAATATGGGTGGAAAAGTATATGTATTTACAGACACACATATATAAAATACGTGTGTCTTCAGCTACTGGCCTTAGACATTCAGTCTGTCCAGTTCCCATATCCTTGATGCCTTGGCCTCCCAGCTGCCTCACTCACAGACACAAACACGTGTAACCAGATCTCTCTGGCTGCTGACCTACATTTATGACATTTCCTGAAGCTGAACCCTAGAGGTCATACTCTCTTCAACACCTGGCTTAAACATCCTGGTCCCTCCACTAGTCAGCTCACAGACCACTCAGGTTTCTCCAGACTGTGTGACTCCTGAGTTTCATTTTGCTCACTGAATAACAGTTTGGGGTTAACTAGTGATCATACACAGACATCCACACAGTACGGACACATTTGGGTCTCTTCAGCTACTGGCTCCAAAACCACACAGGCCCTTCATGGTCCAGTTTAAGTCTCTAGCACTTTCATCTCCATACAGGTAAGTGCACTGAAAATAGACAGTTTTTTTACCCTGGAAAATATTTAAAAACCAAGCCAGATAGGAAGACAGTGCAGAGTGCACTGATCAAGCTCAGGGCACAGCTAGGCAAGCATTCTGGTTAGCAACTTGCTTTTGAACAACTGTCTCATTTTATTATCCTCTCAATTTTCCCAAGCTTCTTCCTCCCCAAACCTGAAAGATTCCTTGATTTTTCCTGGTTTTGGTTCTTTCCTTAAACCTCCCTTAGTAAGACATATTCAGTGTTGAGATGCCTCTTTGCATCCCACAAGGCCCATACCTCCTAAGCAACAGCCCCCTAGGGTCTGAAAAGGTACTCAGAAGAGCCTGACCCATTGATTCATCATGATGGGCTCCATGCTGGCTCAAGAGCTGGTGGTTTCTGTGTGAGAAGAAGATCCAGGCAGAAACTCGTGCCTCTATCAGGATTACTGGAGCTTCCCTGCCTATAATCATATTTCTGTGCTTCTTTGTGCTCATGCGTGGTGATGAGTCTTTAAGTCAATAATCCAAGATGCTTTTCTTGCATAGCAATGCCTAAAACTGAAAGCAGTTCTGCAACTGTAGCTTTACAGACAGCAAAAGCAGGAGGTGGACTGATTCATATATCTGGAAACAATAGTCTTATTAGCTCTTCCCAATGCAGTATCACCTTTTCCTTTCTCTGTCTGCAGCACTTTACTCACAGTTCAGCTTGGCAGAGCTGCTACCTAGCTACCTTGCATTTACACAATCGATTAGCCCTGCTTTAGCAGGAAATTTTGTGCTGACCTTAATGGATTTCACCATATTTTTAGGACATTTCTGCAAATTGTCATTGTCACCGTGAATTCTAATTCTCTAGGCATAATCTATGCATTAATAAACAAGCTCTTCTTCCAAACACCCAACTTGTAAATGAAAGAATTAAATAGCACCAGTCCTGTGAAAGGCCACTGTGGAACTGAACATACCCCTGCCATTTAGAAGGGAAACTCAATAAAATTCATTTCCCTGATAGCCAGGTTTACACTCGTGCCTTAGTCTTTCAGGGTTTGTTTCTGTGTGCCTACTTCATTCATGTAGTTTATCATTTTACCTATTTTCCCTTGCTTTGCATTACCTTTACTTTACTCTGGAGTGCAAACATTTAAGTTAAAACCATAACTAAAATCCAGGGCAGCTTCAGCTACTCTGAACTCCACATACATGTGTTTGTTTCTTAGATGATTAATTTTTTTAGGTTTTCTTTAATTTGTTATAATTGTATTTTTGAAGTATATTGGGTTGAGCTTTTCTTTTTCTATGGGTTTACATATTTATTTCATATTCTTCCACTTGCCTTTTCTAAAAATAGATTCAAATTATCCACTTGAAAAGGTAAGAGTAAGCCCAAAATTAGTAGTTAACCAATGACAGAAAGGCCTGGAGACTCTGCTACTTCTATATGAGAAAACTTTTATAAGGAACTTGCAGAAGTTTGCTGTAGGCTGTATCTTTCCCAAGCAGCTGCTCTGCTAGGTGATATTTCCCATCACAACGAAACTTTGTGCTTTGGATAATTGGTCCAAAATAGCTCCTTCCGGCCTCCCTTGCTAAGTGCTTCATAAGTAACCCTAAATACACCTTCTTTCTCATTTTCCCCACCCCCTTTCCCAAAGGAAGGAAGCCTTTCCTCTTTCTGTAACTCAGAGTAATTGGCACAGAACACAGCAGCACTTCCTGCTACTTCTATTCTCCAAAAATATTACTTTTTAAAGCAAGCTCTTTTACCTTACTTGAATTCAAATCTTTATAACAATCCAGATGAATTTCATAAAAACATGGATTTAAAAAATTGTCAAATGTAAGACTAAAGAATATAAACTTTAACGTGACAGAAAATTTCACTCTGCTCCAAGTACTTTTGCTACATTAAAAATCCACAGAATAAAAAAGAATCAGACAAATTTGCAACCATAAAAAGTTCAGGGATTTGGCCAAAGTCAGCAGAAATCCTTCATTTAAGATCTTTTATTACTTGGATCGTGTCTAAATATTTGACCTAAACTAAATTAGCTCACACAATATTCTCCAGAATGTGAGCTGATTGCCTATGCATGGTATTTTAATCTGTAAACATAAATGCAAAATACTTAAAATATAGAACAGAACGTGTAGGACAGTAGAGTTAAAATGCTCCATTTAATTTATAGTGTTGAACTATACCAGTCTGGGATATTTCAAATGGGACACACATATTCCATGTGTCAACTCAGGTGTCCCTTCTAAGAAATAGCAATTAGATCTGACATGGAGTTTTAAGCCAAAACCCTCTTAAAGCAGAGACAATTGGTGGAAATTCCACTTCCTGAAATAAAACCATTGCTGAAGGAGAATAAAAGAGAAGAATTGGAAAGAGCTGAGGGTAAATACGGAATTTGCATACATCATGGAATACTTGCATACATCATCTTGCTAATTATTTTGTATACTACTTCTCTGCTTCTATAATTTGAAAATCCGGCCTCTGAATAGACATTGAACAAAAATAATTTAAAAGGGAAACAGCAACATAGCAATAGATATTTCTTCAGAAACTGTCAGTCATATGATGAAAAAGCAACTGTTTGATCAATTTTTAAGTTAGTTTAGTTTATGCAGAATCAGATATTATCAGAGACATTGATTAGAACATGATATTGCCATTCAGAATGTTAAAATAGAATCTAGAGATTATTTCAGGTATATTTTATTTAGAGACTTAACTCTTCAGAAATAAAAATAAACCCTAAGACTAAAAATTCTGTATCATTCTGTGCATGTGTTGACCTAGTTGACAATGAGCACAGTCCATTTTGTCAAATAATTGTGCATGTGTCTGACTATGTATAATCACTTTAGAAATACCTATTAATGTGTTTTACTTTACCAGGACTTCTAAATAGGACACTTATCATGATTCTTCTTGTGTAAAGCAGAGTCCAGCTAACTAAACTAACAATACTTGAGGAAATATATAACATGCAATAGGTTTCCAGTGTGAAAAATGAGGTTTATACTGGTTTTGAAATCCAAAATCTGCAAGTTTTT
This sequence comes from Toxostoma redivivum, assembly GCA_013397375.1. Lineage (NCBI taxonomy): Eukaryota > Metazoa > Chordata > Aves > Passeriformes > Mimidae > Toxostoma > Toxostoma redivivum. The sequence goes on from VXBI01003755.1 coordinate 200,477, forward strand.
AATGATGCTGGAAGATCCACATCTGATTCAGATTTGGTGTCACCCATTCAAAGTCTGCTTTCCTTTCTTTTTCTTCACTAAAAGAATTGATAAGAACACAAAATGTTTACAAATAACAATGAAAATGGTGAGCATTTAGCTCTTTTCTCATCTGATGCTAAGTATTAAATGTGGATTTCTCATTGCTTTTGTGACTGATGGATGTCTAAATAAAAATCTGTTATTATACTAATAATGCCATCTATTCTGAATTTTTCTTTTGAGAAGACTGGGAACTTTTACTTTCTTAAAGATAATTAACATATTTCTGTGTGGTCTGGGAATATATTAAAGCACAGTAGAAAAGAAAATATTTTCTGTAGTTGTGAAAATGTTCCAACAGAAAATAAAACCAGCCACAATTCTGATTGTTTTGTGGCCAGAAAAAGCAAGCATCTGGAGTGTGAACTAGGAGGATCCCATGAGACAATAAATGATCCAAATATGATCAGATATTCTGGTAACCAAATTAAATATATCAGAATACAGGCAGTTCTTTCAATCTACCTGACTACATAAACAAAGGTCTGCCTGTCACAGGACTGGCAGTGAGAAATTCCCTGATATTTAGTGAGGAAGAGGGAGGCTTATTCCACACCATATTCTGGGTAACATGGGTAGTTATTTGTATACCACACTGTTATTAAAGCATACAGGAGTGCAGAGCAGAGGAAAGTAAGAGCATCTCATTATCTAAACTATTGTCTGTATCAACATCCTGACACTATTGTATTTTTGTATCTTTCCTTCCACACAGTCACCTCTCCTGGCAAATAAAAAAGAAAAAGGACACAGGGTGGGGTGAAAAAAGCATGTTCAGAAAGCTGGTGTTAAAAATAATAAAAAGGTATGATAGGGCAAATAGAAATCTCTCACCTCTCAAAAACAACAGAATGATGTTAGAATGAGCATAGGGTGTGATGTGCTCTCTCAGCAGACTTTCATATATCTCCAGTCACAAAAGTATTCACTGACCCATGAACATAGATTGCTAGTTTATGGCTTATGCCATCAGCAACCTAGCTAAGAAAATCCATTATTCTACAAGTTCTGTGAATAACTTTATTTCAATAGAAAAAAATAGATTTAAGAATTATGTATATTTTTATAGAAAGTTGTTTTGTATATTTACAATAGAAGAAAAGAGGATATTGTAGCTTACCTTCATAGCAATAACAATCTTTCCAAAGTTGTTCCCTCTGAAAAATAAGAAATTAGCCACTAAACAAATTATCTTGTTATATTTACTGTATGTACACTGGCATCTCTCAGCCAAGAGATGAGATGGAGGTAGAGATTTAAGAGGTAATTTCCAGCCAACTACTGTTGTTAAAGGAGATTAATTTTCTTTCCAGACTCCCAAATTTGATATAATACAAGGCTAAAGATCTAATGAAGGCAGCAGAGCTGCTGCTGACATAATCACCTGAAGAATTTGACAAAGATGATGACAGATCTGATCTTTTGTGTCTAGATTGTGCTCAATGGATGACTGATTTTTATTATTTAGTGGCCAAAGTACTGAAAATGTGTTTCAGGCACAGCCAAAAGTAAGATTTGACATAATACTTTGCATTTGAAACCTTAAATTTTTATAAGTTTAGAGAGAAATTATTTCATCATGTTTTTGTTTTTTGGCTGAAGTGGAACACTAGGTGATGCACAAAGAGATATGCCTGCACACTCAAGAGCCACATCTAAAACTTCCAGAGAGGAAAGTTATAATATTCTCTCTAGTTTACAAATTCTCACTGTGTACCTTCAGAATTCTTCCCCAAACTTCGAAATGTCTGCTCTTCTGGTCCATGTTTGTCTCCATTTTAAACAGTTTCACTTTATGTCATCCATCTAAACAATCTTTGAATAAGGCCCAGAGCTCAGGTATTCCTGACCTCACAGATGACCACTCCATTGCTCTATCCTATCCTGAAGTATAAGAATATAATTATTAACACAGAACAGCAGGATAGAACAGGAAAAATCCTTTCAAAGCTATCTCTCTTATTTTTATCTATCTTCTTATACCTGGAAGAATGAGTAAATTCAGTAACTACAGCAAGCTTCTGAAAAGGATCTGATAGCTCCTCCAAATGTTTTTATACATGCTGCTATGTCCCTAGTGCATCCAGATAAATAATTTGGATCTATTTCAAAAACTGTTACTGTGGAACCATTTTTTAAATTAAAGGTCCTAAAGTATTCACCCAGTTTTGCAGTCTCAAAAGTTTAGAATTGACTGAAACTGCATTTTTCCTGAATAAAGGTATTCACTTGGAAAACATTACTCAACCTTTTTAGGATATCCTAAATCAGTAGGGAAAAAAAAAAAAAAAAAGAAAAAAAAAGTTGCTACCAGAAGATATGAGGAGTAAAAGAGAAGGTATCAGGAAGCCTATAAAAGATGAAATTAAGAACAGAGTAGACAGATTTCAAAAGTATTAAATTGTGTAATCACAAGGCCATGAATAACACCTGAAAAACCCCCAAGCACTAAAACTCACCAGTCCAGACTCAGGAGTAGAAAAAATTAAAAGACAGAAGACAAAATCCAAAAGGAAGAAGAGGAGTCTAAGATAACAGAAGAGTATGAAACCCAAAAGGGAATCGTTTGACTTTGAAACAAAATCATTTCTCAGCTGATCCACGGTTTCAGGTCATCTAATCTCCCAGTGTAAAGTAAACGGTTACAATTGGTAGACTAAGCATTTACAAAGAAAAACCTAAGTGAAAGTCACTATAAAACATGGGGAAAGACCTAGTTGTTACTTTTAGCTTTCCATGCCTTTAAGGAGGTAAAGGAAAGGACTTGGGACAGAAAGTATTTTGGAATACTTAACTGTTCAGTACTGTATGAACATCAATATCACTGCTATAACCAGAGAGCCAAATGCTCAGCATGAAAAGCAATACCTGGGTGTGCAGGTGCCATCTTTCAAGTTGACAAGAACTTTGCTAATATTTTGAATGAGAGATGTTATTTTTCTTTACAAATTCTCAACTTCTTTGATTGATTTCTTTTTTTTTTTTTAACTGATACAATTGTTTAGGAAGTACTCACTCCTGCAGCAATCAATAATCTTCACCGCACTCCCTGCTTCTGCCTTTTCCCACATGGCAAAATACACAATCATTTTTAAATTACTGGAACACTACATTTAGAAAGAGCCCATTTTTAGTCTATGTCATTTATCTCACCTAAGACAAACTTCCTTTGCAGGAAGCCACATCAATACTCCGATAAATCCAGGCTTTAAATTTGTTGCTCTGAGAAAAAACAATTAACCACTGCCTAAACAAGGAAGAAGTCTCCTTTAAAACTTTATTTGTGACTTCATAATCAAAGTCTTTCACTCACCAGCAAAATGTTTTGCTTATCCATTCATTCAGCTGAATATTCTTTCCATGGAAGTTTGCTCCTTTGTAGTGATTTTTTCATGCTATTTGTTATTTATTGCTAAATTTGTTTCTAGGTGTCATGCAGAAGTTGTTACAAAGACAGATATAAGATGCAAGCAATTCACTACTGGATATGTGTATATCACTAGGATTCTGTTCACACTAATTTTTGCAGAGCTTCCAGAGGGTCCAGTATCTTGTGTGTTATTTTCTGGATGAGCTCTGTATAAATTCTGTGTGTTCTGTATGAGTTCAGGAGAGATACAGAAAAGCTTCTCAACAAAGCTGATTTTTGCAGGCAGTCAAAATAGAAAGGCATACCAGAGCCCATTCCAATGAAATTTTAGAAATCATGTCAGATGCTCATAGCTAATTAATTTTTCCACAATTACTATTTTTGTTCTACCACCAACTTCTCCTCCAGTTTTCAGCTTAAAAATTTATTAATTCTTATGTTGTATCTATTTATCTCCTAAGTTTGTTATTTTGCCTAAGGAATTTTTCTTCCTCAGTAGTTGGTGCACTGATGAATTCAGGATATTCAATATACATTTTCTCCATCTTTATTCCAATAAATACAAGCCAAATTTCTCTCACATCCTTCCATAGCAGCATTGCCTTTCCCCTCTCCTGCTCAGCTTAGCACCTATATCAGTTTTAACCCACTGGTCTCAAATATGATTGGTCAGGTTTTCCCCCAGTGTTCCCCACATCTCTTGGAAATGTGTGTGTGCTGCACGTAGAAACAAGAAAACATACTGTTTTTTCTGGCAGCACAGTGGCCCAGCTAAGAAAAGTATTCAAGAAACCACAACTGCCTGATATCAATCCTCTCAACAAGAACTTTGAGTAATGAAATGTGTGGTGTTTCATTGTGCTACAATTTGACCTCTGCAGAACCACTGTAACAAACGTAGTTATGAACCCACTCGACTGAAAGTATTTGATTTTTTTTTCCTGTGATAAATCTTATGGCACCAATTGAGATATAAAAACAGACTTTAAACAAAGGGAACTGAAATTAATGTGTTTAATAAGATTTCTAACTACAGCATCTTTCCATTTTTCAGAGTATTATATTTAAACATCCCAAAACTACAGCTGAAGAAAAAAAGCAATACCAAAGTAACAAATACAGCTCTTAAAACACAATATGTGTGAACATGCACATATGACCAGTCTGTTAAGACAGAGATATTTTAGAATCAGTTTTTGAATCAGACATACTTTAAAGTTGGGCTGAAAGTACCACTATTTGCTGAAACATCATGAGTGTCTGCTATCATTATCTCCTATTCCAAACAGCTAAAGCAGGGTACCCTTATTGTGCAATAATAGCATTTTAACACTGAAAAGAATTCATACTTTTACTAAGTAGGAAAGGGAGAAGTAAATAAAATCTCTTCCAGCAGAACTCCTTGGAAGAATATGAATAAAAATGCATAAACAGGATATGAATGGTATGTTACACAGCTAACTACAACCAGATAACACCATAAAGAGTTTGCTTGGTTTAAAAAAAAATAATTAATTGCTAGACTACATCATTCAACCCTTGTAACTAATTCAAGACCAAGATATTTCAAGCACTGATTTGATTTTTCCTGCAAAGAGTATTCAATAATCATCATTCTCTTTTCTGGGCAGCCAAGAAAACATGGATTAAATGAGAGACAAGTGGACTAGCACCCAGCTATAAGAATAGATATCTCAAGAGGAAGAGCACACTATTGCCATCTTCATATGTATTTCTCAAGTTATTTTACCTTTACAAGGGGATCCAATAAAGAGCAGCCTCCACGAGAAATCACTGAAAAGTTAACACTGGAATAAATACAGATATTTTTTGATCTTCTTAGATTCTTTTGATATTGAAAGCAAAAAACAAACTAGACATCTATAAACTAGAATTTAAGATGCTGTCATGGTTTTAAGCCCAGTGGAGATTAAACATCACGCAGCCAATCACTCAACCTTCTCTCTTATCAACACCATCCTGGTAGAATGGGGAGAAGAATCAAAGTAAAACTTGTATGTTGAGATAGGAACATTTAATAATTGAAAACAAAGGAAAATATAACAATGGTAAAATAATACTAATAATGATGTTTGATAAAACAACCAAGCAACAAGTGGTGCACAATGCAAGTGCTCACCACCCAATAACCAATGCCAGACCGCCCTTCCTGACCCCCAGTTGGCCACTCTTCCAGGTAACTCCCCCTAGTTTATACACAATATACTTCACAGGGCATGGCATTCTGTGGTGTGGAATACCCCTTTGGTCTGTTCAGCTCACCTGTCCCAGCTATTCTCCCTCACAGTTTGCTTTTTGTTTGACAAACCTCCTTACTGGCTGAGTATGAGACAGAAAAAAAGTCCTTGACTTAGGATAAACACAACGGGGAAAAAAAACCAAAACAACTGTGTGTCAAAACTATTCTCATTCCAAATCCAAAAACCAGAAGTGTAACAGCTATTGAAAATAAATTAATTTACCCTAGCTGAAACCAGGACAGATGCTCTCAGAATTATTCCCTCAGTTGTTAAAAGCAACATTCTCACTAACTCTCCTGGTAGATAAATTTTGCATGTTTTTCAAGGGAACTCTTTAGCACCTGCAAGGAACAGAAGGCTCACACTGAGGAATCTCTATTGAAGAAACAGATGCATGAGTTCTTCCAATTTGGCTTAGGCTACAGATAGTAAGTTTTATTACAGGCAACTACTGTTAAAAGCTACAAGATAGATCTGAAGCTGACTGATGTACCACAATTTATTGCAATCACAATTTTAGTTAGTTTATACAGACTGTAAGATACTTGGATTTTACTGAATTTTTTTAGTCTACACTTCCTCAGCTGGACATTAAGAGCCAAATTATTCTCTAAAGAATTTGAAGAAGTGTGAGAACATAAGAAGATAGAGCAAACAATTTTTAAAATTACCTGCAGTTCTCTTGAAAGATTAAAAATACTGTATGCAGCTTTTGTTGGATTAATTCTTATTCCTATATCAGGCTTCGTTAATTTGTATATTCATCCTCATCATAATAGCCATATTTGCATAAAAATAACAACTTCAGGATCATTATTCAGGTGCCTTACTCACAAACAGCCTGCTTTTAATGCCCAACAATTCTTTATTATACTCTCTAAGGAGAGAGAGAGAGAGAGAGAGAGGAAGAAAATATTCCTAAAACATATCCCCATGAAAGTAAGCAGTCCTACAAGCTGAGCTTACAGGACCAGAGCTGTATTTCAACAGGGAGGAATCGAAAACTTCATTCATTTATCCCTTGACACAGCCAAGCCAACACACACCCTGCAACTCAAATTTGCCAATGCACAGATCAGAGCTGAATGTGCTTTGTGTCCATCTGAGCTGTCAGCCAGATGGATATTTCTCTAAGGGGTAAGAGCAACCATTGGAGAATTGTAATCTCTGATGGGATCTTTGCTCTCTAACCAGTGTCTAAGGACACAAATCCTACACAGACCTACTTTCTGTATGTACACACATTTATTGTCTTGTCTGCTATCAATAGTTCTCTAGCAAGCGACCAAAAAAAAAAAAAAACCCAGGTATTCCATGATATTAAATTCTGTCAGGGGCCTCAGGACAAGTTACTGAATCCATAGAGGCTGGCTGGTGAACAAAAAAAAAGAGAATATAGGTGCCACAGCAAAAAACAAGCATATTGCAAAGTGAAATCTTATAATAAGACAGCTGAAAATTCACATGTGGCAAAATATAATTTGAAGATGTTATAAATAACTAATCTAATAGGCCAGTTATGTTACTCCTTTTAAATATCTCAAAACCAAGACCTGATCTAAATAAGTCCATTTCAAAATTCCATTAAAACCCACCCTCCGTGTTTAAGCTTCTGGGTACTTCTGCCCACCTCCAGCTTTGCACTTTTTTTCCCCTGACACTCAGTTCTGAGCTGACAATACAATTGCATTTATGCACATAAAAGGAGTAGTCAGTGAAAATTCACCAGGTCTACCAACAAAATACCTTTCCAAGATGAAAATGAGTGTTCAGAAGCCCAGGAAAAAAGGAAACAGAAAGGAAAAAAGAAAAAAGAGCCCAAAGTATGTGTTGTATCTGCAGCAATGAAAGCATATTTATAGAAATTAGTAATCACAATAGCTGTGGAACTAAAAGCCCACCACACCAAATTGTATCTACACTCTCAGTACTTAGACAAAATCTATTGACCAGAAAATACATCCATAGGAGAAGAGACATGAAAAACATCTGAAAAATTTCCAAAGCACATTAAATTATCTTGGAATACTAAGTGCATGGCATCTCTCAGAATCTGGCTTCAGTGATGGGACAATGCAATAACCATTGCCTGCTTTGCCAGAAGCAGGAAAAAAAAACCCTATTTTCTCCATTTGTTTTAAATTCAGGCAACTTAACTGAGTAATTTATTATATCTCATTTCTAATTCTAACTCAGATCTTTGTGCTGTGCTTTGACCTTGTCACAGGCAAAACCAGAACAATGAGATGTAATGTGACAATATTCCCATATTTCTTTGGTGTGAACATTTGACAAACTGTTAGACAATCTTCGGAACCATTTTTTTCTAAATCCAACTGTCAGAAGGGGAAGGATACACTTAAACAGAACTTTAATATATAAAATTAAGGAAGCACCTTCATGAAAATGAGTCTTTGGTATCACACCTCCAAAGGGAATTTTATAGACTTTGAGTACTTTTTTTCTTAAGATAGAGCAAAGATAGGTGAAAATAAAATTTCTCTATTTCAGATGGAGAAACAGTTTTTTACTATTAATCATGCTTCCACCATCTACTGAATGTCAGCAACTGGAACACATTCACTGTGAGTGTAAGTGCTCCCATACTAAGAGCAGTGCAAGTCAACACCTTTTGGCTTCACACATATATGTGGATCACCCATAAAAAGCACCTTGGTTTAGCTCTTACACAGCTCTAAATATTTTGGGTTTGTTTTTTTTTCTTTAGAATAATGCTTTTACTAATAGAAAATAACTGCACACTTCTATATATTATAAAGTTATTTCAATCAACTTCTGAACAGCCACTGCAAGAAGAAATGGTAACAAAAGGCTGCAGAATCTACTGTCTTTACTACTTATCTCAGACTAGATGCTCACAATCCTCACATATTTCTGCTTCTGAGATTTAATGGAGGAATTTTGAAAGAATTTAGGGAAGGCTTTCCGACAACCTTATAGCAGCCTACTAGCACCTAAAGAAGGCCTTCAAGAAAGCCAGAGAGAGACTTTTTATAAGGGAATGTAGTTATAGGAAAATGAGGAACAGCTTCAAACTGAAAGCGGGTAATTATGGGTTAGATAATGAGGAAAACACTCTCTACTGTGAGTGGTGAGACACTGGAACAGTTTACCAAAGATGCTGTGGGTGCTGCAGCCTCGAAAGTGTTCAAGGTCAGGTTGGATGGGGCTTTCTTTGAGCAGCCTGCTTTAGTGGAAGGTTTCCCCATGGCAGGAGGAATTAAACTGGATGATAAGCTGGATTCTATCAGCTTTAAAAATGCACAGCTATGCTCCTTTTCAGCTAAATCCACTTGTAGACTTTTTAGTGTTAACCTAAAATAGAGAATGTATCTATAATAATTTTAACCCATTTAGTTTGTATTGAATAAAGTAATTTCAAAATAATTGAAAATAAATTATTCCTGAACTTTCTTTCTGTTTTGATTTTGTTGGTTTTGTTTGGTTTTTTTAAGTAAAGAATTACACCAGGCGAACATAGAATCACCCAATATATTATTGACGTATGGCACAATGATTCACACATTTTTGCCTTTAATGGTACTTGATTTCTAGCCTTATATTTGATAAGAATAAGCATTCTATTGCATCATAATTCACACCCTGTCGTATCCATGGCAGATTCAGAGACTTTGAATTTAAAGACACTAGAAGAATGGGCAAAGAATGACAGCTGAACTGTAACCTTTGAAAGGCGTAAAGGAAACTGTGATCTTGGGAGTTTTCTATGATGTTGCTGGAAGAGACAACATGGAATAAAGAGAGAGAAGAAAATACAAGTTTCTAGGAGTAGTAACAAAACAAAAGAAAAATTTATTTGTCATAAGTATGATAATGCAGGCACTGCAAAGCAAACAAAATCCTACCTATTTACAGCTGGGACAACAATACAACCAAGACAAAAGAAAAAACCGATTTTCAGCTTCTGTTCTTCATTACCGCTATATAAGTGCAATATGCACCACACATCAAGACATTATGGTCTAATTATACTACTATCTTCGTAGAACACAGGTGTGCCCTTACCTTCCCATCTTTTCACCTTTTGGAGCAAAGAAATAAATCTCCTTCTTTAAACAACAGAGGAGCAGTCTGTCCAGTTTCACTGACATCTCCATAAAGTAAGAAAGTATGAACCATCACAAAGCATGAGAACACAAAAGCACAGTACCAGTGTGAAGGAAAAATTGAATAGCAGTAGTTATCTCAACCAGAGCTTTGGAGCTCTTTTCCTGTTGATCATCAGCAGAGTTGCTCATACACCTTGCTTACAAATACAGTACAATAATATCCGCCAGTTAAATTTGTATGATGACTGGTTATTTCTGAAATGTTATGCAGTTGTTTCACCCCCCCTTAATAATGTACAAGAGTGAATATACAAAAGTACCCATAATTAAGTCATTTATGGCAAAAACACTAAAAAGCTTTCTCATCAGAACTTGGAGCAGAGCTCAACACTGAAGATGAGCTATCACAAGAGGGTTGATAATTCATAAATCAATTACAGATAGATATTGAGTTCTGAAAACCTCCATCTGGGAGGAAAAAAAGTCAGGATTTCCTAGAATGTTGATCAAGATAATACACAGTTTAATAAAAACTTGATCAAGAACAAAATTTTTCAGAAAGCAATGTAAGAATATTACAATGAACATGTAATTCAGTTTACAGCCAAAAGTTCAAAATTCCAGTGAAAAAATGAACCATTAATTTAGCCACCCCTCTTCTTTGAATAAAGACACTACACACTAATTTAAGATAAAAATTCATAGCAATTACTTTAGGTGTTTTTAAAGTCCCATATTCTGAAAATATCTAATAAGCATGAATGGAATCATACACCTATTTACTTTATCATAGATGAATCAGATGTACCAAGTTAAAAAAAACAAACAAGGAAAAAAACTACAACACCAGAAAACTAACCAACTCCCACAGCTCTGAAAAAAAAAAAAAAAACAAAAAAACATGCAAGCTATACATATCTTTGAATAGCAGAATACTTTCACATTGAACAATTGTTTAAGGCACACAGATAATTCTACCTGCCTCTCTCTTGTTATAATATGTGATGGAACTGATGGATCTTTTCATATATGCTTAAATTTCTACCTAAAATCATAGTAAGTGATGGGTTTTAATTTAACAACCTTCTTTTCTAAAAGCCTTAACTCTTCCTCTCCTGGTATCCTACTGTTCAAAATGTGTATCATCTTTCCTGAAGTCTTGTCTGAAACTGTCAAGTCTTGACAACAAGCCTTTAAAAGCATCAAGAGGCAGAATAACCACTGAAGTAGCAGACAGGGGGTAGCAGGAGACAGTAGGACAGCTGTGACAGTACCCAGCTGCACATGATGAGCCCACCTTGACCCACTTAATTTCTTTTTGTCCCTGAAGCATCTGCTATGTCTACACTCAGCAGCTGTGTCACCAGGAAAACAACAAAAAAATAGGTAATTGAAAGTATTTATCTGCTTTCCCTAATTTATACAATAAGAAGTAACACACCTGCACTGTGCAGGTAATCTTGCCTGTTACAAAGACAGAAATGCCACTACAAAATATGTTTCTTTATTCCTATCATCTGTCCCATGTGCAGTCTGCCAGATTGAAAGAAGGCCACACCCAGTTACTAAAAATCTCAGATTGTGATGAGGATTGTAATAAATTTATCCACACAGATCTAAGCAAATACAACTGCTTGCACATCTGGATATGTACATGTCAGAATCCTCATGGAACATCCATTTAAGAAGAAGCATGCAAGAAAAATTTCCACATATTTGGGATTGGCCCTTAATTTATTATACAAATCAATGGTCTGTGAAACACGTAGAGTGAGGCTGAAAAGAATACAATTGTATTTTAGAAGTACTAAAAATTATATAAATCATACATTTTGTTTTTAATTTTCTTAACTTAAAAAGCCAAAATAGTCTTTTGTGAGAAAGAATTTGGTCATGGAAGTGTCAACACATCCATTTCCAACTGCAATAAAAATACACATTGGATAAGTTAAAGCATTAAATCTCATCGACCTAGTTTTGAACATATAGCAAATTGAGTGGGCCAGGAAATATAAAGCAGTTAAATGGCACTGCTGGTACCAGCACTGAATAAATGCAGTATCACAAAAACATTTGGTAAAAGGATCATCTAAGTTTATGAGGCTTATACAGACTGGGTTGGGCTCATTTAGCTTTTATTAAAGTAGACCAAAACTTTCAGAACCAATAGATTTTTGAAACTGTACAACAACAAAACTTATAAGAGGGTGAGGAGAAACCATGAAAAGAAGAATGTTACTCTTTGCATAAATTTTGAACTCCTGAGGGAATCAAAAGCAATGGTACATAAATATTAAAGTCCCAAACTAAACCATTGCCTATTGCTTGTGAGGTACTCTGTCTGTTTATTACCATGGAATTCGTGTTTGCTGGAACACTGACTGGACACACACTGTGATTTAACTATCATTTACTCCACCAGGAATGAGGTATTGGGATGTTACTGCAATTCAAATGTACCCTCTGCATTCATCATGCAAACCTTATTCTCTGAGAGCACAAAGTACAGGAAGTACTTGAAGAGATTTTTTTAAGACAAAATTCTGTGTCATATAAGTTCTTATGTCAGTATGTTAAATAAACCTTCCAAGTCCCTAAACATTAATTAGTTGAATTACTTTTTACTTAAATGAGACATTATGTACTACTTTCATTCAATCATATCCCCATCACACTCAGTTTAAAAAAATAAAATGTTGTAGCGGGACTTAACACCAAAAAAAAAAAATTACATCTCTAACCTATTCAACATTTTTTGTTTTCTGATGACTACTCTGTGTATTTGATACACTTGGACTAATTAATGAAGTTCTGAGTTTACTCTTGTCTTCAAACAGTTTCTTTAGAATTAACAAGAGAAATCACCTCTATGTGAAAGCACGAGGATTAAATAAATAAACTTCTTGAGTTCCTTTCTAAAGACAGGATATTAATGTACATAATTTGTGGCATATGGAAAATTATTTACCTTTAAATAGCTTTCCAGTGGTTAACTTGAGGAGTGGTTAACAGGAGTGGTTAACAGTGGTTATCAGGAGGCAGCTTGAAGAAAGTTACACAGAGCAGTACATTTTTGCTAAACCCATTCATAATAGGTCTTTAATTTCTACTTTGTAGATCATTTCCCTAGGACTCCTCTGCCCAGCACACAAAGATATCAACAAGGCTTTAATCACCAATCCTCCATTTTCCCCAGTCAGCTAAAACCTTTATTACAGTGAACTACAATACCAAATAACCTGTTTCTTTCTCTCTCTGGAGGGGACAGGCAGTTAACAGAAAATATCAGAGACAATATCCACATTTACTTAAACTTATAAAACCTATATCATTCCAACATCATATTTTCACTTCAGTGCAACTCCATAGGCAGTACTTGCTGTGGGTGGAATATTTGCCTTCTCCAAAGAACATTTGTCAGTTATATAGTTCATCCTGCAACTTAAGACCATGAACTGTTTTAGAGACAGGCAAAAGGCCAAGTAAATGATTATTCAGTGGTGCTAATACTGTTCCTCTGCCTATCTCCTCTGACACATGGGGAAACAACCTGCAAAGGGAAGAGGTGTCAGGGGGAAGGAAGCAGTCAAGAAGGCAAACTGTGACACACATATGAACAGGAAGAGTAGCTTGTGGTTTTAGCTCCTTCATTAAGAGAGGCTAGGACACTTTAAGTCAATTGTCTAAGAAAACAATCTAGGCAGGAAAACTTGCAGTCAAGTGCAGGTGCTTGACAGCACTCACTGTAACTGGCTGACTCATTTCCACTTTCCATACCTACGATGTAAATATACTGCAGGAGGAATAAATTTACAAGATTACCAATTTCCATTTCTGCTGATTGTTCTACAAATTTTAATCTCTAGCTGAAGACTGGTATGCATGGGTGATGATGGAAAGGAATGAAAATAGGGACAATTCTTCTTGAACAGGTTCTAACAGAAAATCGAATGTGGTGTATATCCATCCTCTGTGAATGTGCAGTACAGATTCATAACATCTCAGAGGGTTAGACATACACTGCTTTATATTTTCTTCCAGTTTCTCAATTTCTGTTGAAACTAAAATGTAGTTTTCAGCAGGACTTGGTGAAATTAGGGGCATCAAAAAAAATACAGGACAAACAAAACCACTGTATAGCTTTTCACTAAATAAGATATTATGGATCATGTATTTCCAAATAATGAACAGTATTGTGTATATTTAAAACATAAAATTAAAACCCCTTTTCTGCAACTTCTTGTTCATATATAAAAAACTTTGAGTTTCTTTACACAAAAAGAAACCAAACCTCTTATTTCAAAGTATGCATTTTGTTACTGTTTAGATTTCACTTCTCAAGTCAGGTTTCAAATTTTCTGTCATTTATATTTTCCAAATATGAAATGGCAGCATCCATTGTTTTCCACTGAAAAATCTCCCAATCATTACAATGTCAGCTTTAATAAATCACAGACACACAGGCTTGTCCTTTCCACAGCAAAAGGATGCCAAGCCTTTGCAGGGCAGAGGGAGACAGATGAGAGACACAAACCAGTATCAAGTTTTCCACAGTTCCACACAAAAAATAATTAGCTAAATATCACTACAGGATTTCCAATAAAACAAAAAAAAATGTTTATTTTTTAAGGCAATGCCAAAAATTTGGAATTGCATCTTTGTGGGTTTTTTCCCACAGAGTGGGAAAAATGTAAGCCTCCAGTGGTTTTTAATTTTCTTTGTTCTTTGTTGCAAATGAATTTATTTGTTTTCTTTTCTACTTACTCTATAAATTCTCTCTCTAGCCTCAATTTTATTCCTCTCCCTGTCTTATTTCTCTCCCACTTTTCCTTCTGGCTTCTATGCAATAGAAACAGCTTTTTCCTCCAACAGTGAATTGTGTAGTTCAGAGACAGGCATGTGTGTCTGTAAGACAAAAAGAATAAATGTTTCAGAGGATGAATTCCATTACCTGCCAAACGGTCCTTGAAAGTTAATGAGGAGTCCTCAGATTGGTTCATTCTCCTCAAATGTAAAATCATCTATAGAATTTTTATACCTGTTCAAAAATAAATTTGTTTTTATGACTTGGATTGTTTTCAGTTGCTTGAATTAAGCTTACAGATTTCATTTCTTCTTTTCCACTGTAGTAAATTGCCAATTTAGCCTTATAAAAATCAGGGGGTTATCTTTATTGTAGTAAACTACTGTAAGTTATTTCCCTTACAGTGTTGTTTCCCACAGTAATGAGAGAAGCCATGAGTGTGTGCATATCTTCCTTTAGAAGAAGAAATATGAGCGCCGTTCCAAATAATCAAAGCCAACTTATTCAAAGGCTCTTCTTTTTCACTGATTAAACATGCTTTACTGTGTCTGGGCAGACTGATGAGCTGTTTGCCCAAGACCATGTTCAGATGGCTTTTCAATTTCTCCAAGGATGCAGACTCCACAAGTGTCCTGGGTAACCTGTGCCAGTGCTCGGTCACTCTCATGGTGTAAAAGTGGTTGCTGTCCAGAGAAAAGCTCTTGTGTTTCTCTTTGTGCCCCTTGCCTCTGGTCTGATCACTGGGCGCTCACTGAAAGGAGCCTGGCTCCATCCTCCTTGCACTCCCTCTTCAGATATTCCTAAAATTACTTTCCCTAAGCCTTCCCTTCTCCAGGTTGAATGGTCACAGCTCTTGCAGCTTTTCCTTCTATGAGATACTACAGTCCCTTAATCATCTTCATGGCCCTCCACAAACTCTTTCCAGCATGCCCATGTCTCTTTTGTACTGGGAAGCTCAGAAGCAGACTCAGAACTCCAGGTGTGACCTCACCAGTGCTGAACAGAGGGGAAGGATCAGCACCTCAGCCTCTTGGCAGCACTCCTCATACAGCCCGGAATGGCAGATGCCTTCTTTGGTGCCAGGGCATGTTGCTGGCTCGTGTCCAGGGTGGTATCAACCAGGACTCTCAGGTCTTTTCATGCAAAGCTGCATTTCAAGAAGTGATCCCCAGCATGCACTGGTGCCTGGGGGTCTTCCTCCCCTGGGTGTAGCACTTACCCAGAGTAGCAGATTAGTAGGATACCACAAGGTGATAGTGGCCAGAAACATATTTTTCCACTAATGAACATAAACTTCTCTTAGCATGTGTGTGTGTACATATGTATAAGAAATTTGTATTCTTATTTACTTAAAATAAGCCATCTGTACATGTAAATTTTCTATATATTAAATTATTTGCCAACACAAGAACATAAAGATGCCTGCACATAAAGATATTTGTAAAAGACACAGTATGCATAGACACAGCTCTTTCCAATGAAATTAATTTTAAATTCCTTACCTTCAATGTTATTTGGTCGGACAGCAAAGAGAAATGAACTCCAGAAATATTTTTAACTAAGGCCAAGAAAAATCTCCACTTTATGAATGTATGATTGGCAGTACAAATGCAGACAGTTGAACTCCACTTGACACAAGAGTACCTTGATTTCATTTTGGTGGCAGGCAGACCTGAATAGCAGACTCCCAGAAGCCCTCCCACCAGTGTATCACAGTTTTATCAGGAGTTCAACTGAGAATAATGGAATCATGGTAATAATTTTTATACAGCACACAACATACACTTCACATAACCATTGATGTAAGCACCCCCTCAGTATCTTGGGTGAGACTGGTCTGTATTTTTTGTTCTGTATTTGTCATTCATGTAGCAAGATGATATAATTTGCCTGAGGCTAGACCAGAGCTAAACTCAGACTTGGCAGAAAGAGATTCCTATTTCTTTGGCCAATTTCCAAATCACATCCTCAGGCAGCAAACGTGAAATTGAATTTTAAGGATGCATTTTGCTCACGATAAGGCTGTCTCCTTTTATTATTTGTTTGTTTTCAGGTTTCTGTCTCCTCACTACTATGGCAAAACACAGAAAGAAAAAAACAACAACCTTCCTAGGTCATCACATGAACATCTATTTCTATGCCCTATTCCAAAAACAGCTAGGACCAAAAAACTGCAAGAAAAGAATAGAAAGGAATGTATACAGTACACAGTGATATGTATCACTGCATGTACCCTCTCAGCTTCCAGCAATGTGGTTCTTATTAATCAGAGGTAACACCTTGAGGTTAATACCTTCCTATTGTATTTGTGTGTCTACTACTCTCCCTTTGCATCTTTTACATACCCTTTTCCTCTTTTCACTCTTTTCTTCCTCCCTCCCCACCATTATCATGTTACCAGTTCTTTTGTAGATCAGTAAATGTGCAATACCTGCAGACAGTTCACTCCTGCCTCCTGAATTGTTTCTCTTCAGACAAGGCCTCGTCTTGTACTTCATGCAGCCACTGTGTCCCACCTTCTACAATCAAGGGGAGCAACAGCAGCTGCACTTTTTCTCACATACTTAAAAGCAGCTGTCAGATTACAACCAGCTCTCATTCCTCTTCACAGGCTCCATAGGGATGGGACAGGTGATGTCAACTATTAGTTTGGAAATGTGGATGTGTGAAAGTTTTAATAGACTTGGGAGCCATTTGAACACCTCCAGTTCTGCCAAATTGATTCCTCTATTTCTCAAATTCATCTCTTTCATGACACAGATATGTCTAATACAGTATTATACAGTAATACAATCACTATTTTCACCAAAAAAAAAAAGAAGGCAGTTCTAATAAGTTCTAAAAAACATTTGCTTCCCCATTCCCTTACAGCCCTGCTCTAACATTAATTTTTCAAGTTTCTCTTAGTATTTTTTCTAAAAATTCTCCTCAGGCTTAGATTAAATATGCCCTTTTTAACAGAGAAACACAAAATTTATTAGCATTAAATATTTAAAATCCATTCTTCCATGAAACAGCAGTTACAGCTTCACTAAGGACTAGAGTTTCTGTTGTTTTCCTTTCTTTCATAATTTAAATACTACTGGAAATTAATTTAATTCCTAGCAGAACAATACTTACCCCAAAAAGTTACAAAGTTTCTGTCATGCTCAAACCCAGAAATACTTTCCCAAAATGTGTGACTGCATTAAAAGCAAGGTGAATTTCAGTAGCAAGCCAAAAATTACCTATTTAAACAAAAGTATCTCATTCTGCTCCATTACACAGACCCACAATACTATTATGCATGAAATGTTCAGCTGATTATCATATATTGTAAAAGGAAGAGATTGCTATATGCAGAAGCACACACCAACTCCCCAGTATTTACATGTGGCTTTGCCCAATAGAATGTATGGGTGCAATGCAAAGGAGCATTACTGCAAAAGAAGAGTCATTCTTGCATCAAATTAGGTAATCAACTTGTTAATGGTTATTTTTCAAAAGTTAGAATTAGCTCAAACTTATATATGCATGACTTATTCTTTTACCACTACATTATGACAGTATTTGTAATTAAAGTACAGCTATAATCATTAGAGTGTAATAGCCTAATGTGGAAAATCTTTTAGGAGCAAGGTATTATTTAGACTATGCCAGTGATATGTGTCGGGTTTGAGTTTAGAGAAACCCCAGAGTTATTCTTGTACCACATTCTGGATGTTGTTGCAAATTCTGCCTGAGCAGTTGAATAAAGGATTGTGATGCCTTAGGATTTAGCTTTTATATTTTTCAGATCCTGTACTGCTTTAGTATATAACACTAAAACTCCATACCCTGATTGCTACTGCCATTTTATCCAGACAAAACAATTCCTTTTTAGTCCTGAAGCTCAAGGACACCTTATTGTCTCAGGCCCCAAGAGATGTAAACAACAGTGAATGGGGGGGCAAACTTGGAGCAAATTACTTCATTACCTGAAACTGTAATTGGAGGATTTACCCCAGATATGTAAATGGACCAAACTTATAACTGTATGAAAAACTTATGACTATTGTCCATCTCGGGTGTAGCCCCTCTCAGAGGCTTTTGACTGCCCTAGGTGGATTTACTGCATAAAATTAAATGTTTTGTACCTGAAGACTGTTATTTACACCATCCAACTGAAGGCCCTAAAACTGAAGAATATTTTATTCCTCCTAACCTGAACATAAACCCTCTGTAAATCATGGATCAACATCCAAATACCTACCTTGCTTAAATCTAAAGTCAGATCTAGATCTTTGACCCACCATTAAAAATGTTGTAGCTTAGACTTACCGAAGGATGAATTTTCCAGAGGAAACGCAAATCTAAAGTTTACCAGATATATCTTCAGAGGAAACTCTCAGCTCTTACTGACTTCAGTAGGTGTTGAAGGTTTTCAGTCACCTTGATAATAAAGTATTTTACAGAATGTCTTTTGAAGTGATTTGTGAGATTAATCATCTCACATGGCTAGCCCACTCTTTAATTTAGTACTATTTTACTATATTACCAAAAAAAGCCCTAAAACAAGCACCAAAAGTCAGAATTTGCATTGTTTGTACCCAAACAATCTAAGATTACATAAAATAAATTATAATACACTGCCAAAGATTTCAAGCAGTAGTGATGTGTCTCATAGAAGTCCTTAAATATGTCCTCCTTAAATTAGCTCTGATTCCCTCAAAATTCAGAATGAAACATAACATCATTTTTAAAATGAAAAATAAGATAAATAAGAGAAATAAAATACCTTCTGCATATGGAATTTTTATCTGAATTTATGAAATTTAATCACATATTTACAGTGGTCTTTTAAATCAAAAATACTTATTTGTGGCTTGAATCCGATGGTGTTTATGCTCTGATTAGAGGAGGGACAACAAATGCCATGATCTTTTTTTGATGATGATGATGATGAAAATCATTAGCTATTACTTCAGCTATGTGATTTTGTGTAGAAAAAAATGCAAAATACTTTTCTCCTAATAATTCCCATTATTTCAAGTAATTAGGACAAGCATTTTCTTCCATGCTTTAAAAATCTCAGAATGTCTGCACATGACTATTTTCATAATTAAAGTTCTCCAAAACCTTCCTTCAAAAGGACAAAGATATCTCAGAATGACAAAAGAACAGAAGTGAGATTTTTGACCCTTCATTCCCATCACATAAGCATGATGCCATTATGTGGTTTGATGAGATCCCACAGACCAGTATTGTACGGCAACCCAAGAGACTGCGAAAACTCACCAGGAGCTGCTGGCAAAGGCAAAACGTAACTGACCAGCTCTTCTCCTCAAAGAAATGGCATCCCCATTCTTCCTCCCAATGCCACAAGCATTGATTATCAATCCAATTCCCAAAGCAGTCAGCCTGCTCTGCAAAGTTGATGGAAATTCCAACCTCTTCTACCTGCAGAGAAGCCAAAGGAAAATTGCTCTGGTCCCCGTTGTTGGATCTCAAGAATCTGGAGTTTTTGAGCTTTCTGTGCTTCCAGGCACAGACCCCCTCAAAAACACTGCTCTGGACCTGAAACCTTGGAGAAGACTTGTAAATATGAATAATGAGTTAGAAATCACAAATGTGTAGTGGGATAGATGTGTGTGTTTTCACTGGGTAATGGGTTTTAAATTTGAGATTGTTACAGTATAGCGGTAGTTAGAAGACAAGATGGAGAATTTTGGGTGGTGTCTTTTCTTCTTATTCATCTTCTTCTCTTCCTTTTCTTCACAGAACTTAGGTAGTTACCTTTGGATTGGTCAGCTGAAAGTCCCTCTAAGGGTCATGGGAATCTATTATTGGGTCAAAAGTATAAATAATATAGGTATAAAACTTTTATTCGTGTGTTTAGCTTTAAAAGGCCTTGAAGCAGGCTCAGCTGTGGCCATTTTTCCTACTTCTAGCAAGGAGCTAGAACTGCTGTTTTACTTTCTGTAATTCTCTGATAAGATACAATAAACATCCAAGTCCAAACACGAGAAACCGTCTCAAGTGCCTTTCTAATAATCCTGGCTCCGAACAGAAAGAGATGAGATTGATGACAAACCACTAATTAGTGGTGCAAAGCCCAGCACACACTCCCACACCTGTCTCCCCAGAGTTCATGGCCTCATACTTTTTTCCTCCACTTCGGTGCCTCCTTGAAGATCTTTCCTCCGTCACTGCCTCAGGACATCAGTATTTCTCCACCTTAATGTAAATAAACTTCTGCAGATCTGGTCTGCAGTGCCTGTATCACTGTTACTTCCCTGTTACGTGACAGAAATGGAATTTAAAAATACAGGCAGAAAACATACACATCATCATGTTGTTGAATTTGTTCTTGACTATTCAGTGAGCTGTGTCATACTGAAAACTCCTCTGTGTCACCAAGAAAAAGGATGGAACTTCAGCAACATTTGATACAAACTTGCTCTGTAATATTATCCAACATAGCTAATTATCTTATTTCTGCAGGCATGCCTGTTAAATACACATATTAATAATGCTAATTAACTAATTACTGGACTTGTATGGCTGTGCCATCAGATCAGTCCCACATATCATATGTGAGACATTCCAAACAGAAGCCATTACCAGCTATAAAAATGGAAAAGCCTTTCTGCAAGATGCCAAGACAAAGGAGATCTGAGTTACACTAATATCTTGGTTCAGAATATCAGTGTAAATTTGAAACAAATGCCTTGCATGCCTTCTTTCTGTACATTCTGTTCATCAGACTGGAGAGATTGGGTGAGCACAAACGAGATTACCTCTGCAGGAAACCAAACTGGAAGCTCAGTTTCAGGAGTACACAAACCACGGTCTGTTCTCTACTACTGAGTCAAATACATCATGATGACACATATGAGGAGAATATTCAATCCAGACGATGAGATTAAACCTAGTTAAAAAAAACCTTGAGTAATGCATACCATAGATGTTCTATGTAGTGTTCTCAGCTCCTGTCTTAAGATCCTGTCCGACTTCATGGAATTACATGCTGCTGTAGACCTTTCCAAACCCTCGGTCCAACAACCTGGTGAGTCTGAGCCTAACAGAAGAAATACTGCTGCAAAACAGCATTTGTCCAAAGACATGCTTATCCCAGTCTCTTGGCCCCCTTAGCCTCTAGCAGTGGTCAGTAGAAGATGGCTAGGCAGGAGTTTGGGAACAAAGAAAGAAAAAAACCAGGCATTTCTATTCCCTCTGAATACTTTCCAATTTGCAGCTCTGTGAAATCTTGAGCCAGAAGCAACGTGTTAGCCAGCATAGGAAGAAAACTTATAGATTCCTTATTTTAAGAAATTATGTATTTCTTTTTTATAAGTCCTGAGCATCAACAATAAGCAAAGGTTGTACAGGTTACTTAAAATCTATGTGTAAGTTAAAGAACTACTATCAGTTTGTTATGAGCATTAAACTTGCATCGTCTGGTGCTGCGTATTCTTTCTGTTGGAAACTATTTTACCTCTCTATGACCTTTATGATTTTATTAACCATTAATATATGAATCCTTTAATCAAGAAAGAGGTAGCTGAAATTTTTCAGAACACTGAGCAATACCTCAATAAAGAAAAAGGAAACATACAGAACTGTGAAATACCACAGATGCTGTCAGCTCCCAGACACCTCCTGGGTGTGAGAATGAGTTTTCTGCCATCTGTAAAAGCTGTTAGACTGCCTGGTTTGTATCAGAAATGCAGTTTTTCCTTCTTGATTTCCCAGTCACGAGAGAGATTACAGCATTTCCTAGCTTCAGGTTCAATCCATTATCATTCACAGGATGATGTTAACCTGCCACATTGAGGTAAAACTCCCAGCTGTATCTGCCAATAGATTTACTTTTTCTTTTCTGTCCTGCTATGAGTTCTAATACATTGAGTTCATTAGGACTC
The DNA here is from genome assembly GCA_013397375.1 of Toxostoma redivivum. Taxonomy (NCBI): domain Eukaryota; kingdom Metazoa; phylum Chordata; class Aves; order Passeriformes; family Mimidae; genus Toxostoma; species Toxostoma redivivum. The sequence continues at coordinate 222,967 of VXBI01003755.1, forward strand.
TCAAACAGAAAGCTCTAACTTAGGGTAATTTTGAAGGGGTTTTTCCCTCAAGGTTGGTGGGGTTTTTTGGTTTTTTTTTATTTTATTGGGTTTTTTTGTTTGTTTGTTTTTTTTAATTTCCTTGGCCTTGATTTTGGTAAAGGTCATGACACCAGGAAAATGAGAAGTATTTCCACACAGATCATGTTGAGATCAGATATATTGTAAAAATAACAACAACCATCTATGATTAGATCTATGTAAACCTGAAATCCTCAACAGTTCAGAGAGCTTTGTGGGTTGTGAGTTTTTTTATAAGTTTATTTATTTTATTAGTTTTCAAGAATGAAGGTTAAGTTTCTACAGAAAAATGTTTCTACTGAAGATTAAATCATTGAAGAAAAATTGTTCTGGCACCTTATATTTAAACGATGAGAAAATCATCTCTTTAGATAAAGAAAGCCAGCAACAATAGCTGAAACTGTTCCAAAATTCCCAGAGAAATAAAGATTCTTGCCGGAGCTAAAGAAGTCTTTGTCATTCCTAATTCTGAAAACTGCCATGTTAAGATTTTTGGATACCCAGACATTCTTCTGCTTCATTAGTTTTACCTTAATCTGTAGGCAGATCTGGTAAAAAAAAATTGTCTCCTGACTACTGTCTTCTCTCCCTCCCTTCCTTCACAACACTTGCAAAATTCAAATTAGGAATAAGAGGATTTTTGAAGACATATTCTGATTTATCTAAGACTTACATGGGTAGCTGCATAACCCTAATGAACTAATGCATCTCACAGCCTGTGAGGGTCATAGAAAAGTGTTAAATCCACATGAGATAGGAGCTGAGAAAATAGGAACAAGGCGGGAGTTAGAAGGAATTCAGCCCAATTCCCACATTTTAGTTAAGCTCATAGCAAGTAAAATAACATACATTATTATCAAAATAAAATATTTTAGGAAACAGTTAAGCCAATGAAAAAGAACAGGGACAGTACAGCTTAATTGATAAAGTCATCTTCAGAGAGCAAAAGTAATGGGTGCAAGGGCACTTGCTGCTCTCTAAAGCTGTGTGGTAAGATTCTTGGGTAACAGGCTAAAATAAACCCTCTGAACACAAATAATTGTAAATTCATTCAGAAAAATTAATGGAGGGGAAAGTTTGGTCCTCAATGCAAGGATGTCTAGGAATAAGTTCATGCAGGCAATGTTACCTTGCAGAAAACCTGATTTTAAATAGTATTTGTATATTGTGATAAAAAACTCTTTCAAGTACCACAAAGTTCATATACATAGCAAGAGCAAATTCTCATAATAGCCAAAAATTTATATAGTCTGATATAATTTACTTATTTACCATCTATAATCCAGCATTTAAACAACGACCCTATTAAAAAAACTAGCTGAAGGCCTGAAAACCAATTCTGCCTTCAAAAGATGCATGCAGAGAAAAGAGTCTCCAGAGAGTGATGGGACGGAAATCAACTTCACAGATCCAGGCATGATGATAGATGTGGTGCTTCTGGAAGATATTTTTCTGTAACCAATGATCTGACCCACATTAGCACTGGTACAAGACCTGCTGCCCTTGAGTTGAGACAGAAGAAAAGGACATGAGCCTTTCAAGAGCTGTAACAAGAAATCTGATCAGCATATTGGTCATTGTGAGTGAAGTCTCCTCTATTCATATGGAGTTTTAGCAAAGCTATGCAGGAAATGTCAAATCATACTTTCTGGATTTTTATAGATACATCTTACCATCCAGTTGTTACTGGCACTTATTTCACTCACTGTTATTACTAATTAGGTAAATTGTTGGACATTTTCTTCCAACTATTACCAAACTTCACTGAAAATATTTCTTCTACTTTTAGCTAGAGACAGGCTGTATCTCTTGATCTGGGAACATTCAAAGGCAATCCATCTGGCAATGCACTTTCAATTACCTTTTGTTCATAGCTTAATTCAGGCAGACAAAAGGAAACCAATCCAGTATATTGCTTGGTGAAGAAGTAATAATGGATTCCTAAGTGACAACAAGGATTCAGAGACTTCAAATCCTACTACCTTATACATTACTCATTATAAGATGTAATACATTTGGATATGCACTATTTGGAGCTGTGTCCTTCTACCTATTCATTTTAAACAAATAACTGTAAGGTTCTATTACTACACAGAAACACAAGGGTTAAGTGTGTGATAAAATTACAAAAATATTGTGCAAGTATAACCTCTAGCTTTCCATAACTGTGACCATGACTGAGGAAATGGCATGAAGCTGAGTCAGGGGAGGTTTAGGATGAATATCAGAATATGATTCTTCACACAGAGGGTGGTCAGGCACTGGAACAGGCTCCCCAGCATCAGCCTGACAGAGTTCAAGAAGTGTTTGGACAATGGTCTCAGGCACATGGTGTCACTGTTGGAATGTCCTGGGCAGGGTCAGGAGTTGGACTCCATGATCCTGATGAGTCTTTTCCAACTCAGCACATTCAGTGATTCTATGATAATTACCACCATGAAGGCTGGAACAGGCCTGTGAGGTGGTAGAATTAAAAGAGAATTCCTCAGAAAGTAAATTCCTTGGGGAGCATATTCTAATCAGACCTTTACAAGAAAAATAAACCCCCACTGCCACATCACCTAACATCATCTTAATCATTCTACATCATTCTTAAACATGTACAATTGCAAAGGTGAACCTGTCTAATTCAACACATGCCATATTTCACTCAGGGTATTTCCAATTCAGCACAGAAAATACTAGCTAGACTAAGAATATTTCTGAATAAAAACCAAAATATACAGTGGAAAATCACAAATTTTTTACGAGTGAAAACAGACCCAGTGGCCAATTTGGAAACCTTAGCCAAGCAAATCCTCCAGTGGCTTTCAGCAATGTTTTGCTTCAGAGACAAAATAGTCAGATCCCAATGCGTGCTGAGCACATCTGCTAAGGTGCTGAGCACAGCCAATTACAGTCAACTCGCCTGCCAAAGTCACTCTCACTGCTGCTATAAAAAAGGCTGGCTAAGGCCACGTGTATGCCTATTTCCATTTCAGCTGGGGAATACTTGAATATATTATTATACAACAAATACAGCAAGTTGTTTTAGCATAGCAACTTTTGCTACATAACACACAGCTCCACGTGGCAGTTGTATTTGTCCAGAAGATTAGCAAGAATCCTGCACACCTACATTTTGCACTCAACTATCACATCTTATTTTTAGGACTTAGTCTCTGGACTTATATGTTAACATGGTATAATCTTTGAAATAACAATGATCTCATTACCACCTAAATTACACGATCAGATTCTCCTCCATGCTCTTGTTGCCTTTACTGAGAGCTGTGATATATCTTGCAACTGCTTGGTTGCTTGGTTGGCTTGGCTTAGTTCTTTTTTTCTTTCCTAAAGGCACTGTTACTTTGGAAAAGTGTGACATAAAAGGCAAAGAGTTTTGTATGCAGTTTTAATGGTGCATGGCATGCATGGGGTTCTGGTTAAACTGCTTAGATATGAGTGTTTGTGTAGTGCCTCTTCAGGCAGCACCAATACTCTGACAGATGGGAAGTCTGACACATGGCTGTGAGTAAAAACTCAGCTATGCCAAGAGGAAGGAAAGAAGAAGTGAGAAGAGAGTGAACTGAAATGCAACTTGTCAGCTCTGGAAGGCAAATGATATCTTCACTCGTATCAAATTAATTGCTTCATTATTAGGAATCTCTGATGAATTGATTACAGCTCATACCCTAGGGTATCCATTTAAATTTACATGATTTGATGCATATTATTAAAGCTACCCACTGGCTTTTAACAGCAGTGTTTTATTTTAATACAAACAATTAAACCCTGTTGTTTAAAGAACAAAAATTACTTTTTTTTATAAACTGAACAGAAATTTTATAACCTAATTTTGATAATAAAACAGGACTCATTTCTCTGTGTCCTCAGAGACCACAGCAATGCTCAATGTACATTGTCAGAGGACAACTGTCCCTGCTAATAATTTCTTCCTCGCTGTGTCATCAACACAACTCCCAGATGTCTGATGTTAATCTACCATGATGTACCTAAGAGAGATATTAACAACATCAGTACCTACCTCCTCAGATTAGCACCTTCAAAGCACTGCCATCATTTAATACACCTAAGTCACTTGGTATCACAGATAGCAGTAAATTTAGCTTCCTCAAGAAGGAAAAGTGATCTCTTTTTCTGTTGTTTAATGACACTTGTCACAGAGCAGAGAGCAGGGATTAGTGCAAATATTAGCTATGGTACATTTTGAAGGGTTTAAAGAACATTTTTTAACTTTCAAATTATTTATAAATCTGATCTCATAAACTCTGCATAGAAGAAAGGAAAAAAAAAACCATTCTAAATACACAGAAAAAGTCAATAGTTGTAAGGCAAACAGATAAAATTATATTGCAGACCCTAGATTAGGACTGTGAGTCAATATTACTGATTTCCTGTGTTCTACTTCTGTTCTTCAGTTAATGGTTTGAAGGATCTGGGAGCCTCTCTATAAAAAAAAAAAATGTGATTAATCCATAGAAGGACATAAAGAAAAGTTGGTTAATTTACATTATTCAGAAATATAGGCACATGACAAGTCTAGAAGAGGCATCACCTTCTTTGAAAATGGTAGAACACTGAAGACTGAAACCAAAAAGGTTTATTTCATGTTATGAAACTTAACAGTAGCTCCTTGATATAACAAAAACCTGCAGGAAATATGTGTTTGTCTACACAATTAATTTTCCCTTGTCTTTAAACGAGTGATATGCTCAAACCTAGCAACCTACATGTTCTGATCACTGCTTATATGGCAGACTAGTGCTTGTGCTGGCATTCTGAACACACCATGAGAGAAGTGCAGCACCTCACTGGGTAAAAACTGGTTGGATGACTGGGCCCAGAGAGTGTTGATCTGCTGGGAGGCAGAAAGGCTCTCTTGAGGAATCTGGACAAGTTGGAACAATGGGTTGAGGCCAACAGCCTGAGGTTCAACAAGGCCAAGGGCCACATCCTGCTCTTGGGTCACAACAACTCCAGTGCTTTAGCTGGGGACAGAGTGGCCAGGAAGGTGCCTGGTGGAAAATGTCTGATGCCTGAGGATGCTGGTCAGCAATGGCTGAACATAATCCAGCCTGTGCCCAGGTGGCCAAGAATACCAATGCCAGCCTGGCTTGTATCAGCAGCAGTGTAGCCAGCAGGACCAGGGCAGGGATTGTCCCCTGTACTTGGCATTGCTGAAGCCACACCTCGAGTGCCGTGTCAAGTTCTGGGCCCCTCAGTTCAGCAAGGACATGGAGGTGCTGCAGCAAGCCCAGAGACGGGCAACAAAGCTGCTGAAGGGTCTGAAGCACAGGTTTTATGAGGAATGGCAGAGGGAGCAGGGGCTCTTTAGCCTGGAGAAAAGCAGGCTCAGGGGAGACCTAATCACTCTCTACAACCACCTGAAAGGAGGTTCTAGTGAAATGGGACCAGTTCCATGTCCCAGACAACAAGTAGTAGGACGAGAAGAAAGGGCCTCAAGATGTGCCAGGGAAAGTTTAGATTGGATATTGAGTTTCTTCACCAAAAGGGCTATCAAGCACTGGAATAGGCTGCCCACAGAAGCGGTGGAGTCACCATCACTTTTGAAGTGTTCAAAAAACCTGTGGATAGGACACTAATGGACAGGGTTTAATGGTGAACATGATGGCAGTGGTATGTTGATCTTGGACTTGATGATCTTAAAGGCCTTTTCCAACCTAAACAACACTATGATTGCATGAAAAATTCTGTCACAGAACTTATGGTAAGCAATTACCATTTATTAGTCACATCTCAGGTTACTTGTAAGAGCTGGAGATTAATTTGTTATTTGGATTCTTATTTTTGTCACTTTTTCAAAGTTTAGGATCATAGAACATACCATATGTACTTTGAAATATTCTGGCTTATATAATTAAACCTGTATATATTATTATACAGTAATCATTGGTATAAACCAAAACAAAAGTGGTAACTGCAAGTGTTGCATTCCAAGTATGGTCAGCAAGTGATAAGGCACAATTATTAAATTATTAGATGATTGTGTGTAGATGATATCTCTGAAGAAGATGCTACTAAATCCCTGCTACTAAACTTAATTTTGCTATAAACTCCCTTTTTCAAAGAAAGGGTCTTCAGATTTTTTTTCCACCCTGTTTTCATTGTTGTCCATAAAAACATCCAAACATCAGTAACTAGAATTATTAGAACTGTCCTGTATATTTTTTAAGACTCTAGTGCAAATCATACAGGATAAAAGATAGGAAGAAGGATACTTACCACATTGCTGGAAGAAGACGTGGTCTAGAGTTGGGACTTACAGGAAACAGAAGAATCCCTGCCTGACAGGAACAAGCATCCAAGATTTCAAAAGGAAGTCAGGGATGGCTTAATTATACATTCAACTGGTCAAACCCAGTAATGCAGGAGGGAGAAAAACAGCCCCTACACCTTTCACTGTAAATAATAAAAGCACTGTAATCTAGGGGCAAATCAATACAAGTTTTCAGGGAGTCTGCTTTCCTTTTTCACAGTGATTACTATGGTACTAACATGTTACAGTATCTGCCTGGTTCTGCTTTCTGTTGTCATGCTCTGGTTGGACAAATGAAACAAATAACAATGTGCAAATACCTGAATTCTTTCTCTTGGTGAACTCTTCACTGTATAACAAATCCAGAATGCAAATTAACATGCAGTAATGGTATTGGATTCTACATATCAAATCTTGTATAGTTACTATCATTTATGATTGAGACAAAACCAGTCAGGATTAGCACAATTTGTATTCTATGTACAGTAAATCTTCAGAAAAAATCTAGTTTAATATGAAAACCCCTTCTCTCCTGTAACACATAACAAGTTTGTATTTTTTATGCCAGATAATTAACTTCTTTGTGAAGCATCTAATTATTCTAAAAACAGATACAGCAACATGATTAATCAGTGCACATTAAACACACATAATCTATAAAGGAGTACTCTCTAATCTAGATATAATGACTAACAGTTACAACTACATAAAATTAATACAGCCTGAAACGATATACATTATCAGCTACACAGTATGGCAACGTGAATTTAAATTCCTTTGACCCATTTAACATGGGTGGGTGTCTTGTTTGTGCACATGTGACTCCAGTTTTGCTTCTCATCCAAAGCATTGTTGCTTTCTATAGTTTTTGTTCAAGCTTTTCTACATCTGCAGTTAATGGAACACAGGCTCATTTTCAAAGAATCTGGGGCCTGGCTGCTGTTGTTGAGACTGACTAGAGGTATTAAACAAAACTTTTGCAGACCATGCCTTTCAGCCCAGACTTCTGGATTTTGGAAGACTGCTGATCTACTCTGTTACAGGTGCAATATTCAATGATTCTTTAAGAGCAATGAAATAACAGTTTTACAGTTATTTACATATTACTTCTCTTTGTCCATGTTGAACCTTCCAGCTGTTTACCTAGTTTATCTATTTCAACTATCAGTTGGGGAGATAGGACGAGTTTATGACTAACATTTTTATATCAAGGCCATTAATGAGGAGCTAAAGAATTATCTGGATCCTGTCTACTAACACAGCAAATGTAAGCAGCAAAACAACACTGCTCACATGCCTAAAAGGCCTCTGTTGCTAAAGAGATGACTGTGGAGCTGGCTTTCATACATCTCCCTATACAGTATCCTACTGCATTGATTTTGGTTCTGTGTATAAAAACACAGGGCACATATGTGTGACTTGAGGAAATACATTAAACTTGAGCCCAAGATTAACAGGTTTTTCTACTTTTATCTATTTCCCATGCCAAAATTGATCAGGATATTTTTCTAAAACCAAAGCAACAAGTAAAAATCACAAAATTTCACGACTTTGATCGCCCTCAACATCCTGTTGGTTGCCTTCATCCCAGAACAGGACTGCTTTTACATATGTTATGGATTCTAATTTTAAATACGCAGGATATTTTGATTCCACTGCTTCCCATAGCTAATTCTTCATTCCAGGATAATTATTTGTTCCTTAGACTGAACACTGAATTATTTTAACTAGCAAGACTTTTTTTCATATCCTTAAATAATTATCTGCCTTCCTTGAGATTTAAGTTAATGTTTCTGTGGACATCTGATTATCCAGAACATATTTAATTCATCCAATCCTTTTTTTAAGCCAGTCTTCCAGGTCTCCATCATAATCTAATTATAATTAGCCAATTATTTTAATTGGGTGGATATCTTGATATCATGTGCAGAGCTGTATTTTAATTTCTTCTTAAAGCAAAAAATGAGCTTATGTAAGTCATGACTGAGTCCTGCAGTTTGACAGCTTCTAACATTTGATTTCTATATATATATATATATATAAAACTATATACAGAACAATTTCAGTTGTAAAAATATTCTTGCAAATATGGTTTAGGAATTTATTTCAGGTGTGAATCTACAGATTCACAACTGCTGTCAAATACACTGCTGTTGCCTATCTGCCAGCAATTGTTTCCAGACACTGGACAGAGAATGCAACCCAACTCAATGCAAAATTTTTTCAGTCATACTTCAAAAAATTACACGGGAGTGAAAGGTTTTCTAATTTTATCTAAGACATCAAGTGTATACCACTGCAGTTTGGGGTTGCTTTCATGAGTAATGGAGCTCTATTGTGTTCTTTCTGCATTCATTAAAACAATTTAAAAAATGCATTTCTAGCAAAATATTTTCAAAACTAGATTAGATAGAACAAACTGTGAGACTGTGCTTTTCTTGGTGGTGTTGGTTTGTGTCTCTTTATTTTCCTAAGATCCTTAACTGACAAAGAACATTTTACATTCTCTTAGGTCTGGAGATAAACCTTAAGAAATATCTGTACAATATATCACATAGGCTGATACAAGTTCTATTGTTCTCTGGTATCCTAGCTTATCAAAGTTTTGATGCTTCTAACCCTACAGAAAAATTCTGAAAGCCACTGAAAAAGACACCTTTAAACATTATTGCCTTAGACCTTACTGACCAGAAAGCCTTGCACTATTTAAAAGAGCAAGTGTATTTCTTTTTATTTGGTTATAAAATGCTTATCATGATAAATAAATAGAAAGAAGGGATTTAAATTATGTAAGCCATGAGTAAAAAGGCTATCATATGATTAACAGCAACAAAAGAATGTTCAACACCTGTACTTTTCATTTCAATACTGTGACATTTTCATGGTTTGGCAATGATATTCACAATTCAGTGCACACACTGAGACTCTCCAAAAGCACATTCCTGTCTCTTTCTCCTGCTCTCCTGTTTTCCCCTCCCCCTTCCCACTGCAACAGACTGGAGGGGAGAATTGAAGGCTAAAAAGGCAAGATCACAGGTTAAGATAAGAACAATTCACTGAAAACGGCAATGAAACAAGAAAACAAGTGACAGAGGGTATAAGAAAATTCATACAGAAAAAAAAACAACAAAAAAAAACCCACCAAAAAACAACAACAAAAAAAAAAACCAATAGGCAATACTGGGTGCCTCCCTCTTCCAAATTTTGTCAACCTGAAGGAATCCCTTCTTCCAGGAAGGGAGCTCCTTCACCCAGCCCCAGCAAGGCATGAGGTGGTATAAGATGACCTCTTCCTCCTAGCCATGCCACCTCCTGGCTACTCCAAAAATTTACCCTATCCTGGCCAGACATCAATAAATTTAATGCTATAGCAAGGTACTTTTACAGAAAATTTATTAAAACCACAGTATACTTCAAGGCAAGGGAAAAAATCCTTTGTCATTAAAACGAGAATGAAGCAGATTTGCTTATTATAGCAAACCCATGTAAGTAGTGTACTAAATCTCTACATTTTTGGAAAAACTATTTCCTTAAACAAGACCTATGTAATTTTTCCAAATAATTATTCTCTTAGCAGTTTAAATATCCTCTGCCTAATTCACATCCTGCTACATAATTTCATAGGAAAGAAGTAGCATTTTGAAGATATGCTTCCAAAGAAAAAACTGTGAATGTTTTCTTACTAATCTGGGATTTAAAGCCACAAAAAGTCAGAGGTAACTTGTTGGTTTAAGCAAACTCCTAGGATAATATACACATACCATCTTAGATTAGTGCAGCACCTTTTATCTTCTCCAGTCTCATTTATTTTACTACTAAGAGTAAAGAATAATTTTGATCAAGAGCATGCACTACCATCTGTGTTTTGCACAGAGATGAAATATAACCTTGGCTCATACAATTTTTTAGATGTCACCTGGAGTAACAAAATAATGATTGACAATAGCTACAGATGCTCCAACTATAAAATAGAATGTTGTGCACACTGTGAAAATCAAAGCCACTGTAAATACCAAAGCTTGTCTCCCTATAAACTCTTGTATACAATTTCCAAATCCAGTGCTTAGGGAAGTAGAGCAAAATACAGCATAACTTAAATAAATAAATAAAACATTTAAATACTTCGGAAAGGAAGTGTGATAAGAAGGAAGTCTTCATTCCTCATGTTGTCTTCCTTCTTTCTCCTCCTATTCCTTCTCTGTGGAAGACATGCCACTCAGATGTCAGCAACAGAGAGGCCACTGCAACAAGGCGTTGCAAACCTGTGAAAAACAGTCCAGAAGTTCTTTGCTGCATAAAAATATTGAGTTACCTTTGATGGAAAGCTCATCAGTGATGGTAAAACCACTAAGATGACTAACTATATGAAGTTAAATCCACAATATCATTATATTTAGGCTGTTAGCTTGGGGTTTATTTGAAGGAGGGATTTAAACATTTCAGTGTAAAGTTGTAGCAGCTAGTCAAGATGGTTAACTTCTTTCAGTTGCAAGTCTAAAAACCACCTAAAGTGGATTCAGAAAGGCTGGATTTTATTCTTTAATTTAGGATTGAAAAATGACATTGCATCTGAATTGCAAGTATGCAGCAACCTACACAGCAGAATTTATGAATCATGATGTCTGTAGAACTGTTGGCCTGGAAGAAATTTAAAGGGTAGGTGAAAGTTGTAATGTAGGACAATTTCCATTCCAAAGTATGCAAACCGTGTTTTAAGTCCTTCAGAATACACACTGAAATTCTTCACAGATTAAGGCTGAGTAAATCTCTCAGCTAGAAATAATTTATGAATTCACAGTCAAACAGAAATTCTGTTTCCTGTGACATTTAACTCTCTAATGAGACATGTTTCATTTCTCATAGCGTAATCTCAAAACCAACATTGATGCCTTGAAAATGGTTTCATTTATCTGACAATAAACTGATTACCACCCCTAACAACAGCAATCCCACTTGATCCAAGATAAATTCTTATTACATAACCATTTAATTCTGAATGCAAGATGAGAGACTCATAATATACTTTTCTTTGGGCAGACCAAAAACACTTTGATACCATAAGACTTTGATGCATAAACAGCAGTTTCCTAAGTAGTGCAAGATCAAAAACATAAAGTCATTCCATTTTCTGTTTTCAAACTGTTTTAAGGAATAATGGCCTGCAATGTAGAGATATACAAATCCATGGAGAATTACCTCTGTTATACTAAAATTAGTAGCTGTACTGGTGAGATGAGCTGAGCGTTCCTGGACAATATAGAGACCATAATGATACCCTGTATACTGAGTTTTATTTACAGATAAAAGAAACACAATGTAAATTTCAGCTACCTATGTACCACGAAAAACAAAAAACACATGGAATATAATTACCAAATGAGAGTCAGCTCACTGAATTCATGCTGGTTACTCTTCTGCTTGAAAAACCATTTACAGCCAAAGACAGAGAGGAGCCTGAGATCATAATTACTCATGAAAATTATACACAATCAAAATAAGCAGCAGCTAGTAGTTGTTCAGACACCATATAAGAAAAAAGACATTAGCAAACATATTAAAAATACATGAACATGAATTCACAAAGCTGAACAACAGCAGAACAATTATAATGTTGAAGTTTTATAGTGCTTTCCAGAAATGTTCCCAGGAAATTAATTCTGAGGCTTAGTCTTGGTAACTTTGGAATGTGAACCATGCACTGCTAATTAGGAGATGGCAATAACAAACAGAATTTTTAAATTGCTGGTATTAAAAATTCCAGAAAATCTCAACAAAAAGTTTACAAAACATTTACATAAACAGTTTACTAAATAAATAATTTTCCAACTGTACAGCAGTACCAGTAAGAAAGCTCCAGTGACATCAAAGAAGAGTACATATTAATTTATATTTATATAGTTTAAATAGAGCTTGTGTTCAATTACGATACATACTAAGGCCTAAGGGCCTTCAGAGTTAAATATTAAAGGATAAAACTGTCTCCTAAAAGAGTTGAAATTGAATTTAAGATTATACCATGAATATATTTCTCCTTACTCTTACAACTGCATGAAAGGGCATTTTTGACAACCAATAAAAATTGCAAGTTCAAAATAAATAGAAACTAATTCACAAACAAGCATTTCATATTTGACAGTCACCACATTAGAAAGAATGCTCCAAAACTAAGTGAGAGCAGTTTAAACATCATCCAGGACTAATTTGTACACCTTGAAATTGTATGCACATTTGAGCTTCCTCCAACAGGAGCATCTGAGCTTTAGACAATTTGAAAAAACAAATGCAGTTAAATCTGGTAGAATAATGAAGTGGATAAACTGGAGACATGCAGAGAACAGAAAAAAATACATGTTCTATTAAACACTTCATGATTCTTAGCTACCCATAATAAAGGGGGGGGAAAGTAATAGAAGAAATAGCAATGTTTTGTCATAATCCAGTAAATTCATAATTGAAAGTCTACAAATTCAAAATAATACAAAAAGAAAATTTCAAAAACATCTATATAGACATTTAGAAAATTATAAATGTGTTCCAATATCATCTAAATTAATATTTAATTTCTTTTTATGCATCTTTTCCCAGAAACAATATCAAAAACTCTTTTTTTTTCTATTAAAACTAATGAGACAAAGCATAAAAAAGAAAACTAGTTTCTTTTTACCTAGTTTCTAGGTAACTTAACATTCAGTTATTCAAAAGATGCCCTTTCCCCCACACACATGCAGGGGTTTATATTCAGTCACCACATTCACAGTGATGCAGTCCTTTTTCTGTCTTCAAATATTGTAGCAGCGTGCAGCTGCAATAACTAGCCTCTTTCTTACATGTATTATACAATATTTATGTATTTCTTCTATATCATGTCTCATTGCTTAAGCAAACTGATTTTAATACATTCTTTTATGCATTTTTTAGCCCTGTAGCCAAATAAGCTAATAAGAGAGAAGTGGAGGAATGTGACACCAGCTAAGTCAGTTTGGAAGAGAGTCACACTTTAAGAACTGTAGTCTCCAATTTAGAACAAAAAGGCAAATATCACAGGTTGAGATAAGAATAATTTACTGGAAACATCAATGAGATTAGAAAACGAACAGCAACAATACTAATAAAGAAAGGTGTAAGACAAAGAAATTATTTACACTGCAAGCCCACAACAAAATGCCAACCAGGTCTTTCCCACTACACCAATCGTTTTGCCAACTGGAAAGGAACACTCTCCTCCTTGCAAGCAAGAGAGAGTGCCCTTTTCCCCCAACCCTGGCAATGACATAAGATGGTATTGAACAACATAATATCTTTGCCATGCCTTCCCCCACTGATCTGGGATGGAACCAGGACAAAAAAGCTTCTAAGTAGAATTAAGACTATAGTGGAAAGAACTGAAGTGATTATCAGAAACAGTAATTACTGGGGAAGACATTTGAGACTATCAGAATACAGCAGAAGTTTGTTGTATTACCTGTTCTGTTCATCAAAGCAGTAGAAAGTAACAAACCTGATTAGAATGAAAAAGTGGTATATTTAGTGTCAATGAGAGAAATATGAGAAAACAAAGGCTCCAAAATAAAGCCAGAAGATAAATTCTGACTTTCATTTTTTTATCACAAGCATGTGAAGATTGCTGCAGGTAGCTTGACTGATAAGGGTTAATTACCTCTCTATATTTACATAAATGTGTTTCTGGGAAGATTTAGTAGTGCTTACACAGCACCACCAGCTGAATCTGCTTGCTCAGAAACATGAAGAAATCATGACTAATCAAATCCCTGATGTGCATGAGGCCTTCTTGCAACTACTGTGTGTATCCTGAACTGATTTACAATGAAATATTACTGATGCAGAAAAATAAAGAACACTCACCTTTACAGCCAACTATCGACTGTTTAAGTGTGCACCAATATCCTCCTTTCTTATTTTATGCATGCCACAGTTTCAGAATGCTGTTTCTTTGTAAGAGATAATACACAGCATCACTCTAATATCTATATGGGGGCTGCAGGTTAGATGGCTGTGTAGCACACACTAAATGATGCTCAAGCTCACAGTGTGAGATTTTTTCATGTTTTTTATTTACTCAATTATCTGAAAAAGTTGTACAGGATACTGCTGCGAAAAAATGGTATCAGAACAGATTTGGATTTCTACATGGTACATGAAAAGGAAAATGTTATTATACAAAAAAAGTCATCAAAATTAAATAGTTTAATTGAGAATTTAAAAGAGTTTCACTTTTATTGGTGATCATTCACCTTAAAAATAATCTCTAAAAGTTTCTAAGAAAGGTGAATGTACCACCAAGGAGAACTCTAAGTGGATAACCACAGCTTTTATGACAGCTATACCAATGAACCCAAAAAGAAAGCAAAAGATGATTTCCTTAGACACACCTTGAAAGGTAACAGGGTGTCCTTTGGAATCCTCTTTGCTTGGCCTTAGCAAATCTACTCCAAACAAACATTTGGGACAATAATCTATTCACGAGCCTTTTCATTTGATTAAGATTAAAATTAAGGCCTCAGCACTCGAAAGATACCTTATTTTTTTTTCCTAGTATTTCTCATTCTGCCACAGAAGCTATTCATCTGATATGTCTATTTCCCAAACATGGCATAATTTCTACAGAAACCAGAAATAGAGAAACTGTGAAGAAGGGCTCCCTGTGGAGGATTCTTCCCTGAGAAGGCTTAGGATGTTGTCAAAATACTTGCTAGTTGGCTAGTTGACTCTTACCAATTTTTAAAAAAGTATCTCAAGATAAGAAAAGAGAGAAGAGAGGAAATACTATTCTCCAAGGGAAGAAAACAGGAGTAGGAAATGCAGAGTTAAGTATAAACCACAATCTAAGAGAACTGGGGCAATCCAATGGAGGCAAATGCGAGGCTTGAACGTAATTATATGGAGCAGGGACAAAGTAAAATATATTTGACCAGGCTGAACAGAGAGAGGAGCACCACCATATGGCCTGGTTTAACATTAGCTGGGACTAAGAGAGAGTAAGATACAGACTTCCAGGTCTTGTGTCAAAGCTCACATTTCTTGAAAGGAAACGGCTCCTTAAGCTTTTCTTTGGCAAGTGAATAGAGAAGCAAGCAAGGGAGAGACACCAAAATACTGATTAATTAAATAATTATGGGAAATGTATGAAATACATGTATGAAATAATGTATGAAATAATTATGGGAAATGTATATCACCTGGGACAGGTGACAGAGGAGTTTTTTAACTCTCATAGTGTTCTTTAAGTCCTTCTTGGTTATTTCTTTTCCATACTTCTCCAATTAAACAAAATAAAGGTTAATTTCTGTTCTGAAGACTGAGAAGTACATACCGAAACATCCATGTGCTCTCGAACTTGTTGAATTTTCAATATTTGAATGAATCCCACATTGAAACATCTTTATCTAAATCAGATTTGCAACTGTTGAAGAAAGTATATGAAATGTAATCTGGGTGTCTGGATTCTAAATACATGCCCAGATATAATTATGATTGCATCTAACACTCTCAAAATAACAAGTGAAACTGCATTTAAATTATTATCCACTTCTGAAAAGGTATTTTGAGAGATAACTTATTATTAAAATGTGATTTAAATTTTACCACCTAAAACTTAATTTTCAATGGAGTTATTTGAGAATTAAACTACAGTAACAAGTAATTTAAATTTCAGACATCCATTTATTCTATATTTTTCTTATCCAAGAATTAAGCAATTTTACTATAGAGGGTCCTCTTACTTTCAGGATGCCTACTGATATGCTGTGAGCTCCTGATGTGCTATTAATGTTCTTCAACTGCATATTTATGTAATATCATAATTTGTTTTATCTGAGTATTATAATAAAATTTGATTACTACACCAGTTATGGAATTCAGACAACCACCTGCAGTTGCACCAGGAAGCCACTTCTGAAAAAACTCAAATTCATCTTTTCCATCCTTCTCTATTCTTCACTTTTGTCTTCAACCAAGCTAGAATTGCCTTTAGAATCTCTAGTCATCTTCTTGCACACTTTTATATATTTTCCAATATATATTTTCCAGCTTCCTCCTTTCTTATTTAAGCTTTTTAATCATCCGGGTTTTCCAGGGTTTTGCTTCTTTACAGTGTCATTTCAATCACTCTTTTAAAATTTCATCACCTTTTTGCTTGATAATATAAATGGCTTAATATTTTTTTCTTTTTCAGTTTCTTTTGACAGTGCATTTTACCTTCTTATTTTTTTTCCCCTAAAAATTAATGGTTCTTTCCTCAAACTACTCCAGCCCAATTTAGAAGCAAATAAAGCTGAGAATTTTTGTTTCTGCCAAATTATTGTCTGGCAAAAAGAAACAATTTGTCCTTCTTTCCTGTGGCTTGATGTGAAATTTTACCAAAATGGATGAGCATAATTCCAAATTTGTAGCAGAATAAAACTGAGTATCTACAATTATCAGTAATTAAAGAGAAAAAGAAAACAAACGTAATTTAAAATAATCCAAATACTCATCTCTGCGTGCAGGGATCATTTAACCACCATTCAAATCCCATTCAACCTTTTTCATTTTGTGGCAGGCTTGCTTATTAATATTTCACTTATTTTGCAGGAAAACCGCAAACTGCTTCTGATCACAAGTAAAACCAGATTACTACACCATGCAACAAAATCTGTTTGGCATAAATTGAACTTTGTCCCATTCTCCCCAGTTATTCTCCTACCTACAGGATAAGAAAGAGGATGTCTATCTCTAGTATTTCTCTTCTAGCTCCATTACAACCCATGCCACTAGTCAAAAATGCTGCACATTCTCCATGTACTACATTTTAATTTTGGGGTCCTGGTGGATTTTTATAGATATAAATCTATTTGAAATATATATAATATTACAACATAGTATATTATAATATTACAATATAATGCAATATATTACAATTTATATCTAATGTCTGTTATACAGAGATACTCTGCTCACACATATGTAATTCCATACCTAGCAATTTTCTCTTCCACCATGAAACTCAGGAAAAAGAAAAAAAACTTTTATATCCTTTATTGTCCTTTTCCCCTTGCATCCTGCTCTAACCATTCTCAGCAAACACTACAATGTCTTTACAGTGTGGATCTCTCTAATGTCTTTTGAATTTATTGCAAATTACTCCCTACTTTCTTTCCCCTTTGCTTCAAAAACTGGACTAGAACTTCTGCCATATAGCCATGGTAATTGGTGGAAATTTAAAACCTTTGAAAAATCAAGACAATTCTTCACTGGGTCAGGAATCCAAATATGAAGAATAATACCGAACACAAGTTTCCTCTGTTTCTCAGAGATTATTTGTTTTCCTCCCTGTACAAGCTCTCTAGCAAGATCTCTTCTTATCTCTTGGAAAATTTCTTTATGTTTTTTTTCTTTTTTAACTTAATATATGCTTCAACTGCTCTTAATTGTTCTGATCTTTGGGAAATTCCTTAGATCCAAATCCAATTTTTTTTCTCCCCCAACATGCCCAAGACATCTTGAAAGCTGACAAAACATGCCTTTTTAAAAATATTTATCAAAACATGATGTAAAATCTTAGTTTATAATTTTCTATTTCCAATAATGTTGCCAATACATAACAGGAAGCAAGGCATGAAAGGTCCTTACAATGTCCTGCAGACATATTTTCTATTCTTTCTACTAAAATTGCATTCCTACCATGTACACATGCATTACAGCAATTTTCCTCTCAATTTTTTTAATGAACTTGTGAAGTACATGAGAGATGCAGTTTGTATTCTTTGCTGTGCATTTCTTACCTTCTTTTTTTTATTATTCCAAGTGTGTCACTCATCAAATGAATTAATCTAGGCTTTTCATCTGTCTATTCATCCACCTGCCCTTGATTTAGGGTGATGTGATTTTGCCTCTAAACAATACAATTAAATGTAAAAGCTATTGACATACTATATGTTACAAGATATTTGTCTTTGTTACTAACAGAAAAACATACAATATAATACCTCCAGTAACTGTTCACTTTTTTATTAAGTCTAAGGACTACAAATACATGTCCTAAAGTCATAATATGATAATACACCTTGTATACTTACTGCTTATGGAAAACATTACATTTAAAAATTACTTACACTGACACCACTTTTAGGATTTAGAAAATACATGCCAGGCAATTCGAAGTGCCTTAAATGATCTCAAATTTTGCATTCAAAGAAACATTGTAGTATTGAGTTTAGATGTATTTGCTCCAGGAAATGAAAAAAAAAAAAAAAAAAAGGAAAAAATTTATAATGCAACGTGTGTTTACTGACTGAAAATAAAAATATAGATGAAATAGGAATACATATTTCTAAATTAAGAAAAAAATCTGTTTTAAAACACTCTTTAAGACTGGTGGGCTGCTTAACTCTGATCCAGACAAAAAATGCATTTAAGGAAAAAAAGTATGGCTATTTCCCCTGCCTAGGCAGTCCAAAAAGTGCTAAGAGTCTCCCTGCATTTTCATTCAGCTCTTCAGCCCTAAGAATCTCAATTCCAACTATTCAAGTGAGTGTGGGAGTAAAAGGGACAACTCCAAGAGAGAGGGTAAGACTCAAAAATAGCTAGTCAGGACAGAAATCACTATGCTTCATCCAAGATATGAAGAGGTAACAATCTTCCTCTCCTAAACTAGTATTTCTTTAAAATGTAACATATTCATGGCAAGCACAAATTTGTTTTAAATTTTAATATTCATTATATATATGTAATAGTATCAAAGTAGTCCTTTATCATCGCATTTGTTTATGCTGTTGCTCAACATCATGCAAAATTAAGTTTTATGTTTTTATGCAAAACCATGGTTAAAACACATGGGTAACCTAAAAAGGATTTTAACCATTTGGCTCCTATCTAAGCTTTGAATTTCTAATTACTTCATTGGGTTTAAATACATTTAGGGCTCTGGATTTTAGTCTCTCAGTGCCCTCCTTATTTTCAAATTACAGAATAAGAATGAAGCAAAAACCAACAGAAGAGACACAAAAATTACTAAGCATATACATTACACTTTCTTCTATAAAAGCCTTTTTCCCCAAATATTTTCAAAACTAATGTACAGGAAGTTGCCCCTGAATAGGAGGGAAATTTTTGTTACAATGTGCAGGTGAGCACACACTGAAACAGTGCCGAGAGAGGTTGTGGAGTCTTCCTCACTGGAGGCACTCGAGAGCCATCTGGATGCAATTCTGTGCTGTGTGCTTCAGGATGACCCTGCTTGAGCAGCCAGCTTGGATCAGATGGCCCCCTGTGGTCCCTCCCATTCTGTAATTCCGTGAATCCTGTCCCTTTACAACACTCTGAGGAAAACATCATCTCTGTTGAGAGGTAACATTTGTACCTTTCCTGGGAAGTACATTTAGGCATGAGTCCAAGCACATATTTGTTAGTAAACTTGCAGCTGTTGCCTGACTGTGGCTCTCTGCAAACGCACTGGAAACTGAGCCAACCATTCCTAAACTCAAAAAAATATCTGACAAAGGTGGTGTGAGTTATCAAGTCCATTAGCAATCCACATGCACCACAAAATGGTGTGGATGAAGGGGCACATTCTGTGTGCCCACTCCCAGCAAACACTTCATACACAAACATACAAACATTTGAAATACAGAATGCCTTATTTTCTATCTTCAAGAAGCAAAAGGGAAGCATCAATCAGTGAGAGTAATAACAGGAGTTTCACAGTCCTGCAGGACCCAAGTTCTGTGACAGCCCCAGATCCATTATAACATAAAGTCCACCACTGTTTCCTGAGAGAAGGAAAATTATCAACTACAGCCTGTAATTTTCACATTCTTGGAGATTTCAATTATATCCCTTAAAAATGAACAAGGTTAAAATAGGGTAATACTAAGGATACTTTCACTTAAAAACTTTATTCTGTTTACTACTGGAAGATTTTACAAGAGGTGATGACTTTTACGCTCGTCATTTCTACTCAGTCTGATCCGTAATTCATATTGTTTTTTCTTTAGCTATTTCTTCTGTTCAAAATAAGTTAAGTTTTGCATCCACCCTCCTGCTCTGTTCCTGGACAGTTACTTTTCAGCTCAGACAACTTTCGAGCTTGACTGATTGTATAATCTTAAATAGGCTCTTAGTCCATATTTGCACTTGTAACCCCTTTGAAATCATTGAAACTCAATTAATTAATTTCAAGATACAACTGAATCTGGACAGGTCCCTTGAAGCTAATTACCAGCATTCCATGCTGCTTGCAGCCATGCAGTGAAATGCACATTGCCTTTCCATTTCCCTATTCTGTCCAGAACAATGAGTATCTCATATAGAGTGTTAGACTATGTCAAAGCAACAAGCCAGATATTTTGACCTTTGGGTACCAAAAGTCACTGTGGGAAGAGCTGAGGCTCAAAGAAACAGGAAAGAAAGAGTCTGGACAGGGTGGCCTTCTAAACAAAAAACAAGGAAAATAGATCAGAGAAGTTCATTTTCCACTGAAGTCAGGAATGAGATTCTGATCCTTGTGAGACAGCTCTTCAACAAACTGGTTCAGAACATAATTTGTTCAGATTTTTTTAATGTAAGTACACTGCAAGAAATTTTTTTATTAATGTTCAATTTAAATTTATTCAAATGTAAAATTACTTTTCCCATTTCTCTACATGATTGGCTGAATAAAAATGGAAGAAGATTTAATTCAAATTGTTTCTATGCTGGCGCTTTCTGTTAGCAAAGCCATTAACCAAGAAATTTGGATGCTTCTTTACTTGGGACCATCTTTACTGTTGATTACAGTTGATTACTGTTGATTTACAGCTGATTAACTGGAAGAGAAGTCTTTTGGAACCAATACAAACCAAACAAGAAGTGAAGATAAAATTATTAAAGACCCATTCTTATAGGACCAGAGATGAGCAATTGTTGGTTGAATCTTAGCTCTGTGTCTGGAACAATCCTTCAGAATACTTCAAAAAACCTTCCAATATTTTAATCAAAGCTAAGTACAGGCTGAAGCAACAGAGAATGAATTTGCAATATTTTCACAGCATTGGATCTAAACGCAAAAATCTCTAAAAGAACTTTTGACATTTGAAAGTTTATATACAATAGCCAAAATATCAAATCATGTCACATCAGAAATGGATACTTTGACAGGTAACAATGACAAAGCCCGCTAAGGCCACTTTCTTTTCAGGATTACAGTTAGATCAACTGGATTTCCTCAGTGATTTTGGTATATATGACATGAAGAGGTTTAACTCCATATGATTGATAACAATTTTTGAAAAGTTTTAAAACAACTTAAGCACTTCTAAACATCATGAGCATACAAAAATGTAATTGGTAAATACAAATTTAGAATTTAAAAATGTATAGGATGCATGACTGAAATAAGGACATTTTAATCACATGATAAAATTTATTGAAATACAAATACTAGTATGATAATATACTTCATATTTTTATATTGTATATTATTCTATGTGAGTTTTGCAGTTCAGAGTCTAAAAATATTTTTCATTGTCTAACGAGATCCATCAATAACTTAATCAAAATCACGTCTTTCTTTCTCACAATGTGTAGATGTGTAGATTAATGTGCTGGCAAACTGCAGGTCTGGAAGAGCAGTATATGTCAAGACAAACAAAAATGGAGGAACTTGAGATCAGTTTCAAAAACCCTTAAAACTTAAATTCAGCCAGCCTTACTTTAGCAAGACACAAAAAGACTCATTAACTTTGCTCATTTATACATTAGCTTTTACAAAAAACTAATTTAATTAAACGTGTCAAATGTCCTTAAAAAGAATCTCAATCGATGATGCATCGTCCCTTCCCTCAGTCTTTTTGATGTATCTTTACAAATCATTCATTTACTTATAGGAAAAGAGTTTCACACAAGGAACAAAAACTCTTTTCAATGTTCAGTGCTGGGACTGGAATATTGTTGCATGGGAAGTCTTTGCTTGGATAGGGGGTTTTCTTCATTTGTTTGTTGGAAAGGAAGAAGTAAAAAGCATTGTCTTTTTCTATATCCATTCCTCTAAAACTATATTTCTGACAGATTACCATGTTTTATTCACAAAGTATACAGCAAAAGAAATTAAAAAATAAAATAAAAATAGTTTCTTTAAAAAATCAAAAATTGTGGGTATCTAAGAACAAAAAGGCAGAGACTTTACTAGGAAGTGGGAGAGGCAAACACTGATTCCTTCATTATTTTCTAGTCACTTTCTAGTCACTAAGAGCATTAAGAAAATGAAAGAGCTTGTGTAGTCCATCCTTATCCTAACCCTTAGATACTGACAAATATGCCCCATATCAGTTGGTCTCCCAAAAGTTCTGTGAAAGGTGGTCAGCAAAAATCCCAAAGCTGTTACATTTCACAGTGGTTATTTAAAATCATATCAGATCTGAAGCAAAAACCTCATTGATTAAGGTGCAATTTGTGATCGCATAAAATATTTCACTCCCCACAAATCAATATGTAGGTTGAGACACTAAATAAATATGATTAATATATCCACACATTGTTTAGCTATTAAAAAAGTTTTACTTTACCTCAAGTGAAGGTACTAGTCAACCAGTCTTCTACCAGGGATTACGACAGATCTGTTAAAACAGCATTGGTATCTCTAAAAAGTAAGAGCAATCCTAAAGATAAGGTCAGAATCAGCAAGATTACTTCCTGTGAAGTTCTAAAGAAAAAGAGCTCTATTGAAGACAAAACAGATGTAAACAGTACTCCTGGAAACTCCAAGGAAGAGTAGCCACAAAAACTACTCTTCACCAGGTACTTGTTCAGTCTGACATAGTTTGTGATTTAAGGAAACAGTGCTGAAATGTCCTGATTCCCTGATACCTCCAGCAACACAATCACAACTGAGCACAAAGTGAAGAGAGAACCACGTTTAAGTTTGACCCCAATAAAACAGATTGACGTTCTCTCCTTTCCTCTTTATATTGCATAGCAAATATGACGTGGTGTATCAAGCATTGTAAACAACTATTTTAAACTGGTATTTTTATCTTAAATTGGCTTAACTTACAAATAGTCTGCTCCTAACAGTTAAACTTCAATATATTTGTGACCTTCATACATGGTGATTCCTATACCTTCCACATGCTCCCCAGCTAATTGATGCAGAGAATGCAGAAGCTGACAAAACAGGTCTTTGCTCAAAACTACACTAGTCTGAGAGCTTCAGTAATAGGGGTTGTAAGAAAACATACTGTTTCCAGAAATAACTGTAGAAGCCCTTGTAATGTCTGAAATGTGGCAAATACATTAACACGCATGGAACCATATCTTTCAGCAAACACTGAGTTATTTCAGTTGGAGAGATCCAGGGCCAAGGGTACATTATTCAGTTAGAGTTTTGTATCAGACTGGGAAGAGCAGGAAGAAAAAGGCAATGTCAACAATTTCTAGGTTATGTTTTTCAATATAATACTAGCAGACTTGAAAAGCATTGGAATAATATACTCCAATCTTTTCCACAATCCTAGAACTCAAAGAATTCCCTTCACTTGTTTTTAAGCTTCCTTATTATGACCTTGCTATTTAAACTGTGTTTAACAAATTTAATTTGAACAAAATCAACAGAAAACTTGATTCACAGACTCAGAACTCTAACATAGCAGAGCCACAGTAAAACTCTTTTGGATTTCAGTTGAGACTAACTATTTTTAGTTCACCCAGCACTCATCTATATAATTTTAGATGATCAACACATTAAAGCAGATTTTATTCTATTACTTTACAAGTGTAAGATGAATTGAGAAAAAAATAATACGCTTTCACAATCAAAGTGTATGACAGACTAACTTGCCAAGTGTCATTGCCACTGACTTTATTTCCCCTCAAGCCTCATTCATACTGACTTCTTGGATTTTATTCAGGTATAAAATTTGCATTTAGATTGCTCTCCTAGAGTAAAAAAAAAAAAATGCCAGACCAACCCACTCTGAAATCCTACGACTTCTTTGAACCTTATTGCAGCAACAACCACAGTGATTGCATGTGGCTGGAAACATTTTAGTATATCAAGTTGCATTTTAGCACTGCCTTTTTAGCCAATCTAGAGTTGTTACTGTCAAGTATTATTTTATCCCTTCCTTATTCAAATTGCAATCAAGACAACAATGGTCAAGAACACACTTGGTGATAGGAAAGGTTAGATAATATTTCCTTCTATGCTAAATATATAGTAAAGCCAAATAAACTACAAAGATAAAAATAAATGTGTTACTCATAACAAGGGAATAATCTTAAAATTACTGATATTAATACAGTTTCAAGAGGAAACAGATAAATTTATTTTGGAAATAAACAACAGATTTACCATGTTTTCTTCTAATTTTTCAAATGTAGACATTTCATAAAAAAGGCTAATAATGTGACCATATAATATTACAAATGCAGTACATTTTTTTTGTAGTCCCTGTAAATTCTGTCTTACAAATCTTTACCCCACTTTTATGAGCGGAGGAAATCTGACAACTGAATGGTTTTTGTGTCATTAACTCAACATGAAATTTTTATCAGTTAATTCTTCCCATTACTTTTTAACAACACAAATAAACCTCCTCTTAGAGTGTACTTCAGACATCATAAAAATAAGCTGTAATATACTTTTCTACCATTTTTAAGAATTCAGAGGCTATGAATCAGTTATATATAAGAAAACACAAAACACTGGAAAAAAAGCCCCCAGAACTTCAGCACTTAGTTAATTTGCAGATTGAATTTCTAGTATTGCAAACATATTGCAAGTATTGAAGGAGACTGCCTCCTTTAAAAAGAGATAATGAACTAATAATCTATTAACAGTCTGATCTAGGACTACATACAAATGTAAATAAACACAAGTTAAATTCTATGAAGCAAGGAAATGAACTAAAGTTATAAGCTAAATGTAAAAATTGGCAACTCACATCTGTAGCAGAAAGGGAGAAATGAGACCTCCTTCTCCTACAGAAATGCTGGTCATTGAAACTAACCTAGGGTAGTGAGAGAGACAAAGTGTTCTTTAAAAAGAGAGCTAAGTGAGCAAGCACAGCCACCTGTAACTGTCTTAAAGCCAGGCTGAAAATCTGCTCAAGTCCACAGAAAACCTTAGCCCTGAATTCTGTGTTATCCAGATCAACTCTAAAAGCTTCACCTCACTGTTGGGACCCACATGTGCCAATAGTCTCCAGCTGCCCTGGTGAGGATGCAGCCCTCCTTCTCTGCAGCCACATCCTCCTGGACCACCCCAAGAGCCAGAAGATCACTGCTGAAAAACGATTGTGTCTTTGGTAGACTTTGAATGGTTACAGACTGGCCAGGACAGCTGGAGCCTGCTAGTGAGCCCAGGGCCCAGACGATTGTAACCCACCAACGATGAGAACAACGTGACTTTAAATTATCTCCTTGGTGTATGCACCTCTTTTATGTCCTGTGATTTAAAACAATGCCCTGAAACAACATGTGTAATAGTAGCTTACTATTTCTCAATCCTGTCTAGAGTGAGCTCATTAACCAAATTCATATCCTGAACATATCAACAGGAAACATTTTTTAATATTATTAGTTAGAACAAAAGGCCAGCAATTAGCAAGAATTACCTGTCAATCCTTGACTTCCGCTTCATACCATAACATTTGTTCAAGTCTGTTCACTGCTCTTTAATGACTTTGTTCTCTGCCATCAGCACATGGTTTTTGTGCTGGTTTTGGCTGGGGTAGAGTCAATTTTCTTCACAGCAGCAAGCAGGGGCCATGGTTTGGACTTGTGCTGGAAACAGTGTTAATAACACAGCAATGTGTTTGTTACTGCTGAGCAGTGCTTACACAGAGCCAAGACCTTTTGTGCTGCTCACCTCACCCCACCCCACCAGCAAGGAACCTGGGGGTGGACAGGGAGCTCTGACAGCTGCCCCCAACTGATTCCAGGGACATTTCCCAGCATATGGCATCCTGCTAGCACATAAAGCTAGGGGGAGAAGGAGAAAGGGTGGGGGAGGGGAGGTGTCTGGAGTGATGGTGTTGTCTTCCCAAGTCACTGTTACATGTGATGGAGCCTTGTTTTCCAGGAGATGGCTGAACACCTGCCTGCCCATTAATTTCTTGTTTTGGTTTTTCTCTCCCTATTAAACTGTCTTTAGCCCAAGTCATGAGTTTTCTCTCTTTTACTCTTCTGATTCTCTCACCCACACCCATTCTCTCCTTATAGGGGTGCAGACTGAACGAGTGCCCGAGTGTTGCTCTCTGGACTTAAAGCCATTATTGCATGCTGGACACCAAAAGGAAAAGGAAAGTTCTGTTGAACCTAATCAACCCATTCTCTATACATATAATTTCCAGAAGTATGTAAGAACAGTTATATTTAACCCAGGATAAATCTGATGGTAAGTAAAACAAATCTATTCAGAGTGGGATAAAACTGCTTTGAACATGTGCCACATGTTGTTTTTGGCGCAGAAGCATCCACAATCCAGCATCCTAAAAGTACTTCTCACTCTCTCAAGAGGAAAGCATTTATCAGAAGTACAAGTCACAAACTCTGAAAGTTTTAAAGTTGTCAAGAAAATGCTAATTTAATCAAGTGCAGATTTCCATATGGTAGAACTTCACCATGATCTCAGTGTGTGCTTCAACAGTATTCAGAACTAGATGTAAAATTATGCTGCAAATAAGGTGATGCTTTGTCACAGATTCATCTTTCAAATAATGCAATACTTTATTTGCACAGTAATTAAAAAAAAAAAAGTCGAGAACAAATGGAGCCATGGATACACGGATATCAATATCAATATAGTGCTTATGACAGCTGATGGGTGACAATGACAAGGCTGCCAAATATTCTGAAATCTGATCTGGGCAACAATATGTGTGTCTGCATACACAAATGCACATTCTCATGCAATATTCATATCTAGTACACACACAATTCATAAATCTTATGTTGCTCTATTTTATTCTTCATTACTGGCTTCCTAATTTTCTACTACTGCTTCATTTCAGATTACTAAACATGCAGAAAGTGCTCATGCACTGCAGTAAAAAACCTGCAATCTATCACCTGAAGTTGCTTTTTATGAATTTCTATCTCCTATTCATTCCATCCCTTAATCAAATCTGCAACTGCCACCTCCAATTTCTGATTAAATATTCCAATTACACAAACTTTAAAAAGTGCCCCAAAGAGCAAGTAATTCTTCCAGCTGCTCTTTTATTACTTTTTCTCACTTGAGTCTCACTCTGAGCTATTAATGAAATAGTTCATCATTTAATTAACTGGACTGATTGGCTGAAAATTTTCTTGGTTAGTAAGGTGAGTGTTCTAGGTGAGCTGACATGAAATCTCTTTCAAGTATTTCAGCCAGTTCTTACAGCTATATACACTAACACACTCTTTCTCAAGTACAGAATCTAAACGTGCCAACCTAAGTACCACAGAGGGTGAGCTATTCCTACCTAAAACAGAGGCAGCTCTAAACAATTTGCACTCCAGAATTCTATATGGGAAATTTTCATATAACACAATTTGTAATTTACCTGGCTGAACAAGAAGAATGGGATACTGTTTCTACAGTATTTTCAGAAACGGCATTTTAAAAATACATATTGCTATTGGCATTGGGTTTGCATTTTTTTATTTGGGTATCCAAATACATATCAAATGAGGTGGAAAGCTGTGCTTAAAGAGTTAAGCTTACAAATTCAGAGAAGCACACAAGTCTTAAGACCTAAGGGGAAACCTCCAAATTAAATTTGTGAAGTTCATCATTTTCTTAAGACAATGACAAAAATCAAGACCTACCTTACCAGATAATATAAAAAATCAGAAAAAAAAACTACAGACAGTTAATATTAGAAAGCCTAAGTCCACATACTCAGATAAATAATTTTTAAAAGGGAAGATCTATGGAGCCTTGGGGCTTTATGCCAAAAAAATTTTAATTCCTAATTTGTCTGACACGAAATATACCCAAATTTGCCCAAAGAAAAACCTTTTGTACTTATTGCTTAATGCAGTCATGTTTTGAAAAATTTTTTCCTTCCAAGTTCGAGTCTGGCTTTCTTCTTCTTCATATTGTGAAGATAATATTTTATTTTCAACAGAACTTTGATGCAAGAATACTAGAAGGACTGATTTGCATCTCATTATTTTATTCTTCTTCTAATGTCTAAACAATCAACAGTCTTGGAATGCTTTAAAATTCAGTGCCCTTCAAAGAATAACTTCCTAACATATCATGTGGGTTATTACTAAAAGCATAGATATGATATAAACAAGAAATAGTATTTATCTAGAAAAATGCAAGGATGAACATATGCATAATAGTTTGCTGCAAAAATTTTATAAAGAGTAGCACAAAGAACATCAACTTTTATTTGAATTGGAAGCAGCTTTAAATTAACTTTTTAGAAGAATTTTGTAAGACCTGCTATGTCTCAGTGTGGAATCTTCTCAGTCTTGCAAATGAATGTGTTTCTTTAAAAATATATTTTTATATTTATTAGATAGTGCAATCCTGAATATCCAGCATTTTTTAAAAAAAATTTATTTCTTGTTTTACATTAAAGGACAAATATTTTAATTGGATGTGAATTACCACATTGTATAAATACTGTTATTCTGACAGACTATAACATGCAAGCAGACAAGTGGTTAATATAAAACCAGAAAAAACTCCCAAGTATGTTTTATGAATGTTTGATTTTGATTTATAGCCCTTATTCCCAAATTCAAAATTACCTACCCTTCAGCATCTGCAAAGGCATTTGGAGAAGAATTCCTACTGACTTCAACTAGACTTAATTAAATTATCATTTATTTACTTATGAGATAATGTATTTGTGTGTAGAAGTCACTCATGGGATAAAAGTTTCCAATAATACAGAAGGTAATGGACTTGGAGGAAAATTCCTAGAGGATCTGAACTATGCTGGTCAGAACTCCTCGTATCCAGAGCAGATAACAGTTTTTGAAATTTCATGTTTATGTAGGGAAATGTAGTATCCTTGAGGGAAAACAGCAGTAGTCTCGTGATGGGATGGGAACCTCTTCCAAAAAAAAAAAAAAAAAAAGGAAAAGCTCAGGTAAAGAGTAAGAACATCATTCTTTATTCAATATCATTCATCTATCCCAGACAGAAACTGAAAATGCAGGTTTAGTCAAGCCACATTCCTTACCCCATGTCTTTTTGAATGTCCAGGAGAAAATGCTCAGAAAAAATATATCAGTTCTTGTCTCAGCACACAAAGCCAGTTGGATTTGAAAGAAGAGCTACAGAGGACTTTTTCTCACACAGCATAAGAAAAAACTTACCTTCTTCCAACTCTCAGACCTTTCATGAAATTTCTCAGTGTATTTTATCATTAATTCAGCTGTGCACATTGAATACAAATTTGCTGCAGAGTAGTCTAATCTTCTGTTACTTAGCAGGATAGTGACAAAAAATCCCTAAAATTATGAAAGAAAAATTGCCATTTGAAGAGAGGGAAAAGATATGATAAATGCAATGTTTTACAGTCCAGAACAGAAAACCCTAGAGATTTAAAATGATCCAGGGAATACAATCCTCCCAAAAAGACATTTTAAATAGAAGTAGAGAAAATGCAGTATGTAGAAAACTTAATTAAATATATAGTATCTTTCTCTAAGTTTTAGATAAAGTTCCATTTTCCTTTTTCATAGGGATTAGTCCACTGAATTGCATGAAATCTCTGTGGATTACTTAAGACTTCTATTTATTTGCTTTGAAAGAGAACTATGGAGTCAGGCAATATGCAACTAATCAATAAATAGTGCTTTTTTTACATTGGAGAAACAGTCATGAATAGCAGTGAGATCTTAGCTACTCAAAACTGCAAAAAGACCAGTTCTTGAATGTAGAGACAGACTCTTCAGATGAACTAAGGCAAGGATGCCCAATCCTGTCAAAAGCCATGGTTGCCCCCTGGGAAAGGAGCATGCCTCAGGTTATATCGTAATTAGCTCAGCCTTTGGAGTTACAGTTTAACTTGATCTTCCTGTAGCCAGAAAAATAGATATTTTTGTGTCCAGCCAATCATAAGCTGGGGAATGGGGAACTAAACTTCAGCTTCTGGCAATCAGGAACCTCACCAACACTCCCTTGTCCCTGTAATTTTTTGCCATTCTTTTACTTCTTAACCGTTTTTTAGGATGAGAAGATCTTAGCTACAGTTGCCTACAGGCTGGAAAGTTCATGTGAGGCCACCACTTAAAGACATCCTTCTTCTTGAAAAAGAGAAAACAAGTCACCCTCAAAAGACAAGCAGCTTCATTTCAAGAGAGGCGTTTAAAAAATATAGGATTAATTATTCCTTAGAGTTGCACTGCACACTGAGGAAGTCCAGGCAAAGTAAACTAAGCTGCATATCCAACTTCTTGACAGAAGCCAGATCAAGACTAATCCCACCCTTATTAAATTAATCATTTCTTGCATTATGCCTATCTGCTTTAATCTGTTTTTTCCTCACAGTGCATTCAAAACATTGGTGCTAAAGGCCATCCTCCATTCATTCTCCTCCTGGCTCACTCATGAGCCTTTACAAAAGCTGCAAATGTTCTTGTGAACTGTGCACTCCAAAACACCTTTTCATCCTAATTTTCCATACATACACAACTTTCTATTATCTCCTCTGTAAACTCACTCCACCTTTATATATCCTTCAACTATTCCCTTTCTCTGTTCTAGGTTCTGTGCCTTTCTGTG
The DNA here is from genome assembly GCA_013397375.1 of Toxostoma redivivum. Classification (NCBI taxonomy): domain Eukaryota; kingdom Metazoa; phylum Chordata; class Aves; order Passeriformes; family Mimidae; genus Toxostoma; species Toxostoma redivivum. The sequence continues at coordinate 254,013 of VXBI01003755.1, forward strand.
ACAGTTTCCAAGTTGTTCCATGTTCCACGCATATGTGACTACCCTAAATACACTTAATCAGTGGTCAGAGATCCATTGAATTGTTTAGGAAAAGACCTCCAAGATCCTTGTCTCCCTCTGTTAACCTACCACTGCCAAGTCCACCACTAAACCATGTCCTGCAGGGCCATATCTACATGTATGATCAGAAATACTCAGTTATTAAATTATGGGACAATGGTGACTAGATAGGCCTCAATCTAAGATCAAATCTTTAAATAAAACCTGGTGGGGTGGATGACAAACTGTTACTTATTTTCTAACTTAGACTAGGAAAAGGATAACTTTTGTACAGGGCCAAGTTTTCTTGCATAGTTCAACATACCTTGGATGTGCTTTTGGTCTCACTTTGCATCCAAATACCAGTGCAACTGCCAGTTTGATAAATCAAGATTCAGCTACTGGCAATCATGTTAAAAAATCATGAGGTTGAAATCCAAGTAGTTTAGCCTACAGTTTTTTAACTAGTACCTTCTGTAGAAAGGACTGCCTTTCCTCATATTGATTAGGCTGGCACAACTAATTTATTATTCATGCTTTCAGAACACAATTGTGAGGAAAAGTTAAATTAAATCCCAAATCCACCTTCAACCCTTTTGAGTGTAGAAGCATATCTGAATTATTCTGCACAATTTGAAGGGGTATAAAGGGGGTGGGAATTATGAAGGATTAAAACTGAAAACAACAATCTCGCCTTTGGCAACAGAAAATTTTACCCCCTTCTATGCCAAAAGGAAGGACCTACAATTTTATCCAATATAGCTGTATAGAAGCAGTGTGGAACTACAATCAAAAAGAAAAAAAGAAAGGAAAAATGGTGGAGATGTGGCCAACTTCAAAAACTGTCTTGGAAATTATGGATTTCATAGTACATTAAAACAGAAACATTCCCCTGCCCAGTACTTTACCACTTCTTCATTTCCTTCTTTTTTAACTGACAGATTAATTTTTTAAATAGGAAAAATAAACAAAAATTGTACAGTGATAAAACACTGAAGAAAACACTTCAGGAAGAAGAAATAAGATGTTAGAAATAGCATTTTATTTAAAAAGAAAACAAAACAAAAAACATGCTACCTAGTGAGGTCACTCAAAGACTCCCCAGAAAATCAACCAATTCATATAAATCTTCCCTTTTAGTAATCTGTATTATTGAGCACTTCCTTTCGTTCTTCCTCTTCACTGCTTTGTGAGACTCCTGCACATTTCTATTATTATTGTGTTAGGAAAGAGGAAGGGGGCAGGGCAAGGGCAAGTCCTTTATATATCACATATCAGAAAATCATATGACTTCCTGCAGTCACTTCAGATATGCCTCTTAATCCACTTCCTGATGGGTTTTGGTTTTGGTTCTAGGTTGTGGCTTTTTTGTGCTTGTTTGTTTTTGTTTTGTGTTTTTTTAATTCAAGGAACTAGGCAGTTAAAGAAATAAAAAAAGTTAAATTATCAAGGGCAAAAGAATACACTGAGTAAGTGGTGAAACTAATTCCAACGTTATGGGGTTCTTTTAAAGGACTGAAACAGATGTTCCAGTTTAAAAGAGTGTGAATAAAACTAAAAAAAAAAATATTGCTCAATTTTGTTTATACAAGGAACAATCATTAACCAGTAATCATTAATGCAGTTTGTATTTATTCCTTATATTCCACAAAGATATTTTGGAAATATGAGTTACTTTTTACCCATATCAAAAAGGAGAATGGAAGAAAACACCATAGTGTGATAAAACAGCACTTCATTAAACTTTCATCAAGCTTGTAGAGTTTTAATTTATTGACTTCATAAAGAAAATATCTTTGTGTTTCATATAAGAAGCAAGTCTTGAAAGACCTGAAGTTAATTATATAGTGAAATATTTTGATACTATATTGAATTGATTATACTGCTTTCAAAAAGACAGTAAAAAATGTTTGAATTATAACAATAGAAAATTGAGAAACACAAACTAAGCCACGGAAATCAGACTAAGATACATTTAGATAAATAGAATAGAACAAAGAAGCCCAAAAAGTGACACCAAAAGCAATGCAGAGTTAGAAATTGTTCAATTGTTCATATTCACATTGAACTAAAGATTATTATTCAGATGAGGGATGATTTATTGAAATAGTATCTTATATAAACATAAGAGTATGACTCAAAATTGTTGGGAAAACAACTCCATGGATTATATATCTCTTCTTAAAGAAAAGCACTTCAGCTGAGGAAAACTGAGGTGAGCAGCATTTGGTTTATTTTTTTTCTTGAAACCAAACTGCAGTTTCAAAGAATGCACAAACCATTACTTACTGAAAGTCACTCTGCATTTCTCCTACTACAAGAGTATCTATTTTCATAATGAAGCCCTAGACAGGTTATATGACGTAGCTTCAAAGGGAAGAAGGAGTTTCTATAGTAATGGCTGTTTATTGTGCATTTTCCATTAAAGTCTGGTCATGTCTCACTGTATCACACTTTTTGAGTGTGTGAGAATCACCAAGTATTTTGCAGCTACTCAAACTACAAACAGCTAGAGAAATAACACCCCACTTCTAAAATGCAGTGTCAGACCCCAGATCATGGTTAAGCATGTCACTAGCTTACTTTTAAGTGAAAATAATTTTTCCTATTGTATTTGAATTGTGCTCCTCACACAACTTTTCTTCATACTTGTCTTCTGTCTTCCTCTATACAATTAAGTTGATAGAAAGTAACCAATTGCAGACAATGTATTGAACATCTAAAACCACTAAACACTAAATTTTTCAAATTACAACAAGCAGACTTAAGGAACTAATACAAATATTTTACATTACAGAAAGATGTGACTGGTTGGCAGTAAACATTTAATATTTCTTTTTATGTAAGACAGTAAGTCTGTACAATATTTGGATTATCTCCCTCCCAATTCCTTCTGTCAATTAAAGCTAGCAAATGCATACTATGGATTACTACCAAAAATTCAAATATTAGTCTAAATCCAATCTATTCTGTTTAATCAGACAGAACATTAATGCAAATCTGTATTTATGAAAAATCAGTCTCTTACATGGTAGATTGGCCTTCAGTTGTCTCTTTTAACAGTCTTTTATTAATTAAGCAGGTAATTTTTTTTCAGTTTCAGAGATCAGCTGCTGCTCTTCCTTTATTTCAATTCTTACTTTTGGTTTTGTTAGGTGCATTTTTGTGATAGTACCAAATCCTAAAAGAACGTGGCACCAATAATTACCCAAAGACCTGGCAGCACACTTTTAGCATACAAGAGCATGCTTCATCGTGATGCACAAATGAAAGTTTGTAAGATGTTCTGTCATTCAGATTGACTTTATGATAAGAGACTGCTCTCCTCTCTCTCTTTTGAATATATTAGCCACATTTGAATATGTTTGACAACGGGAGCTGCCTTAAATAATTAAAGTTTTACAAGTCTCATTAAAGAAATAGATAGCTGAATAGATCATTAAAGAATCATTTATAACTTAGGTCTTTGTGTAATCAAGTGACAACCCCCAGACATTAAGTCAGCACATAGTGGTCAAGTGGTTAGTATCCTACTGTACATGTGTGCTGTGGTTTCTCCTCAGCCAAATATATCAGGTAGAAGGGCTGTAGTGGGGACAAGGAAGGAAAACTAGGGGATGAGGAAGAAGTCCATAGACAGCCAAAGATGTTAATTCTGTCACTCGTGCAACAGCTTTGTTTGACTTCTAATAGCCAGCTCCAGAAGAAACCCAAAATACTAAAATCTCTCTTTTGGAATCAAGAGGAGATTTGTCATTCTATGAGATTTGTGTTGGACTCTTACCTGTGTATTTTCTGTGCTGCACAAGTCTTCAGATATAATTGTGTCAGTGAGACAAATGGATTTATGATCATTGAGTACATCTAGTTCTTTTTGATACCAATTTTGCACCGGAGTTTGAATACTTGCTGTCTGCCTTGGCTGTGCTGACGCTTGGTTGTTGATTTTTTTTTTTTCAGTAACAGGAATGTTTAGCCTCTCCAGTTTTGATGTGGAGTCAGGTATGGTACTGGATTCCTGCATCTTCATTTAATTTAAACAAGACACAGGGCTGCTTTCTGGTTTATTTTTTTCCTCCAAAAATGTTGTCACCTCAGAGCTCACTGGGTGTCAATGGAATTGTATTTAGTGAGAGAGATGCTGATGAACAGATTGAAGCTTACGTTGTTTGGATGATAAGTAACTTAGCAGCACTGATAAAAGAAAATATAAGGATTTTATAACCAACAACCTAATGCCTGCAAAGGTGCATATTAAAAAATAGAAAAAACATTATGCAAGTCTTAAAACCAATACAGAGGAAACATTGCAGAAGTATCTCTAGTTTATTCCTCACAGTAAAAAGCTTGTGAATCAGAAGGTGAAAGTTGTGCTGTGCCATTGCAAAGACGGCAGTTGTTAGCACCAGTACCTGTAGCAGCAATAAACCAGCTTTATTAAGGTATTTCAGCCCTAGTGTTCAGAGTGATTTGCTCTCTGCTCCTTCCTTTGTACTTAGGTCTATTTCACAGGTTGAGGAAACTCCATTCTTGGAGCTTCTCAAGAGTTTTCAAGCCCCTCTCTGGGTCTACACAATCACAGTTGTCCTGACCAAGCACTGGATATACCCACACATTCATTTGTCAAATCATACTGAAAAAAGAAGTGTCATCATCCTAATCAGTTCAAGGTTAGTAGCAACAAGGGAAAAAACAAAAAAAAAAAACAAAACCAAACAGAACAGACCATTTTTGACAGTTCATTCAACCAGCACTTGTTCCTCCCTAACCAATTTTTTCAAGACTGTCATCTACAAGTCTGACACATTTCACTTGTAGAAGTCTTGAAGTCTCTTCTTTGCACTTTCTTCAAAATGTAAAATTTTTAAAATAACTCACAATGATGAATAACTGCATTTAATCAAGTGATAAAGCACTGAATTGAGCAGAGAGCAAGGCAAGAGAAGGACAAATGAAGGCAAACTTACTGCTGAACTCTGGTGCAGGGGGAGCTGGTACCCAACACATTGGCAGGAAGAGGTTCTCAGGAGGCAGAGAGCAGAACATCACTCTGGATGACAAAGTGCCTTACTACAGTTTTGAAACTAAAGCTTGCAGAGTCCAGATGTGATGGGAAAATGCCTTTAAGAGGAATGAAAGCCTTTTGTGAAAGGAAGAGAAGAGTCAGCTGAAGGACAAGTGTCCCCTTCAACCAGTTAATGGGGAAAACTAACAAGATCCTAATTAAACAAGTTCCTTTTTTAACGTTAAGTGCTATATTTTCATCAAGTGCATGAGAAATGTGAGAATAATAGTAGTGAGTCATGCAGTGGAAGAACAGGAGAGGACAGGTCAGTGGCAGGCAAACACTGTGAGTGAAATGCAGACTCTAAAAATGCACATTCCAATGAAAATATATGTACTTTCAGAGCCAAATTAATTATTGTCAAACTTATACGTGCATACAATGCACAGGCCCTGTCCTTTGATTTTTGTAATGCTATGAATGCAGACTGCTGATAAAGATACTTGGTATAGAACTGGCCTCAACTCTGAGCACATCACTTCTGGGGAACATCTCTTCTGACCAGCTGCCAGGTGGATGTAAGTCCATCCATTCTCTGGGCTTGGACATCCAGCCAGTGTTTTACCCAGAGAATAGTGCACCTGCCCATAGGGATCAAGAAGCTCATTATAAATAAGCACTGCATTGAAAAAAATCATGTTTGTTCAATTCACGTCTTCAAAAAAAAAGTGAAAAAAAAATCACCAAAATGCTGAAGGAATGAGTGTCTTTAATACTTTCTACTTGTTAAAACTATCTGTTTAATACAAGGGTTTAATTTATTCCAGATTTTAAGAATACAGAGAAACTTCAGCAAAAAAGCCAAGCCAGATACAGTAAGATAAGCACACCATTAAATAACACAGACTATGTATTTCCACCCCTCAAATATGTAATGTTTTTTTTGTGAGGAAAGGTAAACACCATGGCAAACAGCAGGAAAGAAGTCCAGGCCTGGATCTTAGAACATTTGATAATAGCTTCCCCTTTGCAAAATGTCTCTGGCACATGTGGTTTGGGACACCAGGAGAGAATGAAAATAGATAACAAATTCAGTCGCCCAAAGCTCTTCAGATTTGGCCTTCACTGTTTTAGCATAGAAGTGTGGTACACAGACTTTCTCCCATAGCTACCCCTTGTCCTTTCAAGCATGCCTTTGCAGCTCTGGTTTCAGCATAATCAGTTTTGTGGATTTCCCTTCATCTCATTCTCCATCTCTGCAGGGAACTATTTAGTGCATTCACAACACATGGCAACACAACATATCTGTCACTTCTTGAATATTTTACTGAATAATGTCCCTTATTCTCTCTGCAGACAACAGAACCTTTTCCAGTAGCTTACAAGTTTTTTTTTCATTACAGATGTTGTCTGAGGCATTGCAATGTTTCACTACTAAAAGTTACCCTACAGATAAAGACCTTGAAACATCCAGTATAAAAGAGAGGGGACTATCTCAGGAAGTTCACTGATTATTATCTTTCTTATTTACTGACTTTTTCGGGTGCTCTATCTGTGAACATAAATATTGTCCTGTAAAATATACAGTAGCTTTGTGAGGATAAAGGGACAGGTCTTCTCTTGTCTTACTTAATGAGATTTTTTTTGTGTGTGTGTGTGTAAGTTTGCCCTTATTTCACAAAGAACACAATGAAAAATTAAAAATATAACACTCTACTGATGTGCTGATACCACTTCCCCATTCCTGATTATTTGCCCACAGCCAACTCCTATGCTTCTTCTATAATTAATAATGAGCAATAGAAAATAAGTTCTACTGCAAAAGAGACATGTCCATTAGGAAATTACATTCATAGTGACAAGCTCGAAAACCACATTTTAACTGGAAACTTTTGTTTTTCAGATCCACTGAAGCTGGATGAAAATGTCTATTTCTGTTTGAATGCCTTCATTAAGAATTCAGCAGCTTCTGGGCTCTCATACTGAGAGTTCAGAAGATTTGAATACACCTGGGAAAACTTCTCCCTATTCATGCAATGACCCTCTCCTCCTGCACAAGAAGTTGTCTCTCGTGACTGTTGTTCTATCAGGATTATTGCCTGGAGAGGAAGAATGCCATTTGTATTAAAAAGTATGAAGCTTGCCCTCTAAACTGGGTACCTGGCACATTCTCATCCATTCCCTCAGAAAGAGAGTCATGTGGGCTCAGCAAGATGGTGATAAGCAGTCTCTTAGGCAGGATTGTAAGTGGTTCACTTTTATTCTAACATCTGGAACCTCCAAATATCCTCCAGGTAAGCTGGCAAAGTAGCATTTTGTAAACTTTCCAAACCGAGCCCTACTTCCTACTTGCCTTTTTTCTTACAAGGAGAAATAGAACAGGGAAAACACACACAGCAAACAAAGCTCAGTGCAGAACACTGATTTTTTTCCATGCTCCCCCGATTAAGTGAGCAACCAGGAAGATGGTTGACAGAAGATGGCTTAGATACCTACTGTAAATAGTTGCTGAGAAGGGGTTCCCCTCAAAGATAAAATGGTAAACCCAATCTAAAGAATGGTAACCAGCTTGAAAACCATATTTTTAATGAAAACCTTTGTGCCTAAATAGCTAAAAACAAAACCTCAAATGAGAACATAAGCAAACCTCTTTGTAAAAGTAATATGGCCAGCTCCAACTCCACTCAAACCTATCATGTCCTTTTGCTTTCTTTTCTTATCCTCTTCCAGTATTTGCAACAAAATTAAGCATTGCTCTAAAAGAATTCATCCTTGCATGGCCATATTCTCAGACTTTATTTCTTATGCAACTCAATCTATATTTGTAGCTCTTCTTAGATAATCTGTTTATGTGTAAATAGAGGACCTTGTACTCAAGAATAAACAGGTAAAAACTATTGGCAAAACATCAGCATGTGGCATTACATGAGATGGAGTGAAGAACTCCATCACAAGTCAATTATATATTGCTTTGCAGGCTAGAATGCTGTCTAGGTATTATGCATTATCTTCAGCTAATGGGCTGCAGGTTAACACAAGCCTTTGGAACCTAATGCTGCCCTTCACAGAAACTGGCCAAATCACTTCACCATGAACAAGAATTCATTTGGAATTCTGCACCATTTGTCCTCTGAGTTACTTCTTTTCCTCTTTGAGTTTCCCAACTAGTCTTACTCTTGCTTTATTTCCTAATCTGCTTGCCATACCTACTGTATCACATCCCTTCTGGCTGTCTTGCTTCTCCAGTGCCTTCTCTCCAGAGCTGCAGTCCATATTCAATCAGGTATCCTGCCACTCCTTCACAATATGTCCATGTGGCTCACACAACACACGTTTATACACCCCCAAACCTACAGTTGCCTGTAACAATAAGACTGGAATTGTGCTGCTGATGTGCAAAGATGTGTCTCCTACAGCCACACATTGACACCACCACCACAACCCCTCATTGCCGAGCAGCAAGGCAAATAGTAAATATTGCAAAAATCAGTCCCTTTCATGCCTGGTACCAGTTTGGGTACTTAGGACCACAGTCCAGACTATTTGGACAGAGGAGTGTGCAGCAGTGTAATTAAACAGAGCATCTAACATCAACAAAAATAGAGATTTTCCAAGGAAAAATTGCAAACATGAGAGCCACCAAGCAAAGAAGCAAGCTTAGAATCATAGAATGGTCTGGGTAAGAAGTAACTTTAAAGATCATCTTCCAGCGCCTCTGCCATGGGAAGGGTTTCCACTCACTAGATAGGTTACTCAGAGTCCTATCCAGCCTGGCCTTGAACACATCCAGGGATGGGACATCCACAACATCTCTGGACAGCCTTCCCAGCTTCTCAGCTTTTTCTCTCTTGTGCTCACAAACAACTCTCCAGGTACTCTCCACACAGCCTGACCTTCCAAACAGCCAGCTTTATTCACACTGCTAGACACAGCCTTAGAACTAAAGCTGCAGATTCAGATAAGTAGGCATGCTCATTACTTGTCTTTAAACATTTTTGACACCTTTTTTCACTACAAAACACATCTCAGAAAAATTTAGATGAAGCCTGTGTAGGTAAAAATGTCTTTATTTATTCTTACCCCTGTCTGGTTGAAAGAAAAAGCCATGTGTTATCAGCACCCTCCTCTTTTGAGAATGAGCCCTTCTACCCTTCTTTAAAAATAGCTGCTGTTAGAAGACAAGACAAGCTTCGTCACACAGATACGTTGCTCTTCCATTTACCATCATCTGCTTCCCACTCAAGTTAAGTGTTAAGAACAAGCCTCTTGGCACAGAGTAGGTTGATTTCTCATGGTACAAAGAAGGTTCAGGTAAAAGCAACAGGATAAGACTCTCAGCTTTCCATAGCACAGATGTAGAAATTGTATTTCCACAGAGTGTTTTGTCAAAACCAACAGAAAGGCTTTTTTAAACATCTTTTTTCTTATTGTTGTTTGGCTTGCTCAAGTCATATTTTTACTAGTATCAAGGGCAGACATTGTAGAACAAACAAAGTGATCTGCAGCACTAAATTACAGTTGACATTGGTGAGAAAATTGGCAATAAAACCTGTTTGCTCATCAGTATCTGAGATATTTTAAAATAACCTGACTCAGACCTGATCCAGTTTCTGATTTAGACATGCCAGATGCAGATATCAATTAATACAGCTGATATTGCCTAGTGGGGATTTAAGAGAAAAAAACAGTTTCTAAGACAGACTTTTAATCACAGCATAATTTCCAGAAGGAAACTCCATTTTTATTTCCCCTTATACACAGCTATTTAAAGCACAGAATATATTAAAAAGCACTCAGCATAAATAACTTCTCAAACAAAAACACACAAGCCTCCCCCCGCTCCCCATCATAGGAAATATGTATTTTCTGATGTATTTTTGAATATTGTTTAGAAAATATAAATCCAGAACCAACTTCAAATAATGCAACCATTGCCAAAATAATAATTCACTTCTCCAGGTTATACTGTGGAAATAAAAAAAACCCCAACTTTTCTTCTTTTCCTACAGTGAATTATAAAATTTCCAATACTGATCTAGGCCACTATAAAATTACTCCTGGAAAAAAAAAACACACCATAGCTAGAGACTACTCTTCTCCAATTCTATTGTTAGCTTGATGGAGGAGCTGATCTGTATTGTTCAAGCTGTGTTTGGAGATTTTCTTCACAAGAGCCCAGACCTCGTGCCTGACACAGGAACCTGCACTTGGAGTTCAAACTCAAATACTGTGAGCGTTCCATGGTTATGCACAAAGCGAAAAACAAGGTCATTTCCATGAACCATGGCTAACACCCAGAGCAAAAACTTTCAAAGCCATGTTATCTACTGATGTTAGCAACAAAATAATCATCCTGCCTACATAACACCGGAGTCAACGAGTTGTAGTGAAGGTACAAACCTTCCTCCCTTTCTTTCCACACTGTAAATGTTTAGACAAATGACTTCTTCACCACTTCAAACCATGTTCTCTTATGCACAAGTAAGTTAGTGTAATTTATTCCTTTTTTACTTGTCTTTTTTTTACATAGAACAAAGAATAAAATGATCCACCATCCCACAGAGACTGCCTCACTGACAAAGAAACAAAAGATAAGCATTAATTTCTTGTAAGAGCTTGACTTAACATACCCACAAGTAACAATGGTTGAAAATTTTGCATTAAGTTGCTTAGCAGACATTTTACAATAAATAGTATTTATACAGAAAAAGCTGCCTACACACTACTTTTCAAAGGAAACATGCTTAAAAGGAGTATTCAAAAATACCCTGGTTGCATAATATTTTTTTCATTTACTCGTTCTCCATACAATTGCTCTGTGGATGTTTTTTCCCATGCAGCTCAGGTTCCTTTAACAAACACTATGTGGAATATCAACTAATTATCTTCTCATCTGTCAATAATGTTACAGCTAGTTTGAAGTTTGGAGAAGGACTGTTATACATAACTTTTGAACTTAACTTAAAATTAACTTTCTAACTCTAATAAATTACTTTTTAAATTATACCTTTCTTAAGGGTCTTTGTTGCTGTAGTCATAACAGAGCAGTACCTCCTAGTGCCAATTCCCAAACACTTCAAATGTCAAGTAAAAGACAGAACAAATATCAAGTGCAAAAGGTAAAGGTATCACAATGGATCACTGTGGAAGTTGAGAAAAAAAGTATGGACATCAAACACTAGCCAAAATTCAGTAAAGGACTGGAAACCAAATCCATTTATATAAGTTACTGACGAAGGTTTGTTCAGATTACCCGCCTTTAATTGTTACCTTTCGTCCTGAAGTGCTCTTCTTGTAACCTTCTCTTCCCAGGCATGTTTCATCAGCTTTACGTTTCTCCAGCCCTGTGTCTCCTGAAACTTTACTTCTTTGTTTACAAAGCAAGGCAGTTGATCAAGTAAACCCACAGTTGTGTTTTATCATGACCTTATTATATCACAATACCAATGACATTGATAAAATCAGTGTGCCCACTGCGTATCCCTGAACATTTACAAAGTCAATTAACTTGCCTTGCCTGTAATGGTTTCCTGTGCTTCAGGCCCAGCATCCTGAGACTTCCTGTTCCTTCTTTCCCTGCTCAGTTGCTCTCAGCCTTATTTTGAATCACTTGAGAGACATGGAAACAACCAATGGCTGTTGAATTTAAACTACTGAATTTAACTTGCTGATACTTAAGCATCCTCAGTAAATACTATATTAATTAGCCACAACCGTTTCCAGTGCTGTACCAAATGAGCTATCAGTACAAAAATACAGGGCTCAAGGCAAAGTGGAAAGTGGTTCTTTTATTCCCTGCTTTCTTTTTTTTCTATTTATTTTAACCAGTCACTAGACTTTCCAGAAACAAATCTTTGTGATAATTAGGCAATGATACCTTGCTAAGAAAGTGACTCGAACAAAAAAATCACCTTTACCACTAAATTTTCTTAAAATTTTCCTTCCTAGGTACTAGTTTTACGATTTGAAGATTGCAATATGTTATCATCACGCATCGTTACACAGAACTTCTGTTCCTGGCTGAAGCCTTGTTATGCAAGAAACAAAAAAACCTAACCAACAGCAACCAAAATAACTTCATCGTTATCTCACACATAAAACTTCTTTCAAGTGTCCTCCTGGATTATTATCTCCAATAAAAGAGCATTTCTAATTAATCAAATACACACTGTATTTTGAAACTATGAGAAGAAAAACAATTAAGAGTAGCAAAAGCATCAAATAGGGTTTTTTATTTTATTTTAATAGATAAGTGCAGAAGAGTTTCCCTCTTTTGCCCCAGAGCATTATCAACTTTCTGAAAAAAAAATTTTACCTGAAATCCTACAAAGATTTTTTTCACTTGAACCTCCTCCCATGTGACTCAGGGCAGCCAAAGCCTTTATTTGTTGTCATATTCTTAACTGGACTTTGTTTCCCCGCTCAGAGCTCAGTGCTCAAGAATTTGTGAAGCCAGTGCCAGGAAAGAGCAGGCTTCAGTGTTACAAAGATCTGAGAAAAAGAAAATTAAAACAAAGGACCTTAAAACTTTGATATTCCTTCATATCTCCAAGATGTGACACCTCAAGGCAGATATCTTTATTGTCTTCATATAATCCCATCCTTCCAATTTTTCCTGCTCTTTCTTTTTTTCCAACTGACCAATTAGACTGTTTTTAAACTCTGTACCAGACAGTTCTCTTGTTTTTTTATTGTCCTTATTATCTGCAGTTTGAAGATGTGATAGAAATGTCCTGTAAATGTATACATAAAAAATATCAAAAATAAAACCTGCACAGAGTGTGATTTCATGCCTAAAGGCATTACCTGGCAGTCAGATTAAGGAAGCCATATGCAAGGAATATGCCCTTGTGCCCAGACAGCCAGAGTCTTTAAAATGCATGGTTTCAGAAAATGGCTCCAAAGTCTTTGGCATGCAAAAAAAAAAAAAAAGAAAAAAAAAAAAGCACTTAGAAACAAAAGTATTAAGTAAAGCTGCAGAGGGAAAAAATGTAGCATCACACCTGCCAGTCATCTGTATAGACTCATCCATCACTGCAACAGCACTCTAGCTGGCTTTGCCATTGGGATGAAAGATAGAACACCATGAATCTGTCCAGCTTTTGAAGCTGCAATGATCAATTATGGTTTCCGACAAACAAATCAAAACCTACACTTAATTAGTAGTTTTCCAGTATAAGTGCTGGAATCTTCAGAAAAAAACTTTGACAAAAATACCTTTAAATTGCAACAGGAGAGCATTTCAAGTTCAAAGTACATGAGTGAAATATCTGGGTGGGAAATAAATGGTTCATATTCAAGTATTTTGCATAATGTTATTACATAAAACTACACAGAATTTGGGGTTTTTTTCCATTCTTCATGTGAAAGTTTCAAAATCTTCAAATACGTCACAGCAGTGCCATTTTTCCAGCTAGCTCTGATGTCAGTTTTCACCAAGCTATACAGCAGCAACATCTAGCTGACAGTGACACTTGTTATTTTGCTGATATCTGCTACACAGTGCAACACAGTGTTCTCTGCAAATATGGAAATAAGAAAATTTCCTATGTTAATGAGAGGAATGCAACTTGGCATAACCAACCAGAATCAGTGGGATTATTCTGACATTTGTTATACATACATGTCCACAGACACTGAAATTTCCAAATATACGTAATTACTGAAACCTTTCCAATTACTAATAATAAAAAGTTTATGATAAGTCAGATGTTTATGATAAAAAGTTCATGATGGAAAACAGGCCTGCACTGAATTTCCTATATGCCAAATTTTCATGACATTTAATATGGCAGATACATAAAAACAAGTGTAATGCACTATATTCAGCCTCAACTGTCATGCAATATTTAAAAGTCAGACTTTTGTACAGTTTGGAAAACAAGTCTGCAAGTGAACAAACAGAGAAGAAATCTCGTCAATTTTGACTTTAAATATAACTTTGTTAAAACAAAATAAATCCAGCAAAATATTTTTTTCGTCGCATATTTTGTTAGGGGGAATCAAAAATTCAAAGGGCACGTTCAATTATTCATGATCATTAAAAAGAGAATGAACAAAAAATCTCACTTTGTGAATACAGTTGTCAAAGTGAAAAGGGGAATAAAGCACAAATTGGCAAAGTGCAAGTAAGGTATACATAGTTGTCTGAAAAGAACAGAATTCTAAGCAGAAGGCAGAAAGACCAAGCCAAATACAAAATGAACTGCTAAGTCAGTCGGATCCTGTGGGTTTAGTCCCCTTAAAGAAGTAAAAGTCATCAAAAGTATCCCTGACATAATATCAACCAGGATTTCATCAAAAGAAGAGAAAGGGAGGGAAAGCAATACATTGTAGGAAGATGCTTCCTAAACAAGATTCATATCTAATAGTAGCTCTTATCTGAAGTACACAATATGCATATGTGAGATCTTAACAACCCCTCCTCTGGAACATTCTGGAGGTCAGGAGTACGTACCACAGAGTATACAACAACATGCCACATATCAAACACTAAATTGCCCTTCCTGATGGCTGCAGAGATACTCTGAAATGCCAGAAGTGCTTTGAATATTGAAAATACACATACTTCCTTTATGAGATGCTTTTCAACCAACTGGTCCTTATCTCAAACCCCCAAAACTGTATTAAGATTTTAGTTAAGCTTTAAATGTTGTTTTTTATAAAATTTTCAGCCAAACATCCTTCACCAAAGCTTTCATGGAATCCAATAATACAAAAAAACACATTGACCCACTACACAGGGAAAAAAAAAAAGGTGAATACAACACAATATTCAATATATCATGTTACTATTAGGAATAGCTGTGGAAAACCTACCCAATTTAAGGGTACAGGGTAAGGCTAAGAAAATGAAAGCAGTCATGAAGTGGTAAAGACAATAAGTACTAAAAATAAATAGAGATTAATACGCAAAAACTCAGTTTTGGGAGAAATTTATTGCATCAAAGATTCTACAAAAACACATGGAAAAGTCATGAAAATCAAATCAGGAAAGTGTTACTTATATCACAGAACTGTGTGGACATAGCACACTTGGAACAATTATACAGTTCTGTACAGTGCTGCATAAATATCCCAATGTACCCTGATAGAACTCAGCTAGAAGTTTTCAAAGCACAATGCCAACTAATGTTTACATGGAAGAGAGGTTAACAGGATGGTTAACAGCGAGGGAATGTAACACCACTGCTGAAAGCGAGTACATAAATTTCAAATGCCTGGTGCTGTCACAGACTTTGAAATTGGCTTGGAAAAATCCTAGTTCAGCTGAAGTCCAAAGAATTGCACAGACCTGGACTGCCAAAGAGAAACACAAGAGGCAAGAAACAGCTTGTGTACCCGAAGTGACTCCTAACACATCCCCACTGCACAACAGGAAGACATGAATTTTACGCCCTCCTGTAACAGCTGCAGACACATAATGGCTACAGTGCTCTTAAGTAACAAAAATGAAAAAAAATAAGGTTCTCTTTACCAAGGCAAGCACCACGCATAATCAACTGTAAGCAATCTTCTTATGGAGAGTAATTTATACTAACAAATAAAACCCCAGATTGTGATCACTTGGAGGGAGGATAATACATTGCTGGAACCATTTTGCATTAGTGACACAACAAATGATAGGAATGCAGGAAATTTTGAATACACACTAATTTTTCCTCTTACAGAAGATGTATATGGGATTGCTAATGGCAGTAAGGAAGTTAATATGAGACCCTAGTCTGATGGATGTACTTATATCAAGCTTATGGGTACAAAACTGAGATAGCTAAAGTTTAACAACTAGTGATCCACAGGACATTACACTGAATTATTTTTCTTCCCCAAAACATGTTGAACTCCTATATAGTCTGTGTTGCACATACACCTTATTGAATTTCCCCTATGTACAAGTGCAAAATTTGATTTGGTTTGTGTTACAAATTGCGATACCTTCCTAAAAGAACTGAAACTTATTTTACAAGTTTGTAGGAACACTTAAATATTGATGGCATCAGCAAGAGTTATTCCACAAATTATTTTCCTGTTTCAGAATCAACATGAGTAAATGCAATTGATTCTATCATCAGAGAAAACTAATTTGGTAGTAGAAATACATCTCTGACTCATTGGTAGCAGTTATCTGATCAAAGATAAATCCCTGAGCTGTTTCCATCAGAGACTGCTTTGCAGTCATCAAGATTTACTACAGTAGGCAAATTACATAACTATATGGCAAAACATATAACTACAGCTTTTCAAGTTCACAAGTGACCACTCATGAAGAATCCAGGAAAAGCATAATTTTCTTCTTTTCTCTAGGGTTCTAGCCTCTCCTCCTCATGCATGTTCAACTTAGCCCTAGTTAAAAACACTGTCTTGAAAAACAGTGACTAGCATCCACTAGAGATTGTACTAAGAACTCTGTGGAAGACTTTAGAGTCTTGAATAGGCAATGCCAGCTCTACCAGTTCTTATGTTTTGGGAGAAATCTGTATGTTGGCATGTGTAGCTGCTGTAAAGTAACCTGTCAGAGTTTCCTGTGCCAGTCTCTGTGGGAGACTAGTGGATACCATTAAAAGATAGCATTCAATCTCTCTGAAGTAGGTTCCTGAAGAAGGCACAAGGGCATTTGAAAGAGGATGAAGCTCCCCATGAACACGTTCTCTGCAGCATGCTATGGGAAAGTCCATTCAGGATCCCTCTGATGCTGCATGAAATTGCAGTTCCCAGCATCTGAAAGGATGCAAGGTTTACTTATTATCTGTGCTCCTCTTCTTATTCTATCTTGTTAAACCAACTACTTTATTGCTCCATTTGTTGTCAGATCTTTTTTACTGGGTTCCAAAAGAACCCTGCAGCATTTCTCTCTCCCGCTCATCCCCCACCTCCTCACAGTGCAGAATGGGAATGCAGATATTATTCACATACAGAAGTTCTACAGAAACAAACATCTTAGAACTACTCATCCTCTCAAGCTTCAGTACAAAAACAGAGTGCAGCTTTTGCTTACCCATAAAAATAAATGGAACTCTGCGCAGACACTATGAGATATATATATATATACACATAAATCTCTATATTTACAAGAGTTTAAGATATCCCTTGCAACTGACCAGAGATGACCCCCCTGCCAGAGATGATTGCTTTGTAATAGTACAGATGAAAGTGCTGGCTAACCTGGGGATCATAATTTCTAATTCTAGGGTAGCCATCACTGTTGCTGTAGCATCCCAAACTACAGTAATATTTTTGGTTTAGGGAATGTAAAGCAAAGCCCAGAGAGATGGAGCTACTACATTATTTTTCATTTATGTTAAATAATAATGAAAAACAAGGGGTGATATAGCACCCACAAGTGAGTTTTTCTAGTTGCTCATAAAGCCCCCTAAGTAATACTACTGGTTTAGCTGTCCAGGAACATTAAAAGCAGAAACTGTTAGAAGTAATTGCAGCAGAGAAATATGATCTTATTTTTTAAACAGCCTGAGGTCCTTATCAATCACTCAATTTCCTTTAAATTTTAAAATTACAAGAAACCAATGACAGCAATGGCATATCAATAGTTCTAGGTTTTACCTTTGTATGTAATAATTTTAGCACCAACCATTTATTTGTTTCCTATTGTTTGGAAAGAACTACTGAAAATATTAGAAGTCTATTACATATGTAAATATTCACCAATTCCAGTTACCCATAGGTTCTTCTTTATATTTCAGGATGAAGGTTTCCCCGAGACTTCTAAATTTGTGGGCTGCCCATGTAATCTGAGTGAGAATGCTGTAGCTAGGTTTGCACAGACTGAGCAGAGATATGTGTTCCTTTGATTAGTTTGCAAGTGTACACCACATACACAAAACAAACAAAAAAGAAGACAAAAGAGAAACCAGGTACAATATACAGCAAAGGTTTTTCAAAATGTGAAAGTTCACCTCTAATATCTTTCTCTTTTTATAACAGCTGCAGGGTTGTGCCACCCAAGAACCAAAAACATTTTTGCTGTTTTTACAGAGACACTTTCTAAATAGAAAACTCGGAAGGCAAAAGGTGAGTATTTGAAATAGAAACTGCAAACCATGATGAATACAAATAATCAGTAAAAATACACAAACAACATCAGCATTTTATCAGGAAAGAAAGCCTGAACATTTAATTGCTATTTAGTGCAAAGACAGAAAGAGGAGTGGGAGAGAAAATCTACTGATCCAGCCTGCCTCTGTTTCAGGGCAAACATCAGGTATTTATTTTAGTATAGCTGGCAAAATGCCCTCTGGCTCTCCTCAAACAGAAGCTGCTCCTGAGCTACCCAGGAGGCAGTGTAATTTCCAGTGGGAAGCATTAAGACTGTAAAATTGCAGGGCGGGAACAAGGAATGAATATCTCAGACAACTGTGCCATGGGGGCAGAAGGGAAAACTGGGGCTGGATCCCCTTTTCCCCATTCCAGTCTAGGCTTTTCTCATACATCATCCAGAGCCCCTCTCATGTCAGGTTTTTTCATTTTTTTATTAATTTTTCTAATTAATACTCCTTAGTCTGCTTGAAGAAACAGATTCTGGCAAGAGCATTTCTAAATTCTAAATTTCTAAAATGCTGCTTTTTACATAAATCTATCGAATTTTTTCATGGGACTGTTCAGAAAACTGTCAGTTTCCTATTTCTCTACTGACACACTAGCTTCTGTGATTTGTCACAAAGATTATCTCTATCACATTTTGTGACATAATACAAAGCAGATCAGAAAATGTGGTGTGACATGCCAACTAATGCACTGAGCCAATAGGGAAATTTAAAAGCAGTACATGTTTTAAAACTAAGTTTACTTCTTTCAGCCCTACTCCATCCCTCCTCTCTCCTAATCCCAAAAGGTTTCCCTGTAAATTTCTGAGAGTCATCTCTTCAATACCTGCATTTAAGCAGAAAGCTCTTCTTGGAACGAACAAGTGTTTTCTCATAAACCAAAGTGCAAACAAGAGATTTGTATTTGTTGCAGTCCAGAGTCTGAAATCACATGTACAAAGACTCTTACAGAAGTGGGTAAAGAAAAAAACCTACCAAGAGCAAAGCTGTATTTGGAGAAGATCACTAAATAAAACTGCAGTGTGAAAGCAGTCATCAAACAAGGAGAGACTGGGAAACCTGCAGTGTCTGTGGGCAACATAGTGCCATGAAATCAAAGATGCACCCTAAGAAACAGTTCTTTCTTCTTGAAATAACCTTTGCTTTCTGCTCCATGAACAGCTGTGTAATGAAGATGCATGCACAGTTCCACAGGTCCACAGAGCCAGCTGAAAATGGGCTAGTCACCAGAAATTTAAGAGTACACTTGAAAGGCTGAAACCTTCTTTAACTCTTAGAACTATAGAAAATCTAGAGTCATAGAATATGAATGTCTTCCAAAATAGTACATAAGAAAAGGTATGGCAATACTACAATGTCATGTGGCAGGGTCTTTCAATAGCAGAAAGTAATTTTATTATCAGGTTTATTTTGAATTGCAGTACTACAGTGATACCTTTGCATCCTTCCTATATCAGCCTATTCCTTTGGGCTCTGTCATGCTAAGAGAGAAAAACAAAAAACAAACAACAAAAAAAAATAAACCCCCCACAATATATTTCCCATCCTTGACTGTGAACAACCTATTCTCTCAAAAACTGAGCTCAGAGGTTACTTTGTTGTAACACTGATCAGAGAGTGTCTTTCTTTTTCATATAACCTCTTTTACAGTGTCACAGTACTGGATAATAAGAAATTGAAATTCCATTATTATTCTACAGTAAAAATAAATATTCTTAAGAGCAACTTCAACTAAATTTGAGGATTATATTTAAATGTCAACAACTCCTGAATTTGACACAAGAATTTAGTTAAGCTTCAAGAAGAAATTCTCAAAGCATTTGGGTGGTCAGCTGGAAAATGTAGTTATTGTACCTCAAGAACTACAACACAAGTAATATCATATTCATAATATAAATCCTAAAAATACTTAGAATACCAGAATCAGTGTGCTCTCTGACCTAAATTCCATTTGCTGAGGATAATTTTATATTAAATATGTTATATAGAGGTTATATATAGGCTCAGTCATAATAATGTCATCGCTTTCCTATTTTAGTGGTAAAAACTCTGTGTACTTGGGGGACATATGCAGAACATAACATTTTAATCACTTTTTCTCTGCAGATTTTAAGAGTATAATCAAAAAATCATAGTTTAAAAAACTCAAATCCCAAAGCATCAGAAGCTATGTCTTGATTGAAGCAATTTTAACTTCTAATGTAATAAAATCAGATTTAATGGTTTATATAAAAAGAATGAGGCAGTGCAAAATATCATTTAACGTACAGTATATTTTAGGAGTTTCTACTTAGAAACAGACTGTGTTTCTTTTTCTTTCTACTGCAACCCTTATTTAAAGAAGAGCTCCTTGATACGTATATAAACATTTCAGATTTTTATATGAAAACTTCTACAGAGGTGGAAAATAACATTATTGTTTCATTGAGCTAAGAGGTGGCATACTTTGGTAGCACCAGAGAGATCATATTTGAAATTCAGTGCCAGTAGTTCTGTAACCCAATAGTGTCCAACACCATAGGGCTGGACTCCTCCTATACGCACTATGTTCACAGACAGAGCACAGGTAGCCAAGCTGGCTGCACACCCAGAGCTCAGGGACTGAAGAAAAAATAAACAAAGAAAACAAAAAAAAAACCTCACAACCAAGGACCCCAATTTTGGACAGAGGCAGCATGAGGGAAGGAGGGACTGCAGTTTATAAAATCACAAAAGTGATGGATAAACTGCGATTCAGCAAATCCTGCAGCACAAGAATGAGGTGACCACTTGATAAAAGCAGTGGGCGAGAGATAACCCCAAGCAGATGAAAGTGTTTCTCTGGACAGCAAACAGAGAATTTGCTGCCACAGGAGGCTGTGAATTAAAAGTATTAGAAGGCTCAATGACAGATTAGCCAAATTCAGGACCTTTGTAGGGCATGTACAAAAAGGACTGGGCAAGGAAGCACGCTCTCACATGTCTGATAAAGCTTCAGATCCTGGAAAAATACAAGGATAAAGGATCAGAGAACATGTACAAGGGCACAAAGCCTTCCCTAACCCACATCTTCCAGTATCACTGTTGGAAACAGAGAATGAGGACTGATAGACTGCCACTCTGAGCTAGGAGGGTATTTCTTACACTTTCCTATTATCAGCTGGGACCTTTGTCAATAAGTAGTTCTATCCAATAGCATGCCCTCTGACCACTAGGGTACTCGATATAGAAATATCACTGACCTTCTTTCCACAGAGAAGAAATATCAGCATCATCCATGATTCTTTCATATAAAAGCCTTGAAGTTAACAAGAAGTCTGCTTTCTTGCTTATCTTAGTCTAGAGCAGTTTTTAACTGGAAAATATATTTCTGTCAGCAGACAGGTCTGAGGTTAGAAATAAGGAGTGACTCACTATAAAAATGGAGGAAATAAAATTCCCAAATTATCCTGTAGGAGGAATCTTTTCTCAAGTGAAAAGTGGTCTGCATGATAATGATGGTCTCAATCTTGCAACAATTAATTTGCACTGACCACTGAGGAACTGTATAAGTAACAGAAAAACATCTTCCTGTCTACCCTATATAAAGTTGGTGTTTTGAAGACACATCTGAAGATTATTGAAATCCAAATATCTTCCATGGGATTTGCATAAGGTTGATAATTCTGTAGAAGTTGTACCATGTAACCCTGTTAAACTGCACTGAGAGTGCTACTGAGGTTACATTCTACACAAGGAGCAACCACAAACATTCTACTTAAAAGACATGTTGAATCCATATTGCAAGTGAGATTAATTTTGCCATACTACAACAGCAATCTTTCTTTCAAGCTAATCAATGAAAGATGCATGTTCCATCCAATTCCCTTCATTTTTATACCCCCACTTCCCTCAAAGACAAATCAAAGGACAAGCATGACTTCACTAACTATGATTAAAAGATTGACTAGTGACTGCTTTATGTTTACACCATAAATAAAATATAAATATAGGAGATCTGAGTCAAACTCAGCAAATGCTTAGAATTTGCAGCACTTACAAGTAAGATTAAAGTGTGAAATTTTTGTTTCGAGTAAAATAAAGTGTATGTTCTAGTACAACATTAATTACAGTAAAAACAGTATATACAATTTGGATACAAATTTTCCCATTCTGGTTCAGACAACCTGTCTTTTGTATTGCCATATACAGCATCTTAAAAAGGCTTAACAATTTAATTTAGAAGTTTCATACTCTTCCTATTAAAGCACACAGTACTAAATGGCAAATCTTACTTCTAAACTAAAATGTACTGAACAGCAAACTTCGCAATTAAATTACCAATTTAATGTGAAGAAAAAGCAAAGACAACCAAAATTTCTCACACTTTCCTAATAATATATTAATACTTACGATCACTTAATTATTTCCTGGTTTAAAAGTAAAACACTCTCAAAATGATGTTTTTTCTCAGCTTATTTAATCATGTATATAGTTTAAGAATTTAAAGTAGTCAAGCGTATTTTTTTGAAAGTGCTCAGATTCTACAAAAATTTCTGCAATCTGACAAAATGAACTGATTCTGCTGTACAATACAGCTCAACAGAGAAAAGCATCATGAATGATGTGTTAATCTTTCTCTTTTCCTATAGGTGAAGTATTCAGTAGGGATTGTTCATATCTAAGGAGAATAATAATTCTTTCATAATGATGAAGCAGTTAGCAAGGAGACAGACAGATCTATCTGTCGTAGTGATTTCTAATATGCAAAACCTCAGGCCTGAGAGATGATTTCATGTGAAACTTGAAGTTCATCAAAGCCAAGTGCACCTGGGGTACAGCAGTTCTACGTTTTCTAGTAGAAAATTTTCCCTCTTTCTTTGGTTTCATTGGTCTTTGAAGGCCACCCCTGTTCTTCCTGCAATAAAAAGAGAACAGGCATTATCATATTGATCATACTTTGCTCTATTTTACAGATTTAATTTTTCATGTTCAAAGGGAAGCTACAGATAGACTATAACACAATATAGGTAAAGTAAGTTGGTTTTGTTTTGCTTTGTTTTTAAGAAGAAAAAACAAATTAAGTTTAATTACTTGGTGGGAAACCTTTTAAACATGTAAATGATCAGTTCAAAGCAGTTCAAAATAGCAGACTACTTTTTCTTTAGAGCTCAAAGAACACATCATGGAATAGAAAATTAATGCGATACCCTGTCTCAAAAACTGATCACATATGCAAGTCAAATTGGGCAAAGTAGCTTAACCTTAATGAGAGAGGGAATTTCATAATATTGATGCATTTTACACCAACATTTTCAAAATAGGACATTTCATTCTGAAAAGTTTAAATGGTTTTTTTTTTATATTTTCTAGATAAAAGACTTCAACTTTTCCAAGGATATGCCAGCAAGTTGAATACTTCCCACAATATTTTCAGAAGTCAAAGTCATACAGGAAGGAAAAAAACTTTACCCAGTCACATCCTATATTCAATACAAACCAAATGAACACTTACAGTGCAAGCATGAGGACAATATAAGCCTGAGGACACAGTTCTTACATTTTCACCAAAAGTATCAATTCAGAGCCCTGTGGCCCTCTATGGAAGTCAATTCCCACTTTACAGTGTACCTCCTACTAAAGTTACCACTTTTGTGGTGAAAATCTGCTGGTGTTAGTAAAGGAGCATATAAATCTCCAATTATAGGTTGTAGAAAGGAAAGGAAGAAACAAATATAATTGTCTTACTATTTTGGAAACATATATGACTAAGACCAAAAAAGTAAATTTGCATTTTGGTTTATGTCCTGCATCAAAACATTGATCTTGACAATTGTTGCCCTTTGTTTCTCCAAGACCTTTGCATCCATTTTGATTCAGACAAAAGCAAGCCCGAAACACTCTAGATTTGGGGAAGTAAAAGAAACAGTGCACTGTAAGAAAACTGAAAACTCTTGTTCTCAGGAATTTGTAGGAAAAGTCAATGGAATCCAGAGTCTGAATTAACAAAGCTGCCAGAAGCAGCAACAGCAGTGTTAATAGCTCGATTCTTACCCTGCAAAGCCTGCTGGTTCACTCTGTATGGACAAGCTAAATACCACCAACAGTAAAATACCGCCTACAGAAATTGAGAGCAACACATCCTACAACACCTGTGTTGATCATACCCAAAAAGCCACCCATAACATCCACCACATGCCTAAAATTATACAGTAGCACTCTTAAGGCATAGAACATCTGCTTGAAATTAAGCTTTATGGAGGAAAGGAAATATAGGATGAAACTACCCATGCATCAGATTCCTTACCAACAGGAATATAATAATTTTCAGCCACCAACAGTCCCTCAGTGGAAAAATACACAAAAAAAATACAAGTTACTGCTAATTGCCTGCTAAGCTGATGCTATAATTGTTTTGCGAGAAAGTGAATGAGGATATGTTTGTGAGCCTCATGGAAAACACAGCTAAAAATATTTTCTTCAAATAAGTTCTGTTCGGAACCAGATCATGTTATTAAAGTCTCACTAAAAAAGAAATCACTTTTTATTTAAGTGACAGGATGTAATCTGATAGAAATGAGTCACAGGAGGTCTTACACTGAAGCACTCTTCAGGGAGAAAAAAATGAACAGGAAAGAGATCATGGTTGGTATTATCCACTGAGATCCCAACACAATGTGGGGCAAAGTGTCCAAAATGCAGTGTGAGTGGATGCAATGTTCCAGTACACGGCCTATTAAACATTCTAATATCTCCAGGAAAGCAGAGCAATTCCAACAAAAGACGGGCATGTTTTTATACCTCCCAGTTAAATGCTGACTTCTCTAATTTAAAAATAGATATGGACATAGAACGCAGATATCATAGTTAGGATTCAGAAAGCCTTAGTGAATTTTCTCTTTAAAAACACAGAGCTCCTGTTATTTTGTCAAAAAACAAGCAAGTCCAAGCCTCCTTGACTTAGGAGACTTTTACTACTTGGTTGGCATGCTGTAACATTTCACACTTCACTTTGCATATACTTAGAAATTCACATTGTTCACACATAGAAAATTTGAACTCACAAAATTATAAAAAACGAAGACCCAAACCTTCCAGCAATCAGATGGAAAGACGGCATGGATAAGAAGTGTATTTCTGTTGATAAGCCTCAGTTGCAAAAATTAAGCCATAGCCTTGAAAAATACCAAAGAGCTACAGCTCCGAAGTTGAATGAAACCATATGTTCTGGCATTGCTGGAATACTGAAACAGGTGGCAGTAATACAGGTGTTTCAGTGTACAGCCTTCAGGGAGCTTTTTGGCAGTTTCAATCAAAGAAACAACCAGTTGCTTTCCCTTTTTGATGCCAAAACAAAAAACAAACCCAAGAGCAGAGACACATGACAAGCA
The DNA here is from genome assembly GCA_013397375.1 of Toxostoma redivivum. NCBI lineage: Eukaryota > Metazoa > Chordata > Aves > Passeriformes > Mimidae > Toxostoma > Toxostoma redivivum. The sequence continues at coordinate 279,467 of VXBI01003755.1, forward strand.
AAGAAAGGCAAAAAAGTCCCCACAACTTAATCAACAATTGTAACAGACAGCAGTGCTGCAAACTGATTTTTCATTGCCATCTTTATTAACACCAAAGACTACATTACTGTCAGGCAACAGCAAGCAAGGAAAAATAACGTGAGCTTATCAATCAATGCAAGTAAACTGAATAGTGCAGCCCTTCCTCAAAAAAAAAAAAAAAAACAAAAAAAAAAAAACCACCCCCAACAAAAAAAAAAAAANAAACAAAAAAAGAAACACCACACACAAAAAAAGAAAAACCCTACTATTTGTGGGAACAGAGTTCTTCGAACAGAGTTCTTCTTATGAAACAAGAAATATAGGCAAACAAGTCATACTAGAATTAATCACAAGACACATAATGTTTTTTTGTTGTTGCCAGAGCTTTTACTGCTACATATGCAATGACTGCTCTATTAAGGGAACTGCTTTTTGCTCCTTGCTCTGAGATTCTGTTGACTGTATTTCTTTGGTCTAGTTTTCCCCCACCAAGGACTTGCTGTTAAAACTCAATGAAAAAATTTCTCTTCATGATGTCATCATCTAGTTCACATACTGTAATTAAAAGTATTTGAATTTGGAGTCTTCAAACCCAAACACTTCAAAAACAGTACCTCATACAGAAACTTAGAAACAAAACACACAAGGGCATTTTGGAAAACAAATTCTCAGAAACAATGGGAATTGGTTCTTTATCAAAGAGCTGTCTACATATCTCACTTTAAAAAGCCAGTGGAGAGCAGACCTACTAGAAAATCCAGTGGTTTTCGGTCAAAATTTTGACAAAACTTTGTTCTCTCTTACTACAATATACCAAAAAAAGACGATTTTTCTGGGAAGAAAAGACAGACATTTAAGTAACTACTTTTATAAAAGGAGAAAGAAAAAATAATCATAAAGGAACTTTAGAAAAATGGATATGACTGCATTGAATAAATATTTTATATAGTTTGGGGGTTTTAATATAGTTTTATAACTCCTAGATAGGAGGCTTTAAAGGATCCAATAGAAGAAGTATTCCAACAAACTGAAGATACTGGAAAGTATGAGGAGTATCTAAATCATGCAAACTTCCTTAAATTCACTGGACAAAAAGAGACAAGCTTGGATGAAAATACACAGATTTTGCCTCTTTATGTTAGAAAAGACTTTGAAAATACACAAAAGAAGTGAGAATTTTCTTTCAACTTCTCCATGAAATTGCGATATAAGAAGAACAATACTATAAATCGGGATGAAATGGGTTTGCCATTCCATCCGTTATGTGCTTTATTTTGTCATAGACTACTTGAGCATCATTCAACAAATCTGGAACAAGGTTATGACTTTAAAAAGACACTGAAGATCAGTGTAAACATAAAGAAAGCATTTTTCAGAAGTGTATGTTAGTCCATATTTGTAACTTCATGTTGAAGTTGCATCTGAAAAAGTTAAAGCAGTTCAGTGATATGAATGTTTACATTTCTGCAAAACTATGCCTCTTTCTCATGTATTGAATTTTTTAAAATTAAAAGGGTTTATTTTCATATGAGGGCTTTTGTTTGTTGTTTTCCTTAAACATGGAAACTCTAACCAGAAATAGGAAGTAAGAACTCACAGAAGTCATTTGATGAAAAGACTTGAGTCCTTCCTTTGGCCTTCTGAGGCCAAATCCATTGCACCACAAGTTCCAACAAAAGATTCCAGAATATACACATTTCTTTAGATAAGTAAGGGAACTTAAACAGAACTTAAAACAGGAAATATTTCTTGTCTGTGCAGAAAATTGTAAAACTAAACCACCAAGAACTTATTTCAGCTGCTTAAAATTTAAAATTAGTACATCAATAGTAAAGGCAAGCCAAGAATATGAATTATATGTGCATATGCATAAGGCATACTGTAAATTTAAAAAGCATTTGAGATAATATCTATTTTTTTGTTTGTTTTCCTTGGTATTCATTATAACTGCATTCAACCTCCTTTTGTTGACCAAGTCTCCCAGATCTCTCAGTAAATATACCAAAATAACAGACCATTAAGTTTTAAGGGTTGGGTTATCTTTTTGCTTTATTACAATCTTTTTTCATATATAGCTATCACCAGAATTAACATCAAGGAATGAAGAAAGGAAGGGAATTGGTTCAGGTTATCTACTAAACTAGAAAAAAAAAATACTACTGTGATCCTGAAAAAGAGTGCTGCCAAACACCCAGTGTCAAACAGGGAGGAAAGTCTTGACTACATAAAGAAACTCAACCTGATCCTGAAAAGACCTCCTAATTAAGCAAAGATAAACCTTTAATAATGAGTGACTCTACACATTTCTCAACTGATCTCATTATTCACTTTTCTAATTCCTTGTTCTTACTTTCCCTTAAGAAGCTACTGACAGAAAAATAATGCTGTTTCTCTCATCTTTCCCCAACTTCTGTGTACTCAAAATCGTGGAAGAGCAGGAGCTTCACCCTGGGAACCTGCTTGTAGGTTCCAATTCAGAAGCTGCTTGCAGTTCTTCAAACACACCCTGAACGTTCGTTCTCTGAACTGGTTAGGCAAGAAATCTGAAAGGGTGGTGAGAAGGTTTGTCCCTAAAACTAGAGTGGAATGAGAGCAAATCAAGAGATTTGCTGTGGAGCCAGATGGCAGGAGAAAATAGAGGCAGGGGCTGGCATGGAAGATGGGAAGGAAATCCATGTAATTGCACAGGCCTAGGAAAATGAGGCTGTGAGTGACCTGGCAGCCAGGATGGTTGTGGAGGGCTCTTCTCCTTTGTTCTGTGCCTGCTACCACAGAATGGTTTCATCCTAGGGGGCCCAGAGCCCTTTTAGGTAACCATCTCCCCGTGACACCTGCAGGGTGGGCTTTCTGGCATGCAGGCTGTACACACTGTCACAGTGCCGCACAAAAAACAAGGGAATCCATCTTTCCAATAACTGGGAAGGGTCATCACAGTGGCCTCCTGATGCCATAAACCATCTCACTGTCTTCTCTTCCAGGCCCTATAAACATAGGGGTCCCAGTGGGTGGCTTGCAATTTGCTGATCTTTGAGGCACTCTGATGCCAACCATCATTGGAGAGGAGAGGACCTGGAGTAGAGGGACTGCCCACCTTTCCATGGCACACCAGAGTGATGGCTCCCAAAACCACAGATGAAGTGGAAGCACTATGGGAGGAGCAACATTGTCAAGAGGCTGTGAGGGGACACAGCCAGGAGACCTGACTCAAATTCACCAAAGGCACATTCCCTACCACATAACATCATGCTTATCTATAAAAACTCTCAGGTGGCAGTTTTCCCAATGTAGCCATTGCTCAGATTGGTCTGCCAGTGGCAGGTGATGAGTGACAGCCTTCACATAATTTAGTTTGTTTGGTTTTCCCTTTCATTGATTAAACTGCCTTTATCTCAACCCACAGGTTTTTTTCTCCTTGCCCATCCTGCTGTCGGGGAATGAACACATTACTGGATAGGAGCTAACTGCCAGCCATGTTCAGTCCACAGTTTTAAAAAGAGAGAGTGCAGAGGTTTTTTCAGAGATCAAAACTGTAGGACTGAATGTAAATGCCAGTCTAAAAAACACTAAAAGGTCATACAGCAGTATTTTTTGGTGTACATTTTCCTTTAACACCCTGGCACAGATTTGGGATAAAAATGCAAGTGTTTCTTTTAGCAGACACCTGATCTGCACAGCTGTCTACTGTAAATGTCACAAACTACTGCTGTGACAAAGTCAGCAGAAAGACATCAAGCTTTGGAATAAGTGGGGCATAGCATCACCTATAATCTTAATGGAGTTTCTTCTCCATTAAGTTAAACAATTTCATGAATTCTCACCTAAAGTCATGACATGTAACACTGCCACTGAAAAGACTCAAGCTAGATAAAGAAACTAGTTCAAAACTACTACCTGCAGCTTTGTGATTAATAAAGTCTGGGGTTTTGTTTTTTGTATTTTCTGCAATATATGTCTTCACTTCAAATGTGAATATTTGAGAAGCACTTGCTGTGCCATTTTTAAAACATCAGAAACAATAGGATGATTATATCAATAAAAATTCCATTTTCAAGTGAGCCTACATTAGTCATATAGGCTTTACTTCAATAAAAGGATGACTATTACATGCAGTGCTTGCCTTACTTATGATGCCTCCAGGAAAACATGATATCAGCATGTATTCTGATAGAGAAAAGACACAAATCCCATAATTATCAGGTGAGTTGTGACTTCTTTTTTCTTCATCTTTGTATTCTTAATACAAAAACATATAAGCCTTTCCATAAGAAACTTCATTCTTCTGGTCAGTGAAGAATTCACCTGCTTTTCAGATTTATGGGTATATACATACACCACTACACACCCGAGTAATCCCTTGTAGCAATATGGGTTTTTGGTTTTTCTCCTTTAAAAAACTAATCATAAATAGAAATGTATTACAGACATATTTTTATTTATATTATTTTTACAACTCTGTCATTGATTATGAGAAAGATATTTAAGTTCATTTTTCTTCATCAAACACTAAGCTTTTAATCTGCAGCAAAATGAGAATGTTTATGGAAATATATGGCTTACTGAATGACATATCAATAGCATGAAGAAAGGAATTATTTGGCAGTCATAAGCATATTTACCTTGAAGCCAAATGCATCTTGCCAGACCATCCATCACCATTTCTACTCCTGTCTACAGTGTAGAGATTGGTCTTCCTATTACTCCAACTCTAGATCACTAAAAACGTCCCTTCCTGTAAAATAACAAAAAAAAAACTTGAGGATTGAAGCCATACTTTAAAGCAGTAAATAATATTAGCTCCTTGTCATCTTTTGCAAAGTAAATACTCCCATTCTGTAATAAGAGCATTAATACTGCTGAACTATGTAAAAATTATTTTGCATTTTATTGTTGGTTTGAAATGAAAACACATAATGAACCATACTCCAACCTTGATTAGCTGATATGGAATAATTTCTGGTACCGAGGCTGAACAAGCTGAACAGTACCTGCTTAATTACCCGTGATCCTGTAGGGTGCACATACTTCATCCTTTATGCAAAAAACAAACAAAAAAAACCTCCACAGATCAGATTAATTCTGGTTCATGATACACCATCATGATACAAGCTAAAATACAGAATATATGCATGCACACATAAGTTGCTGTTTTGATGTCCTTCCATACATGTATTTAAAAACTCAGACATGGATGAAATATGAAAATGTAATATAGCTTTAAACTAACAGATAACTCTGCTTTAATTAGCCTTTCCAGTAACTCCTAGTGGTTTAATACCACATAAATATTGTTCCGTAGGGTTGTTTTTGAGAACTGGCAAAGCCTGACTGATTAAATTTCCCATAAAACCTCCCAGTATCAAGTAGAGAAAAATATGCTCAAGTAATTTAGAATGAGAAAGGACTAGTTTAAGTGTGCTGTGTCACCTGACCTCCAGTGACTTGAAAAACATTTGTTTCTTTTGCAACCATGACATATGGTTGCCTTATGTATGCCAATCATTTCCAACAGCTATGCAGCTTTAAATCATAAAAATTTCACGAAAGAAAAATCACACCAGGTCACAAAGAGCATCTGACCCTTAGCACAATAAGTCAGATTGAAGAATTTATAAAGAGGCAACTAGTCTCTCAAGAAGAAACTGTGAATGGCTTCTACAATAATTTTTATGAAATCACAGATGGTTGAAGCTGGGTCATACTCCTGCTCAAGCACAGTCACCTAGAGCCAATTTTTGCAGACCACATCCAAATGGCTTTGGAATATATCTCCAAGGACACAGACTTCATAACAGCCCCGAGCAATCTGTGCCAGTGCTCAATCATCCTTACAGTGAAAAAGTATTTTCTGAGTTTCAGAACAACTAGAACATTCCATGTTTCAGTTTGTCCTGGTCCATTGCCTCTGGTCCTGTCACTGGGTATCACTGAAAATAACCTGGATCTGTCTTTCTTGAATCCTCTTTTCTTTATATCTGCTGAGCCTTTTCTTCTCCAGCTGAACAGACCCAACTGTCCCAGCCTTTCCTCATATGTGAGATTCTCTATCTCCTCAAGCATCTTTGTGGACCTTCTCTGTACCTCTCACATGTTCATTTCTCTCTTTTACTGAATCATCTAAAACTGAATTGAGCCTCCAGGTGTGGACTTACCAGTGCTGCACAAAGTGGAGGGATCAGCTTCCTTGACCTGCTGCCAGTGCATTGCCAGTGTCAGCCCAGAATATCATCAGCCACCTTTGCAGCAAGGACACATTGCTGGCTCATGTCCACCCAGTGTCCACTAAAACCCCCAGGGCTTTGTCAGCAAAACTCGGTACCCAGAGCTGCTCTTCCACAAGTGCAGGACTTGACATCTCTCCTTGATGAACCTCATGGAGTCTCTGTCAGCCCATTTCCCTACTCTGTCAACACCTCTCAATAATTACCCTGGCCTGGGGATTTCTTGTTTCTTAGATCAAAAATGCCCACGGAATGGAACACCAGGGCAGGCCACACATACTCATGAAGGCAGCTAATGTGCCAGGATACCTTTGAAGAATCAGTTCTTCCAAATTTCAGGCTAAATCTTTAAATGCGTTTTCACAACTAATCATCATAGGTTTCAAGAAAGACAAGCATGCAGATTCAGTGATTTGAGGCCCTAACCAGTTCTGATGTTTTTAGATAAGTTAAAGCATTATATTCAACCTCCTTTTAAAAGGTGATGGAGTTATTTGCAGTCAGGCTATTGAATGTTAATTATAAATTTTATTACAGTCTGATACCTTAGAGTTTCCCACATTCATTCTCTCATAAATGCACATCTAAAGCAAGAATATATCAAATAATGGCAATTAGAATAAGAGAAAAAAAAATCTTTGACTATCAGCATCCTGGTGCACAACTTGCTACAGTAAACTTTAGAACATTATAGGAAGGGGAAAGTAACATATTTGTATATGCACCTAGAGAGGAGTAGAAAAATTCAAAAAACATTCTCATAAAATACAGTCACATTTAAGAATGTTCCTTAATTTGCACCCACAAGCAAAGGTTCAAGTATTTGAAACTTAAGTAAATATTTTAACCTGAATGTCTGAAACAAGAATATAAAAGTCAGTCCTAAACACGCATGCATATTCTAATGTCTGATAACATTTTAAAATACACTGCTTTTAATTTGCTTTATTACATTAACCTGTTACATAATGTCACTTCAATCCATAACATTTTTTGTTGCCATGGAACATTGAGACCATCTATTCTTTTATATGCAACTAAAGCCAAGATGTCCAGTTGCTTAGTTGGATAAGCACATGTCAGTGGTACTGACCAAATTTGGAACAGGCTCTAAAATAATCAATAATCCTGAAGTAGGAAATCAAGTCCGAATGCTTTTAAATAATTATAAGAGTGTGACAGCAAATTCCTTTATAGGACGTGTTTTAGACATAAATTTCTTTAAGTCTATTATAGGAAATCAGGTGAGGTGTCAAACACTGAGTTGTAACAAAAGAGAAGATGAATAAGGGGAACCATAAATACGTTTGTTATTTGAGGCTACAACAATTGTCAAGCAAACCTGGCTCTCTTGAGCTACCTGTCATCAAACAGCACCAAGAAAATAAGATGCTCAGGAAACTCTTTCACTCCCAAGCTTCTTTTGCACCACAAGTATTTGCATCCTTTACTATCATTGTATTAGGCAGACCAGGACACAACAAGTAGATCAGTACTATATTCACTGAGAAGACTGGGCACAGAGGGAATATTTTAATGGGGTAATTCTTGCTTCCAAATCTAATAATGTTTTCTCAGGCATTTACTGTTGCCTATGCATCCAGCAAAGTTATACATTATAGTTTAAGGTGATGGCCCAATATTACCACTTTTCCTCTTGGCATAAAGCAGGGATATTTCTAGTCTGTACAGAAAATGTTGGTCTAAATATGCAGCATTTTTTGCAACACATTTGCAAAACACAGACCTTTTCTGAATCCCTCTTCTGAAAAGCAATATCTCATTCTTGAGTGGGCTGAAGATTTTAGTTTTCATCTCCTCTGTTAATTAAGCACTAATGAAAGTAAGTGGTAAAAAGCCAGCTTTTGAGAGCTATTCAGGAGCAATCACACTTTGAACAGTTGATTAATGAAGCATTAATAATCTCTTCTAGTATGAAGCAGTAAGGAAAAAAAAAACTACAATAAAAAAATCCCCAAGAAAAGTAGATACTCTTTTCTAAAATGTCAGCAGAACCAACAAATACAGCTATATAGTTGCACATACATAATGAAATAAACAGTTTTGGGCATTTGGAAACCAGAAAAGGCTTGAAAATATACCTAACAACATTTAAATGTCAGGCTGGAAATAAAGATAAATCACCAGTGACTTCCTACATTTTAGGCGAACAGCAGCACTGGAGTGTTGCATGTGGTATAGCTATAAAGCATAAGAAGTGGAATTTGGTTAGCACAGAGACTGTACACAGACAAAGCCTTTCTGTAGTTTTCCTGTGATGTTGTCCATTAAAGGATTAACTTCAAGTATTTATCTGCTGCTATAACAGTTTCTCATCTTAAAATTGTCATGTTTCTAGTGTTGATTTCATGACAGTTAAGTCAGATTAATAGCACAAACTTCCTTTTTCTGTACATTATCTGCTTATCCTGGAGGTTCACTAAGACATTTGTCCATCTTATTCACAGGGATGGATGAACTGGCAGAGATCCTGACTCAGCCATAGGAACTAATCAATAATATTTAGCCTGGTCCAGGGATACCTGTGGCCATTTTAGCAGCAGAGTGGCAATTATGTAGGACACTCATGGAGAAGCATATCATCTATGTAGTGTCATGGTGCCTCCAAACAGCTTTGTAAGGAAAATTTTTGTCACTTTCTTTTCATTCATGTGCCTTAAATTAGAAGTAGAAAAGCTTGTGCTCAACTGACCAATGGAAAGATTATGGGCTATGCATGCATAGAAGATACACAACCACTTACATTATCATCTGTCTTGTTTTTATATCAACCAGAAATATTTATATACAGAGGTTTTGCTCATGTTTTAATCGTTAAGTACACCTAACATTTGTAGCAGGACAATTGTTGCTAGCACTCTCTAGCTTAAAGGGGAGGAAAACTGAAATTATACTATTATTGTGAGCTTGTTTAAAAGGTACAGCCTGGTGATGAAATTACAAGGAGACACATGCATTGCCAGAACCTCTCTTTTCTGTCTCTCTTTCCTTGCATAAAAAAAATTTTTAAAAGGCACATATAACAATACAGGCAACAAACATGCTAAGACTACAAAAATGCAGTAATAGTGTACATAAACCTTATTCAGAGATAAAGGCATTTGTAGCAAGGTAATTGTCCAGTTATTATTTTTATTGTTTATATTAAACTAGTCCTTCACAGTTGATACCAGCAACCCTTTTGACTTGCTACACAAATTCATAACAGCTTAAATTCCCAAGAACTTTTCAAGCTAAAGAAAGGAATTAGGCCAAGAAAAAGAATAAGAAACATGAACATCCTAGGGTGTTTGAGTAGTTTGACTACATAAATGCAAGCTGACCAAAGAAACTAGGCAACCCTCACTCACAGGTCCACCAACTACACAGCCTTAATTGAGAATGCCACCAGATTCTCTACAGAATTAGGACCTAAAAGTTAGCATACTCAAGCCTATCACAGGTGGGAGGAAAAAAAAAAAACAAAACAATAAAAAAAACACAGAAGTTGATATACATATTTAAACAATTAGTCAAATCAGTCAAGCACCAGCAAGGGGACAGTTTGAAAAATCAAGTTTCAAGGGTGCTTATTAACATAATAACTGTGCAATAGATCAATAGGATTATTTCCACTGATGTCAAAAGCCTGTGGGTAATATCCCTTCTGGAAAAGCAGGCTTTCCAGTTAATGAGCTGGAGGTCAGCTCTCTTTATTCAGTTAGTTAACATACTGCCAACTCCAATAACCAGCTTTTAGCTTAACAATAGACAGGCTCATATCAGCATAATAGTTACAGCAGAAAATAATTTGGCAGTGGACTGCATAGCTTAATTGTCATCAATAGTCTTATGTCAAGTATGTTCTAGACAAGTATTGGTGATCTGTGGCAAAAATATATTTCCTGAGCTTCTTAGTGTTGCCATGTGATAAAAAGCTCATCTGTGCACAGAAAGAGCAGAGAGACAATGGCAGATGCAGCACCCTGAATAACAAATGCCCTGTCCCAGTTCCTCCCAGGCCCATCAGTGGTCCATCTCCACAAGTCCAGATATGCACAGAAGAACAAGCACTGTCAGCAACCCAATGGATGTCCTCTCCAGAGTGTCCAGACTGCCTCAAGGCTGTCCCAGGAGAGCCATCAGCCCCATAATCCAGGTGTGAAACCCAAGATGAACTAACAGGAGATGGCTCTTCTGGAGTACCTTTTGGTTTGAGGGGTCACTGTCTAAGGGCAGAGAATACATTTTAAAATATAGGTGAAGAGCATTACATGCATGTACATAGTGTTTACTTATGTTTGCAACACATTCTCAGCCTTGCTTTTGCCTGGGCCTGAGGATACAGTGTCCTCATCTCTATCAGGATGATGGATTAGTCTCCCATAATAATTTAGCATTTTCCGTGTAGCAATTTAGGCTCTGAAGACTCCTATCCTTTTTTGCTTCCTTGTCCAAAACATCTGTGCAAACATTTTTATTTCTACAAAGTTTGTTGACAGGCTTTTATGGGGAATAATACTTCTCTAATACACTGTATACACAAAACATGTAGCATTCAGTTGTTACTTTGTAGGATTTATACTTTTAGAAAGAAGCAAGAGTAACTCAGTGAAAATCTGCAGATTTACCTCTTGCAAAAGTCAGCATTATTCAAGGATGATGCTAATGAGGGTAACTGTATACAAGGCTCTACCTTTAAGATGACAAAGCATGAGAAAGATGTACATATCACTAAGCATTTGCCTTCTTTTGGTGAATAATACCTTGTCAAAATAAAGTTGATTGTCTTCAGAGAACTGCAAAGTTCATGTACAACAGTACAACAAGGTGTTGTCCAAGACCCTGAAAATTATTAATAAAATAATAAATAATAATAATAAAAATAAACAAGCTATTTTCACCCCTTAAAATCATATTTTTAAGGAAACCCAGAAAGCATGAGAGGTGCTTCACTGAAACACAGATCTGGTATAATTATTCTTTCAGACTGGGTGTCTTCTCTACCTTCTCTCATCTTTATGCCTATTCTCAGCCCCTCCATAGCACATGAATAGACATGCCTTATAACCCGCCTTAACCACTTTCACTACAATCCACTTTTAATTATTCTTGTCCTCACACTATTTTCCAGACATGAAGACAACTGTAAAACTTGACTATCTAAATGCCAGTTGTAAGGACTCCAAAAAAAAAAAAAAAAAAAACAACAACAAAACAAAACAAAACAAAACAAAAAACAGTTAATGAGATTTTTAAAAGGAACTTACTGTTGTGCATTTACTCTGAGTTAGACACACAGGAGAAAAGCCAAGATATTCTGCAGAGATCAAAACCACAAAAAAATATTTTACTGATAATTTTGGAAAACCAAAGAACTTTGGCAAAATGTTTGGTGCAACATTCAATCAACATAAAACACTTCTCAAAGCATTAACCTGGNCAAACATGCTAAGACTACAAAAATGCAGTAATAGTGTACATAAACCTTATTCAGAGATAAAGGCATTTGTAGCAAGGTAATTGTCCAGTTATTATTTTTATTGTTTATATTAAACTAGTCCTTCACAGTTGATACCAGCAACCCTTTTGACTTGCTACACAAATTCATAACAGCTTAAATTCCCAAGAACTTTTCAAGCTAAAGAAAGGAATTAGGCCAAGAAAAAGAATAAGAAACATGAACATCCTAGGGTGTTTGAGTAGTTTGACTACATAAATGCAAGCTGACCAAAGAAACTAGGCAACCCTCACTCACAGGTCCACCAACTACACAGCCTTAATTGAGAATGCCACCAGATTCTCTACAGAATTAGGACCTAAAAGTTAGCATACTCAAGCCTATCACAGGTGGGAGGAAAAAAAAAAAACAAAACAATAAAAAAAACACAGAAGTTGATATACATATTTAAACAATTAGTCAAATCAGTCAAGCACCAGCAAGGGGACAGTTTGAAAAATCAAGTTTCAAGGGTGCTTATTAACATAATAACTGTGCAATAGATCAATAGGATTATTTCCACTGATGTCAAAAGCCTGTGGGTAATATCCCTTCTGGAAAAGCAGGCTTTCCAGTTAATGAGCTGGAGGTCAGCTCTCTTTATTCAGTTAGTTAACATACTGCCAACTCCAATAACCAGCTTTTAGCTTAACAATAGACAGGCTCATATCAGCATAATAGTTACAGCAGAAAATAATTTGGCAGTGGACTGCATAGCTTAATTGTCATCAATAGTCTTATGTCAAGTATGTTCTAGACAAGTATTGGTGATCTGTGGCAAAAATATATTTCCTGAGCTTCTTAGTGTTGCCATGTGATAAAAAGCTCATCTGTGCACAGAAAGAGCAGAGAGACAATGGCAGATGCAGCACCCTGAATAACAAATGCCCTGTCCCAGTTCCTCCCAGGCCCATCAGTGGTCCATCTCCACAAGTCCAGATATGCACAGAAGAACAAGCACTGTCAGCAACCCAATGGATGTCCTCTCCAGAGTGTCCAGACTGCCTCAAGGCTGTCCCAGGAGAGCCATCAGCCCCATAATCCAGGTGTGAAACCCAAGATGAACTAACAGGAGATGGCTCTTCTGGAGTACCTTTTGGTTTGAGGGGTCACTGTCTAAGGGCAGAGAATACATTTTAAAATATAGGTGAAGAGCATTACATGCATGTACATAGTGTTTACTTATGTTTGCAACACATTCTCAGCCTTGCTTTTGCCTGGGCCTGAGGATACAGTGTCCTCATCTCTATCAGGATGATGGATTAGTCTCCCATAATAATTTAGCATTTTCCGTGTAGCAATTTAGGCTCTGAAGACTCCTATCCTTTTTTGCTTCCTTGTCCAAAACATCTGTGCAAACATTTTTATTTCTACAAAGTTTGTTGACAGGCTTTTATGGGGAATAATACTTCTCTAATACACTGTATACACAAAACATGTAGCATTCAGTTGTTACTTTGTAGGATTTATACTTTTAGAAAGAAGCAAGAGTAACTCAGTGAAAATCTGCAGATTTACCTCTTGCAAAAGTCAGCATTATTCAAGGATGATGCTAATGAGGGTAACTGTATACAAGGCTCTACCTTTAAGATGACAAAGCATGAGAAAGATGTACATATCACTAAGCATTTGCCTTCTTTTGGTGAATAATACCTTGTCAAAATAAATTTGATTGTCTTCAGAGAACTGCAAAGTTCATGTACAACAGTACAACAAGGTGTTGTCCAAGACCCTGAAAATTATTAATAAAATAATAAATAATAATAANAGCCAAGATATTCTGCAGAGATCAAAACCACAAAAAAATATTTTACTGATAATTTTGGAAAACCAAAGAACTTTGGCAAAATGTTTGGTGCAACATTCAATCAACATAAAACACTTCTCAAAGCATTAACCTGGCCCATCATTATGTTCCCAGGGAATTATTTCAGCTATCAAAAAAAATCCATTTCCTGTGCTTACTTGGTCAACTACAAGTGAAATTCCCAAGTATGAAGGCCCCAAGACTACTCTGGAAACACTGCCTGTACAAGGTACAGGAAAAACATAGAATTCCATTTCTTTTTCATCATTAGATATGGGATTCCTGAGACATAAGTCATCGTTTTTCTTTGTCTTCAGAGATGTATTGAAATGATGATATTGCTCAAAAGAGAAACAATAGACTTCTGCCCCACTTTTCAGAAAACTGAGTGTTCTACTACAGTCAGATGGCAAAATCAATAATCATCTCTACTAAAACACTGTTTTACATTTTCAGAACTTTCCATAAATCAAAATTTCTGAACTATTACATTTTCAAGTGTTAGTGATAAGTTTTTGCAAACCCATAAATATTTTTATACGTATCCACAGGTGAGTGATCTTAGAACACTCCAATCTTGTAATAGCAACAAAAGATTTACATCAAATATAACAGAGTAGTTTTTAAAGTGAGTTATGCTCCACTTGACAATATAAAAGAAAAACAACAGTCTAGAATTCACAGGAGTAAGTGGTAGTATTCACTTCCATGAACAAAAACAATGACAGATCACTGGTCTTCCACATAACTATGGGGAAACTAGACAAGACAGATGTTACTACTAGCAAAAAACACACAACAAATCTTCACACCTACATCTGTTACCTGTCATGCTGCTTCTTTTTTTTGGCCTTGGATGCTAGGCTTTCATGTTGGGTATTCTTCAAATAATTTCTTTAGAATTTTACACCTCTAATGAAATTCTGAAAAAGTATAAACTTAATAAGAGCCAATACATGTTTTGCACATGTACAATACATTCCAGTCAAAAAGGTACTTAGAATGGAAGCCTACTCAGTTTACAAACTCACAGCTAGAAAAAAGTTATAGAAATTCTGTCATGTAATTCCAGCTTTGTAAATATATGTTATAAAAGCAATTGCAAACAAAACCTCACTCTTATTTTAATAGTTGGAACACAATTAGAGTTTGCAGGAGAATTTTCAAGAGCAGGAAGTTAAATATGAAAGAGAACATAAGCATATGTGTGTCCTAAATAAAAGTTATTAAATAAAGAACAGAAAAATTAATTACACAAGGATTTCCCTGTTTTGTTTCCCTCTATCAACTACAAAATTAACATATAATGTATTTGCAAAATTGTAAACTATATCAACTTGCTCAAAGCTACTGCTATATTGACAGCACTAGTAATTTTACTGAATCCCTCCAAGTTTTCATATCAGTCTTCATGATAATCCTAGAAAAGTATATTTTATTATAAAAGAAACTGTTTCAAACCAATTGGAAATCATAAACAAATTTCATTCTTTCTCCTTGTCTCTAGCCACGATATAACTGTTCAATTCAGTCCACAGTAGAAAAACAGCAGTGATACAAAATTCAATTCGAATACCAAAGATTTCTGTTAGCACATTAGTCTTCATAATCCTTAGATACTAGAATAAACTCTCACTGATCAGCCATATTCATTTGAATTCAACAAATGCATGCACATACAAAACCAAAGGTACCACTGAGAGTTTCCAGTATAAATTCAAGGGAATTCAAGTCTGGCCTTTAAAGACCTGAGGTATAGCCTCACCATCCAGTAGACAGGATTCAGTTTTATGCAGTTAATGAATTTGGACAGTGGGTACATCAAAGCATTCCCTCCTCTCTAAGCATTCTTTCCACAGGCAGCTACTGACAAAGTTATTTCAGAGATTAGAGTCATGCATTAATGAAGACATCATTACCTGATAACACAGTCATTAATATGTCTTACTGCTAATTATTTTTGTCATTAGAAAACAATGATCTATGGCTACAAATTTTTACAGGAAGATATCAGCAAAAATTACTCTGATCTTGTATTAAGCATGCAACAAATGGAAATATTTCACAGAATTTCACAGGGTTTAAACTCCACAACAGGATACTAGTAATGATTTTGTGAACTTTAGAGATGTAAAGCAAATAACATATAGAATTTTAAAGACTAGTTCATAAATTTCTTAAAGGAAATGCCATTGCCATAATCAAAACACTGTATCATAGAATAAGGACTTCTGAAGGGAAATTATTTTAGTTATTTTTAGTAATTTGTTTGTTTGTTTTGGTGGTGCATAATGCAGTGGGGCAGCTGTGCTGAAGGGGACTCTTTTGGGTGACTTCTATGCACTTTGGAATAGATCCTTAACTGTTTTGCTGTTATCATTTTGATTTTTATTCCATGTAACACTGCTATGGGCCAAACACATTGAGAATGTATAAATGAAATTATACCACAATGCAAATGGACACAAACAATAACTCCAGTTAGGGGTTTAATTCAAAGCTTGTCAAGTCAATAACAGAATCCCACCATCTCTGAAGGTGAAGAAACAGTACTGAAAAAATACTATACTCAATTATTAGAGACAGAAAGGGGAAAGGCTTTCAATTTCTGTTTCTACAACGTGATCAACACTGTATCAACACAATCACACACTCTTACAGTAAGTCTGCAGACAGCCACCAGCAGTTGAATTTGGTCAAAAAAAAGTGACTGAAAAAAAATAGCCATAATGTAGAACCTTGGGGTATATAACTATTTTTAGAGACAAACATTCAGAATGAAAATTCCTAGACCTAATCCAGCACATACTCTAAAACGAAAGGAACATTTATTTGTGAGCAAAATATCCAGTCTGCTCTTAATGCAAGATCTATATACTCAGTTCTAAGATCTCCCCACTTTTTTTTTTTCCTTTTTGATTGTATGTCAGTTGTAGAGCTCCTGTTCTTTTCCCAGAAGTCATCCATATATCAATACATCCGTTCCCCAAGGTGTCTCAGAAACATCCATTCTGCAGAGGAAGAGTAAAATTGGGATTTTAATAGTTGAGTGTCAGTCCCATAAGACAGATTTGCCATAGCTTTGCACTCAGAGCATTCACTTGCTTCCAGCCACTATCAGCATGAAACACACAGGCATGATCTATTTGCCTTTCCCAGTCCTTTTGAAAAGCTACAAATGAACATGAGCAGCCCTAATCAGTCTCTAGGATTTTAAAACAAGTCACAAATTCATTATATCCATATCTTTATTGTAAGATACAAGCTAAAATAAATAATTTGGTGGGGGAGACAGACCAGATGAATCTATATCTAAGGGCAGAATGTTTACAACATCAGTCACAAGCCTTTGCAGCCTGAACTTTAGACTAAAAAAAAGAGAAGGCAGAATCAGCTAGACCATGGTTCAGAGATGGCAAGAAGGAATATATTGTATCTTCTAGAAATACATGCAGCCTTGTTTTTATTTACTGCTCAACTGAAGCTTGGTAAAGAGAACTCTATAAAGGCAAAAACAAGATAAGAAAGTAAGGGTAAAGATGATAAAACAGAGCTGAGATGTCAAGTCCTACTCCTAGTCCATAAACCAGTACCAGAATGGTTTCAACCAAAACCTTCCCTAACATTACAGCCCTGGTCAGAGAAGCATCACAGAAAGATTTTCCCTTGTCAGTTCAACATGAAATATTCTGTTCACTTAATATATATATCAAGTTAAAAAAAGTATTTCATGTCAAAACCATGTCAGTAACAAGTCTGCTTACCTGTGAAAACAAATATCACACTGTATTTCAGATATTTTATCAAGCTGTCAACTATTTAGTCAGCAAAAGTTCTTCCCGCCTACCCTTACTATCTCATATTTTCCTTCCTTTTCTCAAAATTAAGCTAGTCACTATTTTCAGAAGAATGTGGGTTTTTTTTATTCTTGATTCTAAGGCTCTAATGTTTGTTCGCTATACTGTCATTTATGTCACTGAAACTCAGGACATCTTATCTTACTGCTCTTAAATATTTAAACAGCAAGAGCTATTTGTAAACAAAGTTATAGGTTCTATTTCAGGTGTTCAAAAACTGGAATAACTACAATCAGTAAACCTGCAATGCTAAAGAGAGTAAGGGGATATCTGTGTATCTTCTGAAATCTTACCCATCTTTCCTTTTCTTCCAACAGGAAGAAATATATCTTTATTACAGGCACACAAGTAATCCCACAACCCGCATAAATGTAGCCCCGTATACTGCAAGGACATTTCTGTAAGGAATTAAACAAAACACATTGGGGGAGGAATACATTTTTTGACAGCATAATGAAGTCAATGGACAATATCAAAATATTATATAAAAGACACTGCAAAACAAAAACTTAGCACTTTAAAACACATCTGCTGCCTCTTTTTTTAAAAAATAATTTGTCCCAGAAGAAATTGTTTCATTTTATAGTATAACTTGTAAGCGGACTAACAGTACATTAAAGGAGCCAATATGCGTCTCCCTATACACTAGGAGCACTCAGCATACACTGCTGAGTCTATACCTGGGGAGTTCTGTTAGTTTGTCTTCCAAATATCAGTGATTCACTCTAAAAGCCGATCACCATTACTCTTCTGGAGAAGAATGGATAAAGTCACTATGGAGAAGATATTTCTTTTAACTGCAGCATTTGTATCTTGCTATTTGAATGGAAAAAAGTTATGTCATTGAAAAGCCAACAAGGGAAAAACATAGTTCTTACAATAGCACCCATTAGGAACAGAAATTTGTTTTTTTCTTCCTCTGATTAAACAGTGAGAAAACAACCCAAAAAAAAAGGTCATTCAGTGAAGATCTGAAACTCACATAGGTGAAAAATCACCTGAAAACTCCCACATCATTACCCAAATTCAGTTCTCTGTCATAGAAAGAATTACAAGAACAACTAAGAGTAGCCATTCTATAGCATGGTTGCACTGGCTCTTCTCATCACAGAATTCAAATTCCTCCATTAAACCTGAGGGACTTCACGCTCACTGGGACAGAGGTGACTCTGAAATTCCTTTCTGCTAAATAGGGGATTATAATGCAAAGGACCCATCCTTTGATATCTGGTAGATCTATACGCTTCACAGAAGAAAACCATGGACAAAACCAGACTACTGACACATCCTTTTATCAGGAAGCAAGTCATAGCCTCGTGTTTAAACATTCATATTAGAGAAGCCATTAAAAAGAAGGAAAAATAAAGGGACTTTTACTACCTTTTCTTAAGATTTAAAATTTTATAAGGCTAAATAAGGTGCCTAAACAGGAAGAAATTGCTTCTACTGAGATGATTGAGCAAGTAAAGGAAACAAGCATGTTTTTTTTAACCACAAAACTGCTATCAGTTCTCATTATTTTGAAAAGTGGAAACATTCTGTTATAAAATTTTAAGCATGTTCTTCTGTAAAATTTTACAAATTGGATATTGTACTTAAAAGTGGTCTTTTAAGGTTCGCCTTTTCAGTTTGCTTGTTCTTTCATACCAGTGAGTCTGCCTCAGCAGAAGATGAGTATGGAGCTCCACCTAAAGGCACAAATCTAAAGCTCTCCTTGAGAAATGTGACCAGCCAACTTAGAAAAGTTTCACTTAAAAGAGAAGAAAAAAAGAAAAAAAAAAAAAAAAAGAAAGGGGGGAAAGTTTATTGATTGCAGTGAAGACAGAGCAAAGGAAGAGAAAAATCACAGCACCTGCAGAGCCAGAAGCAGTATAGCCCTACCTCTACTACACTGCACTTCAGTTAACTATATCCTCAGAGTGATTATCTTGGCTTTGGTGCTAGATCAACACGACTACAGAGCTGTACCTGGGTGATGTGGCTTTGTGTGCTAGAACACGTAACA
This sequence comes from Toxostoma redivivum, assembly GCA_013397375.1. NCBI lineage: Eukaryota > Metazoa > Chordata > Aves > Passeriformes > Mimidae > Toxostoma > Toxostoma redivivum. The sequence goes on from VXBI01003755.1 coordinate 298,875, forward strand.
GGGCAGACATTCCTTGGGTATCTCTGTGAAATCCCACTGCAGCCCAGCATCAGCCTCAGATGTTTCCAAAAAGCAGGGGCACAAATGAGATTTAGCTTTAACTTTGCACTTCAGCTGTCTTTTGAGCTTCTAGAATCCAGAAAGCCCAAAGAGTCACATTTCAATGGCACCATTTTACCCCAGACTTTGAGCATACATCTTTTCAGTCAAGAGTGGAACATGTTAATCTGTGTGCTTAGCTCCAGTGTGGAGCTCAATATTACAATTCTCTCATTTGATGAAATACTGGCTTTGTAATTCCTCAAATTAAATCTACTTGTATTAGTTTAATTTATATTCTTATTTTCTATGCAGCAAACCTGCTCATTTTCTTAATAAAGACAATTAAACAAAGAGGTAAGAAATAATTAGATACATAGCACTTGCTCTGTTAAAAAGAAACAATAAAACCAAGCTGGGTTTTTACACTATTTGACATAACTGACGCAATGTTTAACAGTTGTGCTGCCCAAAAGCAGATCTAACATCTCCTGTTATTCATTCTTTGAACTGCCTGATGTTGTACTCATGGCAGGATAATATTCCAGGTGCAAGACATTGTTCACTTTGCATGGACTTGAGCAGTTGTTGCAGTTCCAGAGTTCTGAAACTCACTGTGCATCATGAGTGAGATCACTATTAGCAAAGGTATTAACCTTGCTCACACGTTCGCTAATGAAACGCAATTAGTGAGAAAGGACATGGCAGCTAGATGCTGCCTAGGTTTATGACATTTGACAAAAATGGCGTGACTTTTTGTACTTTTACACGTTATCAAAAGCATTTGGGACTTTGATCAACACTGACTAAGCCCTAGCACCATTTGTAAGGTGCTAGTGTCTGTATGCAGAACCTCTTCATCCTCCTAACATTTGATTCACTCTCCTGTTCCCTTTCAAAAAGCAAGTTCACATATACATGGAAAATACTCAGGTGAAAAGCAAAACATCTTGCTGGTTTGCATCTCGCTGAACACATTTAATATACGACTCTCAGATGATGAATTCAAAGGGGTCATCAAGTTCTTAATGCTATGCTTGCTCCTCTGTTAACATTTTATGCATTATAGTAGGAAGTTTCTAAACGTACAAATTTGAAAAGGGAGACGAGAGTGAAAAAATAGACAGAAGACAAAAAGGAATCTTTGGCCAAACACCAAAATCTGTGGTTAAACACCCATGACAATCACAGATTAATAGAAAGCGGTTTCAATTAACCACAGATTGGCTACTGTGGCTGGACAGATGAATTTTTAAAAAGTGTGATTTCACATTGTAGTGGCAGGTGATGGGAGCAATGACTTCTGTTCACTGTGCTGTAAACAATGACACCAGAATCAACACTGACTTTTTCATTTCTATACACTGCTGCTCAACTGGCAAAGGAGAAAAAAAGTTAGGCACTTCACATCTTTCCCAAAGGAAACACTTTTGAGTGAAAAATGGGAAATAGGGACTGACTTCTCAGACAACTCATCTCACTTCTACAGGGTTGCTTTAATTTACTTAATTAACGAGGCATTCAAAGATATGTCAGAGAGCTGCAGTATCCTAGGGACATACCTCTGCACCTTCAATGTCAAACAACAATTGGCCCTTGAGTATTGTTACTAAATACCACAAAAGGAATGAAAAATGGAGATGGAAGACAAAGAACCATGAGAAACTATGAAAGCTGATGAAATCTGTGTGAGCCACAGGAGTATTCCAAATACTGAGTCAGAAAAGCAACCATCACAGAAAGACCACAGTACATGGGATAATATACGGCAAAAATACTCAACCGTAAATTAGAGGACTAGCAAAGAACAACAGTAGCAAGAGCATCAGTGAAAATTGTTGTACTGACACAACTCAATGGCTATTGAAGAAAAATGCACCCAAAAATTCAAAAGTCAGCATGAGATTGCAGTAAGGACAAAACAAATAGAAAGATAGACAGAGTCCACTGGGAGCAGAGTAGATGATCAGTACAGAAGCAGGAAAAGAAGACAGCTGGGATAGGGTGGCCAAGTTGCAATGCAGAACAAAGCAGCAGTAGAAATAGCTAGCTATGTAAGTAGGACTTAGAGCTGTATTTGTATTTATCTTTAATTTCTACATTGTAGATTAAATAAATTAAATTTTATAAATATTTTATTAAATACATCGAATTTGAGATAGAATTTCTGTAGAGAAGCTGGTCTTTATTTTTTCAAGTGGATATGAATGTAGAATGGATATGTATTGCAGAACTAGAAGCAAAACGTTGCACATTGACGTAATTCCTCCTTTCCAGTCTTTCCCTTTCACATTTAGTGTACAGCACAGATCCTCCTAATTAAAATTAATTTAAAACTGCTTCTTAAATTATTGCATGCGTACTTTGCTGAAGATGACATTAAAGTACTAAGATATTTAACTGATACACAGGAAAAACCCAACAACTTACATATCCTGGAATAACAGTTCTTTCTCTTGTGCTAAAATGCAAACTCTTTCCAATTTAGTACAGCAAGAGATTCAGTGTTCTGAAGACAATTTGCAGGCCAAGGTCCAAAGGAACTAGAACTGTAGATGACATTCAGCCCCCACGTGGGAAAATGTCTGAAATCATAATCAAACAAGTTGCCTACTGCAACTATGAAACATGATTCAAATATCCTGAAGAGTCAACAAATAGACCATAATAATTCCAGAGACCTGGTGCACAGGCTTCTCTATTGTTTTATTTCATCTTACAAGCTGCTTTAAATACTATTATTTAGATCTTGTGGGATTTTACACATATGCCCTCTTGCTATCTATTCTCTTCTGAAAAAGTATTGGTAAGTATATCTTGTTCAACCTCTTTCAAAGTTGAATTACATCCAAAATAGACATTTAAAAGTTATATTTGTGAAAGTAATCACATTATACAAAGCACCATTTCCTAAAAATATGCTCTATTGTACAGATAAACATTTTCTTTTTAAATCTGTGCAGAACCAACCTACCTGCTGTGCTTTATTACAGAATACAAAATTATCATAAAAATAAACAAAAACCTGGTTGCCTTTTCAACTGTGTAGAAGCTTTTAGCAGAAATTGCATTTTCTTTTCAGGAATATGGTTCACTCCCCCTTTTCTCCCCCTTTTGCAAACTTCTGATCAGTTTACATATTGATCTTGAAGACTGATGGGACTCTAAAGGAATGTGTCATGTCTGTTCAGTATGAAAACACTCCAGCTTACCAAGGTGAGTAGTAGAATGCAGATTGCCCAAAGAAGTTGTGGATGTCTCTTGTGATGTGATCTAGTGGAACGCGTCCTTGTCCACAGCACAGGGGTTGGAACTGGATAATCCTTAAAGCCGCCTCCTATAGTTTAATGGTTTTACAAGACTATTGTTTTATGATGACACACCGTACTGAATAAACACTGCAGATGATTCTGCCAAAGTTTAAGCTACTTCATCTGAGCTCAACACAGTAATCCAGCTGGGTCCACCAGATGCTCTCAGCTGGATTCACTGGAAACAGTACCACTGTTCTTCCACTGGTCAAAGCCTCCTTCTTATCTTAGCCCGCTTGATCTCTGATATAAATACTGAAATCATCTGAGGCATTGCCATGCAGAGGAGATATTCTCTACAGGCAAAATGTTCTCCAGACTAGCAGGTCTGGGAATTTTATTCTGAGTGAGCACCAGATGCATCAAATTGGCAATCAAAAAGTTACTATATCATACAGAGAAGAACCATAAACAAGGAACAACGAAAAGTAGTGGGTATCAGACTTGATGCCAGAATGCCATTTGGCAGGTCCTTTGTTCCCAGACCTGTCAATGATTTCAGACATCACTCATCGCAACAGAGCTTTATTCCTCACTCTGCTTCTGCACATGAAGTTACACTAAAACATCAACACAGCCATTTTCCCCAAGAAAGACAAACCATCTGCCTGTCAGTCCTGTCTGAGAGCTGGTGCTTGAACTGATTCCCAGTCTGCCCAGCACAATAATGAAAGAGGATTTATTTAGATGTTAGAAGAAACAGTCTAGGTGCCTAGTGGCAATGCACATGGGAAGGAAAAGAGTTTGCAGTTGTCACTCATCTGTATTTCAATAGAATCACAAAGTCACTAAGGTTGGAAAAGATCTCTAACATCAAGACCAACCCTCAGCTAGTACCACCACCACGTTCACCTCTAAACCATGTCCTCAGATGCCATATCCACACATTTTCTGAACTCTTCCAGGATGGTGATGCCACCATTTCCCTGCAAAGCCTGTTTTAATGCTTGGTCACTGTTTCCATGGAGAAATTTTTCCTCATAATACCTAACTAAACCTTCCCTGACATAACTTGAGAGCACTTCCTCTCAACCTATCACTTATTAGGTGGCAGAAGAGGCTGAAATCCACCTCAGTACAATTTCCTGTCATGTAGTTTTATAGAGCAATAAGGTTTCCCTTTCCTCCAGCCTAAGCAACTTCAGCCACTTCTCATGAGACTTGTGCTCTTCGCCAACTACATTTCTCTTCTCCAGACACATTTCCAGCACCTCAATGTTTTTTGTGTAGTGAGGGGCCCAAAGCTAAACAAAGACTTGAAGTGCAGCCTCAGCAGTGCATTGTACAGGGCGATGATCACTTCCCTGGTCCTGCTGGCCACACTATTTTTGACACAAATGTGGATGCCATTGTCCTTCTTGGTCACCTGGACACACTGCTGGGTCATGCTCCACCTGCTATCAGTCAGCACCACCAGGGTTCTTTCTCTGCTGATCTGCTCTCCAGCCACTCTGACCCCAGTCTAGAGCACTGCAAGGGGCTTAGTTCTGACCCAGGTGCAGGACCCAACACTTTGCCTTAAACAACTTGTATGAACTCCATACAGTTAGCCTCTGCCCATTGTTCCAGCCAGTCCAGATCCCTCTGCAGAGCCTTCCCACCCTCCAGCAGACTGACACCCCCACACAAAAAAAAAGGGCCACTCATGGGACAGGTCTATAGTTTATTTAAATTGAGCTCTAAACACTAAAGAAATGAGTGGCCCTCTTCAGGTTTGTGGGCTGCCTCCCCTTAGGATTAAACTGAAGAACTGATCCCAACAGCCTTCAGCTGGCAAGGAGAGTCTTCACTGAAAGAAATAAGGACTAAGCATAAGAGTTTATGACCTTCTGGGACAATGATTGAATAATGAATATGATTGTCTTCCTTATCCCTGTTGGAAGCTTGTTTACTTCATCTTATGGTATTACGATTTGCTCTCACAGAAGGTGCCTTGGAATTCCATGTGCATCTAAACAGAGTCACAGCTGATGAATCCTCAGGCAGGACCAATGTCTGACAGTATAATTTTTAATTTTAGTCTTCCATTCCCCTGGTTTGGTAAGGGAAAAAGGCTAGAAATCACTGTTGATGTCTCAAGTTCTCTGAGACTCAGGAACAAGTGTTCTTATGCTGAGTAAAAAATATTGTGATTAAATATTTCACAGATACAAGCTGTTATGCATAATTTTCATAACATGCAAGATAATAAATGTAAAATTATATAGCTTTGATTCACAAAGGGAAAGTGATAAGTAACGGGACCTAGAAGGAACAAATAAAAGTCAATAAGGAGGTAAATATGAAGATGGGAATTTAAGTTAAATGTTTTATTGGTGATGTATACTAGTGTATAATTACTTGAATTGATAATCCTATTTTACATATTTAGGTGTATACTAATCTTTTTTCTTTCAGGATGAGACAATATAGTAATGTTAGTTCATATAAGCACTTGAATCACACCAAATAATACTGACAGCTTGATTGGGAACAATAACTGAATAGCAGACCTGTGGGACTGAGCTTCATGCTCTTAAAAAGTGAATTTATGCAATATGTTGCTGCTGGGCATGCCTGGCATTCAGACAACTTTGCAGATGTCAATTTACCTGTGTAATCATATGATAATTTAGTAAAATTAGCATGAAATACTTCAGTATCTCTATACAGTTAGCTCATAATTGTAAAGTAAATATGTACTTACCAAGGTGTTTTCTTGCCCTGTGGTCTCATAGTGACTTTGTTTACTGGTTTATTATGTGTATGTAGAAGGTGTTGAAGCAGAGGTGTCACAGAAATGTTACTCAAAATACTGATGAAAGCAAGATAACACATTGTGGAAGGAGGAAAAAAAAATGTGAAGCATCCATATGCCTTCCTATACTGTAGTAAATGAATTTATTCTTTTTGGTAGAAAGGTAAGCATTAAAAAAAAATTAAAAAGAAACAAACCACCACTCTAATTAGCTTTATTTACAATCTGTACAAGGCTATGCTAAGTCCTCACCAAAGAAATACAACCAAAGAAATCATCTAAGAGAAGCAGAGTTGATATATTCTTGACAATTTATAAATAGATTTAATTCAAAATCTTTTGGCAAATAGGCATTCACAGTCTTCTACCCTCCCAAACTGCCAGCACATCCATGCTAAGATAATTCTCAGCTCACAAGTTTTATCTCAGATTTTCTGTTTGCTCTTGACCTGTCTTACATAAATTTTCCCAGAGGTGCCCACAGTGGCTGATGGGCTCACTGTGTTCTCCAGTGAGTCCATTACAGAGAGGGCTGGACCCAGCTGTGTCCAGCACAGAGCAGATTGTGATATCTTCCTTCTGAGGCCATCCCTGCAGCTCCTACCTCCCCACTACCAAAACCTTACTTCCTAGAGCCAGTATAGTAAGATATTCTTCCTTCTGAAACCAGAAGTTTCAGTTTCCCTGTCCTTCTATTAAAACACATGTACAAACATATACACAACCCAGAAGTGCAAACTTTTAAGTGAAAATATAATGAGATATTTTCCCCTTTTCCCCAAAGGGAAAAACAAGCTTTAAACAATTTTAATTGGGACCAAACATCATTGTTACCTCAGAATGGACAGCTTGTCTTTCAAATCCAGATGCAGCTGCTGCTGTAGTTTTGCAGTGACTATGTTGCAGGAGGGTACCTCCCTACCTGCCTACCAATAAGAAAGGCAGGAAAATTCATTCCACTCCAGTCACTGAAATATCCTGCTGGTAAGTCAAATTGCACTCAATGTTGGGTGGGGGGAAGGTCTCTGTTCATATTATCAGATGATACCCTTTTTTGCCACAGAAGACTTTCAGAGAGATGATAATTTGCTTCAGCACAGTTTAATCACCAAAGATGTATTACTCAGCACATCCTAATTCACTACAAAAACCGTGACTGTTCTTAACATAGTTTACAAAAGCTGAATGTGTAGCTAAGACTTAGTTTCAGGTGAAAGAGTAAAGTTACACAACAGCTACAGGCATTAATCAACCAGATCTGAAGCATGAGACTAGAAAATTAGGATATCTGAAAAGAACTGATTTTAGTTGTAGCTCCTCTGTAATTCCTGACTATATTTATTCAAGTAAACAAAAAAAAAATCAGAAGTTTTGTACGGACAGATTCTATGCTCAAGACTGTTGAGAAGCCAGGAATATACCTCTGATGCTAACTCCTCATAAATAGGCATTATTAAGAAGGACATTTTCAGGTTAGCTATCCATCATGAAGCAGCCCAGTACTAAGACACCTAGAACATAAACGAGTTTGTATTTCCAGGCTGTATAAGCAACTATCCCTAAATATCACCTGACTGGCCTAAATGATGGAGTTCTCCATCTGTAATTTCTTTTCTGCAAACAGATGCTACAAATGAAAGTAGTTAAGGAAGCCATAAAATGTATTTATTTTACAGAGATAATCTTAACAGAATCACCTCTGCTCATACCTGACGAAAAATGTTTCATTTGCCAAATGTTGAACAGGCATTTGTTAAAGCAGTTCCACAACAGTTTAAAAGATCTCATAGATAACTCTCTGTGAGGTTTTCTGTATCTCTTTGTTGGCTAACGTCACAATAACTAAAGCAACACGCATTGCGGCATTCCTGGATTGTCTTTTTGTCTCATTCTTCATATGTTTCTACATTCTTTTTTTTTTTTCCCTTCACCATTGGCACTACTGAGACATATGAATACTCAACTACCTTAATGAGCATTTGGAATTCACTGTTTTAGTATAGCATATATTATTTTAACAGACCAATCTGGGACTTAGTTCTAACATTCTCCCTAACATTATAATGCTGTGAATTCATTTGACTGGGAGTTAAGTCTAAATTTCTGCTTATTATGGAGGATTATCATGGTTTTTCTTCCCTTTGTTAAATGGAGGTCATTTAATGTCATTTGCCTATACAGGTGTATACAGAGAACTGGATAATGTCTTACAGCTCACACTGGACTGCAGAACCATGAAAGCAAAGTTCTATAGGAGCATAGAGACTGAATATGATTTTTTAAAATATTTTTTTACATGGCAAGCTTTATATTAGAGGTCTTTATCTCCCTGAATACATATATTCTACTGAGACACAGCTGAAAATAAATTTTGCTTATTCAAAACAAATGACTCAATTACATCCCCAGGAAAGGTGCCATCCTAAAAAGTAAATAAATTACATCAGAGCAACTGTCAAATTACAACCCAATGTGTAGCAAAATTATTTCTAGCCAGGATAACAAAAGATGTACAATTTATTTTGGGAATGAAAAGAAGAAAAAACATTCTTGGAGTAATTTGAACAAAATTGATATTCAGCATTGATTTCTAAACATTCTCAGTCTCTGTTCAAACTCTATCAGGGGGTATTGCTTAGCATCATATAAGAGTCTAAAGAACAGCAAGACATGCACAATGGCTTTTTTCCATTTTCTGCTGCCCACCTCTGTTTCTTTTTTCCACCTTTTTTTTAAAGAAGCAAAAAGCATTAACAACTTGATTCCATTTGAAAATTTCAGTGTCAGTAAATAGGGCCACCTACAGTTGCCTCATGTCTCTAGAAAAAAATTGTCTTAAGAGGTTTCTAGGAAACAATTAGTGCAACATCTGTGAAGAACAGCCAAAAAAAGCTGGTATAATGGTTATTTTTTAATTTCTCTACACTCCCTTGTATCCCAGCAAATCTGCCCAGAAATAGCCTTCCTTTCCTCTTCATGCAACAATGTCTCTTCACAGCAGTCTTAGAGGAGGAGATTACAAAATAGGCCTTTATGCAGTGCTCTCAGACTGCAATATCTCTTTTTTATAAGATGCAACAGGAGGAGGATAGAATTTTCAAATATTAAGGAATAGTATTTTTATGACAGACATCAGGATGGAGAAGAGATGTGTCTTATTCCCTGGACAGACAAGTCATGAACTTCTTGGTGTTTACTAAACCCACAACACAGTAAAATCCCAACCACTTGTGATGCCAGAGGCAAAATGGTCATGTTTTGGAGGCAGGCTTTTGCTCATCAACAGTAATCACTGCCAATCTGTTCAGCACACACGGTAGAAATATTTGTGATTTAGATGTTACAGTGCATTACTTGAATTTTTGAATCCCTGTTGATCTACTGTTTTGTTTTTAGAACATGTCTTTAAGAAAGCTCATTGTTTCAAATTAATTAATTGTTGTAATTCAGATCTTTCAAAATAGTTTGGTCCAATCAATATTAACCTTTAAACATTTATTGCACATATTTTTTGTTTCACTCTCACACCAATCTAAATATCAGTTGATTAGTGTTGGGTATGGGCAATGCACAGAGGAAACATGCAGTATGTGTAAAGGAAAAAGTTACACAGATAGAGATAAATACCATGCAATTTCCCCAGTAGAAATTAAAATGCAATTCAAATTGCAATTCAAAACCAAACAAATCTGAATTATTTAAGGAAAAAACTCACACACATCCTAGACTTTGATAGAACAAAAGGACAAGAACGAATGACATTGCAATAGGAAATGCTGAATATAGCCCTCTGTAGCAGTCATAGTAAGACACAAGCAAGATGTTACCTTTACCTTCAATAGCTAGAAAAAGTCCTATGCCTCCAAATTGCCTCAGTGTATGTGATGTGTATTCTTGAAGAAACAGGGAGGTATTAATCCCTACAGTGCTAATAAGAAGAGATGCCCTAATCACAAAATTAAATTTCAATTTTGTGACTAGTCTGCAACTTAAAGGTTGGTAGGGATGGAAAAGGGGAGGAAGAGGTGGAGGATAAAAAAGAAGCATGGAAGAAAAGAGAAATGAAAATGTAAATTAAGTAATACTATACATGTAGAGTTTCTCAGAAGCTTTCAGTTCAAACATAGAGTAGACAGGTTCATTTAAAAATTATTACTGAAAACTCAAGAAAAGAGAAACAGCTCTGAAGAGCCACTCTCATATGCAGGGGTGAAATGAGGCTTGATAATGTTATTCATCAGTAGAACTGTGTTTAAACCAGAAATTCAGCTTGGTACTTTACTTGAAACCTAAATTATATACTACAGCACCACACAGATATAAGCCTTCCCTACTTTTCTAAATACTTGCATCTTCACTTTTTTTAGAACTGTTATTTAGAAACAGTTTACAAGGAGATAGTGAAGTTTTAAAAAAAAAAAAAAGGTAAATTTGGAGTTAGTAAAAAGTTACATTGAGCAACATGACTTACCATCAATAGAAGCACTCATAGTTCAGGAAAGTATCCCCTTCACAAGCACAGCACATTCTTAGTTTCATGTTTAAACTCTAAGTCAGGCATGTGTGTGATACTGCCTCAACAGAAAAGGCAACTATAATCCTCTGTTTCAGCAGTTTCCCACATCCATGTCTAAGGCTACAATATACCTTCCTCAGGAATTTGAATAGCTTGGACTTACTGATGCCATGCCAACTGTGTGGAATGCATCAAAAAATATACCGGTACTTATCAGCAACTTCACAAAATTACAAAACTATACTGTTGGGGCTTTTTTGTTTTCTTTTTTCTCCTTCCAATAGCTGGCAGAATGTGGATTGTTTTATGACATTGAGGTCCAGGGCAGGAGGGTGACAGAGGGAGGAAGATGGTAAAAATGGGTGTCATATTTCAGGAAGTCCTTATATTTGCCACAAAAAAAAAGAACTACCACAGAAGCCATGTTGGTACCCTTAGTTTTTGTTCTAGCACTTGGATGTCCCCATGAGAAGGCTAAAAGTTCCTTATCTCATGTTGACTCTGGTTCATAAACCTTGAAGTTATGGCTGAAAAACAACACAGCTTTAGCAGGAGACACAGATTCTTCCCAGACTAATTTATGTTTTCCAGCATTTTATTTAGACTAAAGCCCAAGGGCTAAAGAGCACACATTACCAATTCATTTTGTATGTGGGCAGAAGGAAAAAACCAGCCAAAGCTTAGACTCCTGCATCTTGAACTAGTGCTCCATACACTAAAGAGAGGAGAGCCAGAGCTAGCTTCATATCTCTTCATATTTCCAATAGGCTTCACAAGGCAGCGAAAAAATAGCTGTATATCCCCAGAGGTATGACTGAGGTACTCATAAAAACCAGTTTGGGGTTGTAAATAGGCAACTTCACTGCTCACCTGCACGAAGTTCTTTTCTGCAGCATTTCTTCTGGTCTGACTTGACAACTTCTCTCTCTACATCCCCTTTTAATAACTGTCTGTTGTAAATCCTAAATCTTCCCTGTTCCTTGAAAAGTGATTTAAATCCAGGACACTGATATGTAAATACCATTCTTCAGTTTTATTTGAGATGTTTTGTTTTCAAACTACAACAAATTAAAATACACTGAACAATGTAATAAAAATAAATTCTGCATTACTGAAGCAGGGTTCACACAATTAGGAATGTCTGGACACTTGGAGATTGCAAGACAAAGTCAAAGGTGTCTGAATCCAATGAACTTAGTGATTCACTACATTGTCAGTCAAGAAATCATCTCAAAAAGTAATACCAATTTCTAATGGCTAACTGACAAGTTTCTGAAGCTACTCTACACAGCCTCAACATTCATAAAACGTACTTCTATGAATAAATGAATAAAATGTCCTTAGGTCCATTTGCATGTTGCAGACCCCCTTGGAAGGGATTAAGGAGATTCTACTCTATTACGGCTTAAACTAAGACACTTAAGTATGTATGCTGCCCAGATTGCACATAACATTTGTCACTACTAAATGGAGTAAGAACTACAAAGTAAATTCAGTAGCAACATTAATTCAATCCATACAAAAGCCTGTAGAGGAGCAGAGGGCAAACAATTTCTACATTTCAGGCTCCAATTTGCAAGTTTTACACTGTTAGTTTAAAACTATACTGGTGCACTGGCTTTAAATTTCTCAGCTATGTCAGAAGTTTATTCTTTTTTAAATTTTTCAATTAAAAATATTTTGTTTTAAAAATGAGGGGTTTTTTTACTTCTCCACAATTATATTTCAGTTTTACCACAATCACAAAAAAAAATCAAACACTGAGAGCATTGGGCACATAACAGTATAAGCAATATGCTAACAATTCATTCAATACTTCTGATTAAAAAGCCAATTTTTTTTAAAGAAATATTTCTTTGAAATATTAAGATTCACAGGCAATGTGAGCACCCAGCATGGCTTTGTGGAGAAATGTCTTCTCATTATTATTTCTTCTTACCTACATTATACAGAGAATACTGTGACATATATTAGACAGCTTTCTCTCTAATGATCGCAATGTCTCCAATTCAAGGTCTGTGTATTAAAATGACCTTTCATTCCCATTTCCTTTAAAGTTTCAAAATCAGAATAAAATGCAGCCAAGTATTAATATCACCTCTTTAGGCAGGACTACAGAAGTTAATCAGGCTAAAGGTGTAAAAATTGCAACCATCACAACATACTTCTAGAAATTCTGTACTTGCACCATCACAGTAATTCTAAAGGACATGATACAGCTTTAAGACAGCAAACCACAAGTCAGCATCACGCCAGAATAAAAAGAAGGAGCATTTAAGCAATCTGAGCCAATGCCATAGTTTCACAAATTCTAAAGATTTTTCAGAGAACAGATTTGTAACTAGCACTCTTCCGAACAAAGTGTACCTTATTTCAGAAAACCAAAGACTTGTTATGAAAAGCAGACTGCTCAAATATAAAAGCCTGGAATTCTGAGGGTCTAACAACAGATACTATATTTACCATACAAAATAGTACTTTTGCATACACACAATGTGCACATGTACACATGCATCTGGACGGCAAGGACATTTTGCAAAAAAGAAAGCTAAAATAAAACCATCCATAAAGTTTTTTTGCAATTATGTAAATGCTATCCTGAAAGATAAAACATATAGAGAATAATAATGCCAAAACAATTTTCACAGACCTTTCTGAGCTGGAAGGGGCTCATCACAAGGATCATCGAGGCCAGCTCTTAAGTGAATGGCCCATACAGGGATCAAACTCACAACCCTGGTGGTGTTAGCACCATGCCCCAACCAACTAAGGTAATCTTAAATTAATTTTCTAGACAAGACCTATATAGTCATATATTTGCAAATCAATAGTAAGACAGTCATTACATACCTCAACCAAAAAACAAAGTACACAACAATTAATGCTAATACATTTTGGCCTATTTTATCTATACAGTACAATAAGAAAAAAAACCAACTTTGTTAATGGTAAATGCATTTTACCTTTAAAACTTCTGTAAAAATTTTAGGCAGATTATCTGCTAGTGAAATATTATTTCCCTGAGGCTTTGCTTTTCTATCCCCTTCTGTCTTTCTTTTGTTTTCTTTGGTTTTTATTTATCTCTGAAAAGGCATGAGCTCTATGCAAAATTTATTTTCATCATTTTGCTTAAACCATGCAAATACTGAGAAGCTATTTCCATTTAGAGAGAGCAGCCAAACACTACTCTATAATAATTCATTTCACATAGCTGGAGACAAGGAACTTAATGCTAAATTCTATGCAGTGATTGTCCTGTTGATCAACTTACATGGCGTAAAGGTGTCTCCTTTGAAGCCTTTGGCTAAAAGCCACTTTCAAGAACTCTCTTATTCATTATAACTGCAATTAAAATTAGACCCTGGAACAAGTGCCATGCAGTTTAGCTATTAATACAACCAATTAAAACATCAATATTAACTGCAGTAACAGTAATGAGGTACCACATTCTTCACGTGTTTCTCACTAGGTGTTCACTTTTTCAGAAAAGCCTCCTGTCCCCTCAGAAATTCTCTGTCACCCTGTGGCTATTTTTATTGCTAATTAATTGGTAATTGGGTACAGGAATTGCTGCTTATGACTCACATACCTATGATAACATGATCTAAAACTAAAACACAACAGAAAACGTTTTAATTGCTGTATGTCCATTTTAACTAGGCTAAATCTTAGAGAATAAGGTGGATGCTTAACCAATAGATTATTCAGGAAATACTCTAGCTTCTTTTAGTCCTTTTAAAACAATAGTATTCTTACTCTTGTGCTTCATGTTTCTCCTCTAAGAACACTTACTATCTCTTACTATCTCTTCAGCATTAAAAATCTGTCACCTTGAAAACTTGCATCCAGCATTTTAGATAATTTTGATTTGCATCCAGTGAAATGCATTTTCTTGCTGCCCCACAGGAAGTCACCTGCACAGAGCTTTGGGCTGCTAGAAATAAGAATATGAAAGTATAAGCATTTCTGTACTCAAAAAGGAAAAATAAAACTTCTGTCTCTTCCTCAGTGGCAGTTCTGGAGGCTGTAAATGTCTGGTGCTGCTCTTAAAGCTTACACCTATAGTTTCACTGCTTCGTCAGTCCCTCTTGTACATATTCCAAAATTCCATATCTGTTGATTTTGAATGTCTCATATAGCAAGAGAATGACACATTCTAAAGAACCAGAGGCTCTCTGCTTTCAGGGTGGCTGGTGCCAGTAACTTTGAACCACCTCTTTGACACAAATCTACGCAATGAATATGTGGAAGTCTCCAGGATCTTTTGAAATGCTAAATAAATACATAGCAAAGCTATGATTAACCAAAAATTCTAAATTTTGGCTTAAATCCACTTGTCTAGGCCATCCTATCTGTCCCAATAAATTAAACCTATGACTTCAGAATGGAGAAGAAAAAACAAACTCCCCATCTTTGTAGAAGTGTGTTGCACTTTGCAAAGTTTTTCCTTAATGTTGTTTTTTCTTAAGAAGGAAAATGAGGTATCATTATCTAATTTATTTTTTTCATGCAAGAAAGCAGGAAAACCAGAAAAAATGTTCAAGCTACTGCATGTATTTTGCATGTAAGTACCCAATCTACATTTTGACTGTAAATAATGTAACAAATTCAGAGAATTAATGCACCTTAACTTTTCTAGATGTTTCATTTGCTAGACTAAACTATCTCTACTGAAGTCCTACAAAGAAAAGACTGTAAAAGTCATGTACTTTTTAAGATTTCTGCATATAACAGATAAAAAAGAATAAACATTCCTCTTGTGAATGGGTCTGCACCTTCCAGAAGAGTTCTAGTGCTTAATAATAAAATCTTTCTCATCAAGTAAAAACAAAAGCTCTTAAATGCATGTGTTAATTGAACTAATTTAAGATGTACTAGGTTAAAAATAAAGATAATTGTGATGGCTATGATCAGGGATACCAAAATCACAGAATCATTGAGGTTAGAAAGTTACCTCTCAAAATTATATAATCTTAACCCCTTGCTTAAGGCAGTCAGCTGGGGTACACTGTCCAGGGCTTTGTCCAGCTGACTCCTGAGTGTGTCCAAGATGGAGGCTCCCCAACATCTCTGTACGAGCTATTATTACTCTGCTTGGCTCCCCCTCACAGCAGAACAGTGTTCTCCTGCGTTCAGATGAAACTTTGTATATATGAACTTTTGCCCATTGCCTCTTGTCCCCTCACTGGCCTTGCTGAAAAGAGACTGTAGTCTCCAACTTCATTCCCTCCCATCAGGTATTAGTACATGTTAGATTCCCCTGAGCCTAATCAGGCTGGGAACATTATGGGGTCAGCTCCTTGTCCACTAGGACCCAGAGACAACACACCATGAGCTGACCACAGGCCCCATTCCCCATCCCTCTGCATCCCTGAGGGGGAGGAGGTAGAGAAAACCAGGAGTAAAGCTTAGCCCAGAAGAAGGGAGGGGCAGGGTGAAGGTGTTTTATTTCCCATTACCCTACTCAAACTTGATGGCAATAATCTGCCCAAATCCAGTCGGTTTTGCTCATGACAGTAACAGATCATTGATTGCTCCTGGTCCTTATCTCAGCCCATGGGTCTTTGATCATATTTTCTCTCTCCAGTCCAACTGAGGAAGGGAGAGAGAAAGCAGCAGCTTTGGTGGGCACCTGGCATCCAGCCAGGGACAACCCACCATGCCTACTTAAAAGTGTAAATGGAAACCTTAATTTATTAATGTCTATATTTCTTCTGCAGTACTACAGAAAGGTTGTTTTAATGGGTTGCTCTCTCAAAAATATATGTCCTGAAAAAAAAACACCAAGAATATGCCTATCTTGATCCACAAACTGATGTAACTCAGATTTTCCCAAATGCAATGAACATCCTTTTCCTAAATAATGAATATGAATACTCCCATGTATTATACATTCATGACCACTGAGAAGTAGAGTGGTCCCTCTGGAATGAAGAAGATTGGAATTTTCCCACTGAATGAAATAACATGTTCATATTGCAGCATTTCATCCCATAGGAACTTGGCACTTTTTAGAGGTCAGTTTGCATTGACTTGATGGAGATTAGAGGTTATGTACTGGATCCTTGCATTTAAATATTCTTAGAACCATTTCAATTAATTATTTACCCCTCTTGTGGCAGAAATTTTCTCCAGCCTACAAAAATAAAGCCTTGTTCACATTATGAAAAGTGACATATTTCTCTAAAACATATGTTCTTTATTTCTGAAACTCCCATAACTTCCTGTAACATAAGGATATAAATATGGAGTATCAAAAAAAAAAACTTAGAATTTCTAGGTAATCCATTTAATCAATACTGAAATGAACCTGTACTCACATACCAGAAAAAAATTCTTCTGTGAATCTACAGTTTCATGTTGTATTTTACTGCTTAGAAGTAGATGGTCAAAGCTATGTGAAATGAGTACTAAGTTTTACCATATACACTTATTTAATATTTAAAGAATTTTCATTATTATATTATGTACCCAACATTCCCAAGTCGACAATATTTCAAAAAGATCACAAAATCGAAGTAAAGCCTTGAATTGAAGCAATTAAAATGTTGAAAACTAAAGTGCTAGAAACATATAATTAGTGACAAAATGTGTACAATTTTTTTTACCTCATTAAAAGTGAAAAAGAAACATTCTGACTGTTATTTTTTTGTAAATTAATAACTTGAAAGGCCTATGAAGGAGATATTTGTGCTAGAAACTGAGTCAAGTCTAACTTAAGTTAATTGGCAATATTTGTGTAATTATTCTACCTCCAACCTCAACAAAAACTAGCTAAAGGTAGTTAAGCAGCTCTAGATTAAAGCCAGCCCAGAGAAGGTTTTGACTCATCCCTTTTTGCTGTCGAAAAAAATGTTTGAAAGCGTATCACCTTTCTTTATCACTGGCAGTTTCATACACTTGAGTTTAGGGAAGTAGATAACAGAGACAGAAAGGACAGAAAGCACCTGCTTCTGAATAGGTATCTGTGGAAATGCATAGCCATACTGAAATATAAATGCTCTTTTTAAAATCTGAGGAAGTGGTGTATTCTCCATCAGACTAACAGTTCTACATCAAACTTTTTTTGTGCAATATTCATGTGCCCAGGAATACATCAGTGGGGATTTTCAAGACCCAGAATTTAAAAATAAAAGATTAAAAAAAAAAAAAAGGAAACTGGATCCTCAGAAGCGGTTTCTGTCATGGTACATAAAGCTTACATGAATATGTCTAAGGCCATTAAAAATATCTCAAGAATATAAGTTTTACAAATAAACTACAAAATTTCTCTAAACAAGCAAGGAAGTACAAATCTCAATAATAATTACAGGAAGATATTGAATGCCAAGCAATATCATACAATGCTACACAATTAAGATGAAGAGCATCCTCACATCTGTTGAAAGAAATTTGCTTACTTACTAAATGTCATGTAGATTTTTCATATTTTTAGACTAAATACATAATTATGTACTATTTTTAAACAAAATACTGATTTTTTGACTATTTACTCCAATTGTTCTCTCTCAATCCTCCTTCCTCAGCCTTCCCTTCACAACCAAAAGAGAAGTATTAAAAATTCCATGATTTCCTCTGATACTAATTTTCTTAGTTTGTGTTCTGCTTAGTCAAATTTTGTGATATATGAAAGAACAATATTAAGGCCTAAATGGCACTTGGTTTAGAATCACCTGGATTTCTCAGCATAATAAATAATTCTCCCCTGAAATCTAGACTCCATAAAGTAAACCTGAAGTGACAATACTGAACACGATACCAAGAAATGTGATCTGTTCAGAGAATCTGTTCCAATGCTGTTATTCAAAAGCCAGCACAGCTTCACCAAGGGCACGCCCTGCCTGACCAGTCCAGTGGCTTTCTATGACAGCCTATGTCATTGTCATACATTGACTACAAGAAAGATTAACTGTTTACAAGGGCATGTAGTGGCAGGACAAGAGGGGCTGGCTTCAAATTGGAAAAGAGTAGGTTTAGATTAGATATTGGGAAAAAATTCTCTACTCTGAGAGTGGTGAGACACTGGAACACATTGCCCAGAGAAATTGTGGACGCCTCATGCCTGGAAGTACAGGGTAGTGACAAATTGCTCATTGTTTCGGGGTCCATGGTGAGCATTTTTGCATGTGAATTACCCTCTCTTTCGTACACTTTTGTTATTAATATTGTGGCTGTTACTGTTCCTTTCCTTATCTCATTGCTGTTTTCAGTAAAGTGTTCTTCTCTCAATCTGCAATCTTCACCTTTTGTGCCTCCAATCCCCAAGTCCATCCCGCTGCAGTGGGAAGGAGAAGGGGAAGGCAGGTGTGAGGTGGTGTGAGAGAGCATTGTGTGGTTTGGGACACTCTCAGTGGGAGCACTGGATTTAGGAGTACCATTCCTTAACTACAACATGCAGATGGTATTTACTTGGTACATTAAAGTGCAGGTCAGACAGCCTCACATGGGAGATGTTCTTCAATAACTGCCTGGAATTAAGCTAAAACCTTTAGTATCATACTATCTTACATAGAAGTGGGCACAAAAAGAAAGAGAAAAAACTTGTTAAGGTTGGAGGCAGAATACTAGTCCCTCTCTCAAGTGTTACCTAACTAAGCCAACTAAGTTAGGTAACTTAGTTACCTGATACAGGAAACTACTTGAGGTGACATGAGAAATTGGTGGCCATAAATGGGTAACATCAAGCTGGTTACATGTTCCTGAAAGCACATTAAGAGATAGATGGCTTTCACAGATGGTTGAAGGGGGAGCTATGCAAGGAATGCCCAAAATTCTGTTGATAATGGAGAGGGAAGTAGGAGATCTTTTGGGAGACAGCTCTTCCAAGATCAGCAGTGTCCAAATAACACCATTAATAATGTCAGTCCTATGAGCTGAGTGAGAATACATGCAAGTGTGTGTTCCATGAACACACATTAAACCAAATTAGCTAAAGAGAAGAATCAGGAGGAGCCAGAAGACTTGTTCATGTTTTCTGGGGATGTCCCCCAAAGTTTTTTTTTCTCCATTTTAATCTCTGTACAAAAAATTGTGTTTGCATTGAGTGGGTGCGCCAACTAGAAGCCCATGATCTGCCTTACAGGATCTGGAAACTACATACAAAAAGGGGAGGAATATCCACAGGTCCTGAAGTCAAGATATTTGGCTACTCAGCAATTTATATGGATATTTGAGAATGACATAAAAAAAAATTGTTTTCTGTTTGAGAGAGGAAAGAAGAATGTCAATAATAAACAGATGCCTGAAGTTCTTGGTTTATCAAATGACCTTTCCAACCGGTTATTGCCTACTCTAATGATGCCACTTTCACAAAAAGGTACTGCTCACCAGTAAGTGATTTATGTCAATATAAAGTCAAAATTATCTTTTATGGCACATGTTATTGTTGCTACACATACTTGAATAAAGTTCTACTCTTTTTTCCTGCAATATTTTATGAGTAGATTCATGCTGTTACATTTCTTTGGAAAAATGTAATTTGCAAAAGCATCTGCAGTCACATTTTGGCAAGTGCATTCCCCAATGCCTTCCCCTTGGACAGCACAGATCTGACGAAAGCAAAAAGCAAGAATCTGATGAAATGTTTATCACTAAACCAAATAACCTTCCTTACATATAATACGAAAGATTTATTAGTACTGAACCCATAACTGCACATTGCTGGAAGCAAACATCATGTTTTCTAAAAATAAATGCAGCATGTTGATAATACTTGTTTATAATGCATTTCTTTTTTCCAAAAGGACTTTCATTTCCAGAGGTTTTTAAATATTTAGGATCTGGGCAATCACATCTTTTGAAAACTGACACACTTCTCTTTAGAAGTATCTCAAAGAGCCTAAATTGGACAGTCAATCTTATGCAGGGATTAGAAAATTACAAAATTATAAAGAAGGGAAATGTCGACACACTTTGCTTTCTTGGCTCCAGTCATCATCAAGCTACAAAGTATAAGCTGAGTCCTTATACTTTCAAGTGTTCAGTGAACTGAAGTGTCTAACAAGATTTACTCAACTGTTGGTGGAACAGTTATAAATTTAGAGACATTTTGGTCTGGTCCTTAAAAAATAGTGGGCTTCAGTATATTTGTATATTAGGTATCCATCCCTATGTTTAGTTTCCCCCTCTCACCACACCTTTGCCTAGCTCCAAAACAAATTGATTAAAATAAGCACCACATTTAAATAAATAATTCTGGTCTATTACAAAAGGGGAAAAAAATTCTCAAAACACAAAAAATTGAGTTGTCTCATTACCAAGCAGACAAAACTTATTTCATTCTTTTTCAGACGGCAAAATTCCATTAGATTTGTTTAAACATTTAAGAGGTAAATAACTGAATTTAAAGAGCAAGTACACATGTATTTTCTGTTTGCCTACACATGGAATACCTACAATAGAGAAAAAACATTGCTCAAACAGCCTACAACAGCATGACACAGGACTGGCTCTCAGGAGAGTTACCTGGAATAACTACTTCTGCACTCCTCAGAATAATGTCTCAGGAAAAAAAAAGTGATTAATTACAGTCAGTTACAGTTATTTACAAGGCTACCTTGAATGCTCTTTAAAGGGTTTATAGATGCAGCTGTGGCACTTGGAAGAGTACTTAAAAATATATCATTCAAGTAGTTAGAGAACACAATTTGAACTTATGAACATGGGGCTAATAAATTTTAAAATATAAAAATTAATATTACCCAAGGAACAGTCCAATTTAGTTCAGAATCATCACTCAAATGGCAGTGATGGTACTGGAACAGGTGGCCCACGGAGAAGCTGTGGATGCCCCATCCCTGGAAGTGTTCAAGACCAAGCTGGAAAGGGCCTTGAGTAGCTTGCTCTAGCGGATGGCATCTCTGCCCATGACAGGGAGCTTGGAACTGAGTAATTGTTAAACGCTGCTTCCAACCCAAGCTATTCTATGAGTTTGATTTTTCATCATCAAAACAATTTATTTATTGAGGAAGGAAAAAAAAAAACAACAATTAAAAACATAGGAAGAAAAACAACAAACCAAACTGCAACACCCAAAGAAAAGCAAGGTGGATGCATTGTTGTCTCTAAATATCAGGAAACAAGTTTACATTACTGCAAATGCCATAAAATTTCAAGGAAAACCTTCAGAGAAGGCTGCATTTTCTGTGTTTGCCAGGCACTCATTTAACTTTAAAGTTTGTTACTTAAAATGCACCCCGAAAAAGCATTCTACTTTGACAGCTAAATTTAAAATTCTCAATGCAAGACATACCAAAGAGAACAAGTCCTATTCTTGCACTGTGCAGAATGAAAAATTCTCCCAGAACTTCTGCTCACCTCTCCTGGACAATCATGAATCATCCTGATGAGAGTTTCTTTCTGAACTGAGCTTATGACTGCACTTGCTGGACTAGCAGTGAGGCCCTGCAGCCCTATTGCATATCAGGGAGCCACTGGGACTCAGTTGATTTGGGACAGCAAATTAAACCCTCTGTAAATGCTCTGACAAGAATTTTATCCTTGGTTCCCAGCTTCAACTTAATCTGGACCGTGGCCTGCTTTTTAGAGTGTGGGGCAATGCTTTTTACCTGTTATCTGTTTGGAACAATTATATTCCCCAGAGAAAAATGAGAAATCTTTCTTTTGTCAAATTCTCTTATGACCCTAAGTGTTCACTTACTGCCACTGACAAGGGGACATAATTTATTCGCTGTGCCTATAACAGGGGTAGTTGGAGCAGTACCATACTTGTAGTCAGTTATTACCTTGAAGAGAGATTTTTTCCAACCCTATACTGATACCAATACTGCAGGGTGACAGAACAGTGCTTTCCACAGACAACTCTGCAACAAGCTTCCCCCAAAAAAGGGCAGAAATTTCTTCTTCCTCTCCACCATAATGGGCATTGCTCTCTCATAGCATGAGCTCACTTATTTCTTATGTCCTCCAGCTCTCAGATACAAACAAAATTAATAAGGGAGAACTGCCCTACTCTCCCTTTCTAGGAACAGAGTTACCAATCCAAGTGAGATTTCTGATGTTTTGGAAGACTTCAAGATGGCAAACTGTATGATGTTAAAACAGGATTCAGAATCATGTCTATAGGTTGCAATATTTACAGTAACTAGAGATCATTGAAAGCAGGGAAAGAAGAAGCTGTCTGAAACCTTCAAGGTCCAACACACTCACAGATGACACATTCTAAATGTATTTAATGATGGACAAGTGCAAAGGTGTTCAGATTGTAGGCTGAAACATGTTACAGCACTTCTGAATAAGCTTTCTTGAAATTTCTGTGTTACGCTGGAGTGTTTAACTGAGACTTTTGGCAGTTCTGGTACAATACAAGCAGCTGCTGTTCTTAAAAAAAAAAAAAAAAGTTCATGGATACAAAGGAATAGAGCACTGGTGAATGGAAGAAAAACATTGTCTGGATGCATTGCCAGAAATATTTATAAGTAAACAACCACTTTCCCTTTCAATACCTGTCCTTGCAGAAGACAGCTAAGTTACAGCTGTTCAGAAGAGTCAATGCAAGCCATCCAACAAAGCTATGGACCTTGGAACAGAGTTCCAAGCAACAAAATATTGCCTGGCATTTTTATTGTGTCATTCACAGAGCTGTTTGTTTGTTATTTAGAAGCACTGTAGAAGCAAGCTGTGTTTAAAAAACACTTGGAAATCCCAAAAGTCTTATGAATTTTTAGAATTAATGTTTGTTCATTCTCATTAGTAAGACAGTGTAACATTCCTCTTGTCTGCAAGAGACCAAATGACAACATAAGAACAAAAATAGCACAGAGAATCACACACCAAAAAAATATCCCCAACACTAACTGAACCAGAGCCTGATAATGACTTGTGCAGATTATGTTGGAGATATCTACCAGTAAGTGTACACTCTGAAATCCAGGTGTAGCTGTTAGAAATCTGTATCATGACAGAGCATTATTCTCTGAGTAAAATGATTGAATTAACTCCAACCTGTCCTCACAAAACATGGAAACAGTGATCAGTTGTAAAATGTAATACAAGCCAGTCCTTTAAAGCACCTTCTCAGCTTAACTATACAGAAGATATAGAGCACACCCTAAAAAACAACTTAGAAATGCACACAAAAGATAATAATTTAACTGGCTTAAGGGGGTACAGCCCAGGCAGTAAATAACAAAAACAAAATCCCCCAAATTGAAATTCAAATGTTCCATATTCAATGACAAGTACATCTCAAAGGACCAGTGACTCAAGACAATGCTCCTATTTAACCCTCAAGTGTTGTACAGCCTTAAGGTATGTCTTTTAGGTTAAAGTCCTAAGACAAACTATTCTTTCTAGTAAGAAAACAAGACAAGATTTGTTCTTTGGAAGCGGTAGAGCAGAGCACTAAGATACTGACGTGCCAGTGAACCATTTCATACTGCATTCAGCAGGAAGAAACACATTCCAAGCTTTTCATAGAGCCACCTTACTTAAATACTGCATTTTCCTCCTACAAAAGTCAAAGAAATAATCACATATAATAACAATGCAGAAAACAGGAGGGGGGGGGAAAAACAAAAAGGAATTTTTTGTTCAAGTAATTTTGCCAATTGACTGAAACATCTCCAACAGTTATACCTATGAATATAACTGAATCTGAAAAAAAGGTAAAATTCACAAACGCTAAGAGTTATTTACATTCTTTCTCCATTTTACCCAGACAACCTTATTCATAAGTGTTGATCCTTTCCAAAAGGGTGGTAAGATCACCACTGGAATAACAGGTAAAAACATTATTGCTGCCTCTAATCTCAAATTTGGAACACACACTTCATTATTTTTAAAGTCTTGCTTAATATTCTTTTATTATTAATGATTTTATTTTTCATGTTCATTTGCTTTCTCTTAAAAAATTATCAGCCACACATGACTTATATTTTCCTAAGAGCACCAGGCATGTACTTACTGAAGACTGTAAATTACAACAGCAGGGATGTGGTTTCGCAACACTCCTTCCCCCTTAACCACTTCCCAGCATACAGCCAGTCAGGGTGAATTTAGAGAGAGTTATACACCAAAAAGCTGCTTTCAGACTCATCAACTCGATTATCCTCATTAAAAAAAAAAAAAGTACATAAGGGTCACAAATTAGGAGATGCTGAAAACCACAGTTCCACATGTTACAAAAAACTTAGCTATAGAGGTGGCAGTTAAATATAAATTCTCTTAGACTGACTTATTATTCCACCTCTCCTTCCTGAATCACGCTATTATTTCAATGAAGATTTTTCAAGTTCGGTTTGTTAAGTGTTCACATATCATCTTGCCAACAAATTAGCATAAATGGAAGATGGCACCAATACACTGTAGCAATAAGTAAGGAACCCTGAGAGTCTTTTTAACTTCCAAAGAAAGAGCTTATCTTTTTTTCCCCCCACAGTCAAGTTACAATATGATCTACTTCAAAAGAAAACCAAGAGGACACCAGAGGATTTATTATGGTTGATCATTATCAGAGCAATAAATACATTCTACTTTAATCATTCAGAAATGGCTTGGCCAAGCTTATTTATACACTGGAAATTATCTTTTTCTCCTCAAAATCTTTCCTACCAGCCTGACACGTTTAACACACCAATGATCATTACTACTTGGATTTCATATTTGAAAAATTGATCCCTCCACAAGACATAGATACAATAAAAAGAGAAGAAAAATGAGTTATTGATCCCATGAAGCAGGACCAACAATTTGAGCACTAACACTGAATTTGGGGAATGAGAACTCAGAAACTGAGACAGAAACAAGTTTGAGGACAAAAATAACATTGAGATAAGTGGTATAACATTTTTATTGCTCATCATTTTATTAAAAAAAAAATTAACAAAAAACCCCAGCAGAACTGATCAAGTATTTATTTTCTTACATTTCGAAACAATAGAATGAAACATTAAAGATTTTTTCCTTCTGACGGAAAACATTGTGTCCATTTTAAATCTCCCACTGAAAATTTACTTTCTTCCTTCACTTGCAATTTTAAGCAACAAGTAGTTTAGAGGACCAGATAAACTTCACCATTAGTCCATTTATTGTGAACCCCTTTGTCCAAACCCCTTCCAAGGACAAGAACTGCTATAATTGATTCACTTGCAGTATTAACAACTTCTGAAAAGTACCAAATGACAATGCTGTTGCAATGGTGGTACACCTAGAGTTTATATAACCAATAAAGAAGTGATAATGCTCTATCCAAAAAATAACCTGCTAGAATTGGACAGCATGGTCCACAACCTTCCTTACAGGGCTTTTGCCTGTAAGAAGGCTGGCAAAGTCTGCAAGTGTTAATGCCTTTTGAGTAATCAGGAAGACTAATGGAATCAATATGTCATAGACATGTGGCAAAGACAGCATAAGTATTCATGAAGCAGAAAGCAAATTAATAAGAAAAACTAGTTCACATTTAAAATTCTAGAAGATAACTGTTATTTGCTTAATTCCCTTTAAGAAAAATAGCCTACAGTACCACATGCAATCTTTAAAAACCATGCTTGCTTACAGATTAGTTCAATTCCTTTAAAGAGTCCACCATGTTCTTAGCATATATGCAAGAAATAGTATTTATACCAAAGATTTAATATTGACAAGGGCATCCATGACATTCAGTTCTAATACAGCAACACTTGCAGCATTTCAGACTGCTGAGTAAAAATTCATTTCTTTATATCACATCTAATTCATAAACATTCCTCACTTCATTTACTCATACTATTTCTTTTCTTTACCTGGAAAAAAAGCTGAAATTTTAAGTAAATGTGTTTTGCCATGCCTCAGCAGTTACCTCTGTCAGCAAGCATAAATCCTCCTACTACTCACCAGAATTGGATATTCCAAAAACAAGGTTTCTCAAGCAGAAAAGTGACATTTCCAGGCTAAGCCTTCAAAACTTTTACTACACAAGTTAAAAAGTTATGGTAGTAGAATTTCAACCTTTAGAGTGCCTAGAGGAAAATTTACTGCATCAGGGGAAGAAGATATATTACAACAGGATGGGGTAAACCAGTAGTCAAGTAATGTCTGTGATTCTGCCCATCTCTACAGCCAGTTGGACTCTCAAGATGCTGCCAAACAACTTCAAACAGAATGGGGATTAGGAATAGCAACATCACTCCATCATTTCAGCCCACATCAACATGCTTTGGGAGACAGCACAGTGCTCATGTTGCTCTGAGCCAAAACTCAGTTCTGTCTCTTGTGCCAAAAAACAAGAGTAAGAAATGTTATCACAATCTTCCTACAGACCTCAGATCAATCTCTCAAGCAAATGTCATGACCAGGTTTACAATTTTCCAGGTGGCAGCCATGAATCTGAAGAACATACACATATGTGTATGCCATATTCTTAGGCATTAATTTTTATACTCACAGTGGATGAGATCTGTCACCACCTTTCCCTTCCCAGGTAAT
Source organism: Toxostoma redivivum (assembly GCA_013397375.1). Classification (NCBI taxonomy): domain Eukaryota; kingdom Metazoa; phylum Chordata; class Aves; order Passeriformes; family Mimidae; genus Toxostoma; species Toxostoma redivivum. The sequence goes on from VXBI01003755.1 coordinate 325,900, forward strand.
TTTCCAACACATCAAAAGCTACTTCTGCACTTTGGAATGAACCCAACCAGAAGGTGCTCACACACTTGCATAAAAATCCGATTATAGCACGGGGGTTTTGTGGGATTTTTTCCCCACACGGGTGAAATACTCTCACAGGCTCTCAAAAGCTGAAAGTAGGGGTTAGTACAAATGGGGACAAAAGCAAGAGAAACAATCATCATCTGGTCTTAATACAAGGCCTGTTGTGTGTCATTTCTAATAAAAAATTGCAGGGTGCCTACTGAGCATCTTCCAGAACTAGCAACAGCAGAAGCTATAACACTTTATAAACACTTTATGTTTAACCTGCTATTTGTAGATAGGAGTTACAAACTACATTCTACAATTAACTGCATCCTACAACATTCCGAGTGGGCCACTCTGTAGTATGTTTTAACTACAGATTCATATGCCTCCTTTTTCAAATAATTAAAAATGAACCATTTCCAAGCAAGACCTCAGACAAGTAAGGTTAGGTACTCCGTTCCTTTGACATAAACATGATTTAGCAGCTAAAGTGTTTCAATGGAAGTCCAAGACAAGATCAGATGACAAAAAGGCTACCACTATAATCCTGATAGCATCCACAGAAGTTTCTTTTAAAATATAACATGATCTTTAAATCATTAGCTTTCTATACATTAAGGAATGTGTAAAGACTACAAAGTAAGATACCTTGACATAAGTAATAGTACCGCTTTTGGAAGGTAATACAACGTCATAGCATAGCTCCTATAGTCATCCAACATAACTTCCCATAAAAATGTCAGCAGACAACATACAGCTGTTCTACCTATGAAACTGATGTGAAGGGCAATAAGAAAACAGGCACATTATTGCATGTATCTTCTAGGGTAGACACTTAAGTCCACACCCAAAAATTCTACTCCATTTTCATGCATTGCTGGAGTATACTACATCCACTGTATTAGAATAAAGGCTGAATTAAAAAAAAATAATACTTTTGCTAGAACTTATCACCTGCTCTCCTAACAGGAATTTACATGTGACAAGAAGTGACACCCTCAAGAATTCATTGGCTCATGTTGGGGTCCCGGTCAGCTTTGCTGGACAGAAGTCCATGGGAAACAGTATTTAAAGCACTGGCAATATAAATCTGTCACATGCATGTAAAGAATTTCCCTCTGTCACAGTTTAACCCCAGTGGGCAGCAAAACACCTAATCCCTTGCTAACTCCCTCACTGTGGGATGACAGAGAGAATTAAAAAGATAAAAATGCAAGAACACATGGGTTGAGATAAAGACGGTTTAAAAGGTGCAAAGGTATGCAAGCAAAGCAAAACAAAACAAGTCATTAGTTCACCACCTCCCAAGGTCAGGCAGCTGTTCAGCCATTCCCTGAAAAGCAGAGTTCCATCACATTTAACAACAACTTGGGAATACAAGCACCATCACTCCCCAAAGTCACCCACTCCTCTTAATTTCCCTCCCCTCTTCCTTCTTCCCCTTGTGCCTCCTGGTAACAACATTATACAATATGGGTCATTTGGGGTCTGCTGTCCTGGCCATGTCCTCTCTCAACTTCTTCTGTACTCCCAGCCTCCTCCACTTCTGGTGGGACAATTTGAGAAACAGAAAAGACTGTGTAAGCACATCCAAAAGATAGCATCATACAAACTCCTCTGAAGAAAATTAACTTTATCCCAGCCACAACCAGTGAAGCTGCATGCTTACATAGTCTGAGACAACTAATATCCAAAAGATAGAATTTTTTTTTTTAATACAAAAGTGAAAGATCAGTCAAGCTTAGTCAAAACATAGATCTTCCTGTCAAAACATACAGAGCAGTAGCAAAGATACCACTCAGTTCAGCCAAGTTGACTCATTCTTTCAGAGGTAAAGGCAGCACTCATAGCTTACTGCTTTTAAGAATAAGTTGTCTGAAGCAGACTTGCCTATGAAAGCATCTCTCTAGTCACTAATTCTGTCTTAGTCTGAATTTTTACCTGGTACAATCCACTAAATATTTCTCAGAGTACACATTTATGAGCACATGTCTGAGTAAACACAAACTGCACAAATGAAGTGCAGTTTATTGAAACAGACTCTCTACGTCTCCTTCAAAGATAAAGATATTCTGATGAAAATGAAAAAACGTTTCCTGAGATGCTACAGGCCCTATCACTTCCACAGCATTCACTGAGACATAATCCCATTTATGACTATAGAACTGATGGATTACCACTTTCCAGACATGGTCTTGGTCCCTCTAGCCTACAGGCCTGTGTTGCCATGTCAGTCTCTTCAGAAGATTACCACAGTGATGATGCAAAGTAGGATATACCGGCATTGCAATACTACAATTTAAAAGGTGGCTGTAGAAAGAGCTTTTAAAATTAATTTTAGAAGTTGGCATAGTTTCCTGGGGCATCAAACTAAGATACCTGAACTTTAAAGGCTTTGTTGGTAAGAAGGGTTGGTGGGCAAGTAGAAGGCTAATGGACTTCTAACAACATGGTAATAATTGCTTTAATGTTTTTAGATACCCCTTGGGTTACAGCAGATGAAACTTCCTCAGGAAAAGAGAAAACTGTGTACAGCACAGTGGGAAGATTGGTTTGTAGATTTTATATTTAAAAATTTGAAACACTGGGACTGTGACCTTCACAGGAAAAATAGAAGAAAAAAGAAAGCAAAGATTAAAAGGAGCATTATACCACTTCCCAACACAACCACACCCACACTGAATGTTGCAGATGCAGTAGAGTCCAGTTTGCATCAGTGTGAAGAATCAATGAGGAAGAACTGCTAATTTAATAAATAAAAACCCACAAGCAGAAAAGAAATCTTCAAAGCAGTCTCCAGAAACTGAATGGCCTACTGCATGACGAGATGAGAAGAAAAGGCTCATTGCCACCCAGGTTAATGGTTAATTAAAGAAACCACCTGCAAAATGAAGCAAAAAGTCTTTCCAGAATATTTGAAATTCATAGCAGAAATAAGACGACATTATTGATGTCTTCAAAGGAATCAAGTAGTAAGAAACACCTTCAGCCAAACAATACCCAAGCATGCTCCTTTTAAAGACAAGGCCAATTTGCTGGCTGTTACTTGGTAACATCTGGGGGAAATTATGAAGCAACAGGCTCAGAGAAAACCAAAAGAGGAGGGAAAAATAAATGCACCTAAAACCTTGGTCTTCAAAAGGAGTAGGGTTGTGTGCCTCTCAGTTAACTAAACTATCAAGACAGACTCCTCACTGTTCGTAAAGGTCACAAATTAGTTCAGTGGTTTTAGTCCTGTTTGCATCCTTCCCAAGATATAAATTCATTAAATTCAGATATTCCTGTTAAAGAAAAATAAATTCTACGCACAGGGCTGCTGTTAACTTGCTTAGAAGAAAGGAACAACTAGTAATAGCAAATGCTTTGGCATTCCTGTGTTCATTTTCACGTGCCTTTTGTAGCAACAGAATGCTTGGAGCTCTGGGCTCTGTGATTTTTCTGAACCCTAACCCTAGGTAGAGCAGTAAAAGCCTCACAGGGGTGAGGTTGGTTCCAAGGACAAAGTGGAGGAGGGAACCATGTTGTGGCAGTCTTGTGTTCCCCTTGGCATGCCTTTTGTTGCTGCAGAGTGCTTGGAACTCAGCACTTTGTGGTTTTCTGAATCCCAACCCTAGGCAGAGCAGTAAAAGCCTCAGAGGGGTGAGGTTGGTGCTGTGATAAATATGATTTGTGCTAATTAAATTGTAACTATATTAGCAAAATTGTACTCATATCAATAGAAAATAATTGTTACAAAGCAAAAAAGGAAACAAGTGAGACAAAGCAGATGGAATCCTCTAGATGTTAGAAGGGAGTAGTAGAAAGATGTAAGTGTGACAAGCAACATCTAGAAATAGAAAGTTTCGACCTTGAAATGGGCCAAAACAGGATGACTCCAGGCATGGGACTCAAAGTCTTGTTATGGAAAACATCTGCTCAGTTACAGAGGGCGCCTGTACCACCTGCAGGTCACACCTTGGTCATTGATGAAGACGACGAGCCTTCATTGGAAATAAGACCCTCAAAAGGATGAGCGACCCCCTAACTCATTAGCAGAGCATGAGCCATGCAACATAGTGACGTAGATTTTAGAAATAGAAACTAGGAGGATTTTTCTAGAAAATTCTGTAGCCTATAGTATATAAGTGGGATTGTTAGCCTTGATGCTTTGGTACAAGAGGAAGGGTGAGCCCCTCCTCGTACCCCTGGTCAGGGGGGCCCTCCCTGGTCGTTTTTGCTTATGCTTTATACGAACATCAATTATACTAAACTACTTACTGCCAAATTTTACTTATCCTAAAATATATGTATTCAATACTTTGATTGTATTCATGTCCAATACATTAATTTTATCCATTTATAATTGTTACTATTAAAGATTTGCTGCTACATTTAATCTTGTTGCTTGATAAATTGGAAAAATAGAATAACATTCATGACATTCTTAGCCTGGCTGCTAAGACCCTAGCTTCTCCCCCAGCACAGCCACCAAGGAGTTCTCCACCATAAACAGCTCCGGCCCCACCTGGCAGGGACCACAGGACTCTCTGCAGGCCTCAGAGGAGATATGAACTGCTTTAGTGCACAGATGAGACTTGCAAACCTTCAATCCTCTCTTGAGTGGGAGAAGAGAACACAGTGAAGACATGTAGAGAAAAAACATGAAGACACCAAGGTCAGTAAAGAAGGAGTCAGGTCCCAAATGGGAGGACAATGAGGAGATGCCTTAGTCTTAGGCTGAGATTCTCTTGTAAGCCATGCTGATGGACGACGATATACTGATCCCTGTAAATCATGGAAAAAGCATGAGGGGATGGAGCATTCACATTGCAGACATGAGCAAAGACATCCATGCTGAACAAGCAGATGTTGAAGTAGCTGTGATTCGATGAGAAGCTTGAACAGAGAGAGAGAGTGATGAAGACCCTTTGACCCCAGGGGAGAAGATCTCTGTTCCCAGAGATGAAGATGATCTCAGAGATAGATGAAGAGAATCTTTGCTTTTGAACAGCTCATCCTAAAAATAGTCATGGGGATAAATTGACATGGCCCATGAACGTAGCTGTGGGAAGGCTGCAAGACATGGGAGGAAATTCATGACTGCAGATTCCCAGGCAGCTGCTATTCATGGAAATTCAAAGCCACAAGAGAACTGTTTTCTTGTGGAGAAGTCTCCATAGCATGACAAGAGAGACTCTTCTCCCTAAGTGAACTGGAGAAAGACTATTCTAGAGGTGATAAACTGACTGATTTGTTTCTGTACATTGTCAGTGAGAAGGAAAGCGGGGGAGGAGAAGTGTTCTGAATGTTTTATTCTAATTCCTATTACTCTTTTAGTTTTGTTAATAAAGTTTTCCTTTATAACCTTTAAAGTTTGAGCCTGCTTTGCCTTCCTCCTAATCCTATCTCACAGCTGTAAATTAATAAATAATTCTAGTGGGTGTACTGGTGATTCCTTGTGTCCATAAAATAATATGCTTAGATCATTTTTAAATGTTATTAGACATTAGCAGTCGCTCCCCATTTTGAATTAACAGACTGCTTCTATCACAAAGAAAATCTTCAGACATTTATATCTGTATTTTCTGTATATCTGTATATCTGTGTAATTTCAGGTATAGTCATGGTTCATTGTGTACAAGGAAAAATAATACATTCCAGGACATTTCAGCTTTAAATTATGATTTTATAACCACAATAAAATACCACCTGCTTCACCAAACTAGAGAGACTACTAAAAAAAAAAAAAAATCAAGGTGAATGCTCTCACTGTAAGAGGACAACAAAAGAGGCATGCTCTCCTAGTTAGTTTAGACTTGTGTCAAACACAACTGCCTGCACGATCCATAATCATAGCTTCAGCTATGATTTCCGTGGTGCAATATGCTGCTATTGCTGCACAGAGCAAAGAAATCCAAAGCAGAGGAATCCTCATCATTATTAACCTGACAGCAGAGATATTTTTCCTCATTTAAAAATATGGGGTGAGGGTGATAAAAACCTAGGAGACTCACTTGAATTTACTTCTACACAAATAAAAAAGATGGATTCTTATTTGTCCTTCACACTCCTGCAGATCTCTGAGCACCAGAAGAAATGCAGGTTATGTAATGCCACAAGAAGTACTTTTAAGATACATGTTCAGACCCACCCTTCATTCTCAAAAATCAATCCAGATCAGCCTTAAGTTGGTGACATGAATCACCTCCGTTAGGGGAAACACTGAAAAACAAAATCAGCTATTTCTACAAAGCAGGGAACAGTATCACAACCCATCAAGGGGACAAGTGATGTTCAGGTTGTACAAAGACACCAGACCACATATCAGGGAACTTGGACATTTCATTGTACAGTTGTTAAGGATGCTTCCCTTTTCAACCATCCAGGAGCCACTCTGGCAGCCACACCCACACCACCTGAGCTGGGACCAAGGCCCCTTGGCAGCTACACACCCCATACTCACATAGTCTCACCAGGTTTCCTCACTGGCTATGCCCCAAATAGCAGAGTCTTTATCATTTTGATCCTTAAAATAATTCAATCATGGTGCAATAACAAAACAAATGTTCCCGAAGCCAACATCTCATTCTAATCCCAGCATCCAACCCGTCCCTCAGTTATTTCTCCCACTCTGCAGCCATACAGAGCACAAAGTGCAGCTGTCAGACAAGGCTGCTTTCTATGTGCAGCAGAGTTTCCAATTTCGCCCTTTCCTTTTGCTCCCAATCTGAGCCTTTCTGTAAGGAGACAACCAAATTTTGTGAATATTTTTTTTAAAAGTCAATCAAAACTTGTGAATGTTTTTGTAAAATAGGAGACAGTTTTGTAGAAATTAGTCTCTCTCATTTTGCATTTTTTCTAAACATTTTCACAGAGAGTAATAAAACTTTTTATTCTTTCAGGCTGCATCAGCACAAGACATAAAACACACTTCACTTAGGAAGACGGGGATGAGGCAAGTATTGTCCACAAAGGGAAAGGGTTCAAGACTTAGCATGTCCCATTCCTGCACGTTCCAGATCCATCCTATCCCCCATTCAGGGATGGAGAAAGCTGAGCCCATCCCAGATAAAAATATCCAAGGGGCTGTTCAGTCCCTTTCAGCCTCCTGTCCATGACAGCAATTTACTGTCACAGCTGCCACAAGAAACTCCTGAAAGCTGCTGGCTCACAAGTCACAACACACCAGTTCAAAGGTGTGATTCCTGATGGTCACAGCCATCACGCTGATTTGAACAGGCTGACATGCCCCAAATTTCAGCAGGATTAATCAATATATCCCATGTATTTTATTTCCACTTTCTCACTCCTTTTCCACTCCATTTAAGTCAGAGTTGTAAATCAATATGCTTAAATGTGTAATGTAGGCACAATATTAGACATAAAATGTATGTCAACACCATGCAGAAGACAAAGTAAATGTTTTTCCACTAAACTTTTGTGGTTTTCAAGCTTTCAGTAAAATGGACACATCTAGTAACCATCCATCCTCATAGCCCCAGTCAGCTACTTCTTAAATTGGAGACAAATCATAGAATTCCTTGACAAGGATATAATTATATTAAAAATTTACACAAGTTCAAGAGAGTGGACAATCACAAAAAACCAATCCATTAAGGGTTACCTAACTATGGAGAAATCACAGGTGGCTCTGAAATTCCTTGGAAATGACCAGTAAAAACTGGAGAAGAATCAGGAATATGTATTGTAGGCACTTGTCATGTTCTTTTTTTCTTTGTAATGACACTTTCCGTGTTCTTTTATTCTTAGCTTGTTTATACCTCCCAGCCATTTATCAGAGACAGGGTAAGAACATACAATGACTTGGTTTGACTGAGTACATATGCTCCTGTGGTGCAATTTTTTCAGAGCTCTTTCCATGGAAAAAAAAAAAAATCTTATTTCCTTGTAATTGGCCAAGTTAAATAATTCATACCTTTGTAATGGCTAATAATTAGACTTCTACACATCAGCTGGATAGTAAAGATACTAGCCAGTAAAATCTGATATTTTTAAAATAAATACTGGTACTGCAATTCACAGTTTAAAAAGCACTGTTTTCTACTGCTTTAAGAGTACAGTTTATATTCTCAAGTAATCCAATAAACAAGTGCCTGAGAAAGGTTTTTCTCTAAGACAGTATCACAAAAGTTCTTGCTCACTTCATCTCAAATTAATGGAATTAAACTCGCACATCACTTCATCAAACACACCTGTAAGTTCCTGGTTTACCTTCAGCTCTACTGATCACTGAAACTGATAATAGGATCAGCTGTGGTTCATATGTTGTCTGCAGTAGTGTTTTGCTCAGTCTAAGTCCATTAGTAAGACACATCCCTAGCTTGTTTGCAAATGACAGTCACTCTGGACGTATGATATTATGGCTCTCTAATGCCTTCTGGGAACATGGCCTTTCTTTGACTTTATGCCTCTAAAATACTACACCTACAGCCAATATATTTACACTGCTGCCAGAATCATAGAGACCTTTATGAACTCACCTGTGATATATCTGTCCATCATTCCTAGCCACCCAGCCAAGCAGGGCTGCTGGCAATACCTACTGTTATGAGATCTCTCCTGTTTCTGCTAAGCCTGAAAACACTGTCCTGGGTTTTTTCATTCCTGTCATTGCTATTAGGCTCCAAACCATCCTTGAACTACTTGCTCTAGAGGCAATATATATAAACAGATAGAGATAAAACTATACAGATATAGACATACTCCATCTAACTCAGACTGCAAAAACATACCGTTTTAAAGAAAATTACTGTTTAGGAAGCTATGCTTTCCACATAAATGAGAAGTTAAAATATACATGAACAACTAGGTTTATGTTATACATTTTTTTCTATTCTACCTTCACTGTTACCTCAAACAGCTTAAGAACACTGGTTTGTTTGCATATCCATTACAAAATACAGACAAAATCAGTCAGCTCTGTTCAAAGCTCATTTCCGTTCATCTCTTCAGATACCTGTAACCAAATGCAAGCACTGATCACAAAGAAATTTAACAACTTCAAAGATATCCTTATCATTATTCCCTTTACTTCAAAAACATCCTTTAAAACTCATTCCCACCAAGTCTACACCAACACTTTTGCATTTAGAATTTCATTGACCTGAGGGTTTCTCAGCCTTGGAGAAGTAGGAAGACTAAAGCAAAAGCCAGGTGTTCTGAGGTGTGTTGGAAGACCAAGGAGGCAAAGAGCGCTTTTAGTGGGAAGATACAGAGGGCACAGGGGCAGCAGGAGAGGAACCCAGCTTCACAAGGAGCTATCCCATGGGATATGGGAAGAGGACCTCAAGACAACCCCCTAAGCCTGAGTAGTGTCCTCATAGACCAGCACAGGGAACATGGGAGCAATGGATGCAGGAGCAGTGCCTCAGGCACCCAGCTGTCCCAAGAACATCCTGCTGCCAGATACTCTTGGCTGTGGCCAAGGATAGTAAATCTATGGCATCCCATAATTTAAATTAGGATAAGATCCTTTGGAAGGCATGAAGGACAAGGATACTTCCCAGTCACAGCATTTTGATGTTAGAAGCTAGCTTGCACTACAGGACAGATGCTTCTTATAATGACATTTATACATGAAAATGTGACTTTGAAGTTTGCTCAACTGCACTGAAATTAAATAGCATTTTTTTCCTGTGGTAGAACAAACACCATTTCTCAGATGGTTGAATAGCATAGACTTAGGAAAAAGTCTGATTTTCCTGTCATACAGCAAGAAGTATTTTTGGTCCTTCGCCTACACAACTCAGAAGTGAGAAAAAACAATAAATTATTTGTCCCTCTCTCCCACAGAGATCTCAGGAAGTTTCTCTATCCACAGCAGGAAATACAAAGTATGAGGTGGCTATCTACTGTGTAATTTATCAGCCACATAAAATTTATGAACCATGACAGTCCAGAAATACATTCTCACCACTCTGCAAGGCCATTTTCAAAGGACATGGTCTAGATTACTCACAGTCTACACTTAGATGTGTTAAAACATTAAAAAAACCCAACCTAAAAATGCAAAAATTGAGAATTCTTTTTTCCATATGCCAAGGAAAAAGTAAAGAACTATGGCAAATACATTGCTTACAGCCACTAAGTTATAACAATGCTCAAACTCTGTCATTAGAGCAGGAGGAATGTCCTAGAGACAGAAATTTGGCATGTAGTTTGCAGGAGATTTTTTTTCCTTCCTATCTAATCAAGGTCAGTTGAAAATCTTGATACATAGAGCTGTCCACAGCTACCCACAAAATCTGATTTTTTTGTCCAATTCAGGCATTTTTTATTTATATGTAACATTTAACTAGTTCTTCAGAAAAATCTTAATCAAGAACCTTATTGAGAAGCACTGTAGAATCTTGACTGCTAAGGAGAGTTTCAGGGAGCAGAAATTAATGCAAATTTTGGAATATTATTTTTGAGACAGAACGTCCTCTTGTTTGACTAGGCAAGACGGAAATGCAGTGGAAGATGGAACTTACTAAAACCAGAACCCAAAAAATTTGTGTCAGGATGGTTTCCTGCACATTTTTATGCTCTTTTGCCATTGCTATCAAAGCCATGTTTTATGAGTACAAAAATCTATAGAAAACCAGAATTTATTCTTTTCACAAGGTAGCAGTTCTGCTCTCATTTCGTGTATTTTCATATTATTTCAGTTCAAGAAACACAACAGCAAAGTAGAGCCTAAGGAAATAACGATAATCTACACTTATTCTACTGCTTCAGCTTGAAAAAAAAGAAAAATTCACACAGAGTTACTATAGAACACAAGAGACAGTGGGAGAAATTAAGGCTGAGAGAAACCCGATAGTGAAGGACTTGGTATTATAGTTCACTGGCACTTTATTCTGAATAAAAATAACAGCTCACAAGGTTAAGATGAAATACAGGACAGACCCTAGATTTGTTTTACTTTGAACCCCAAACTTAAGTCTTCATGCTTTTAAAAAATGAATATTAAGCTGAAAAGCAGAACCAGATGGAAAAAGCTGAGCACTATATGTTACTTAAATAATAAATACATTTTACTCATAATTTATGTCCCTGCTGCTACACTCCTAACATATGTGTGGGAATTTATACAAGCAGATGGATAAAGGAATTAAACTTCCTTCCTTAATATTCAGTATTGTAACATTTATCTGTAAATTAAAATCTGTTTATAACATTGTCACTAGTGACATTTTGTGCTAACTACTGATAAATTACATGATTACACAGAGATGTGAAGGATGCAGAAATTAAACTGATCACTCTTTCATATTAAACACCTGACTTATTCATTGCATCTCCAGGGTACTATTAGATAACAATAACTTCATCCCAACTCTGTCTATTTCTTCCACAATTTCTCTTTATTTGATATAAATATTTAACACAAGTAGGAAGAACCCATATCAGAACTAAAATAAAATTTCAAGTAGAGTGTGCTCTGGAACTGAAGCAAAATAGAAGAAAACATACAAGTGCAAAAAACTTGTTGGAAAGTTACCTCACAGGTAAGCAGAGCAAATCCTTCTTAATAAAACTAAGTCATTGTAAGTCCAAATGAGTCTCAAAATAAAGACTGGATCCAATACTCTTCCATAAACAACAGGGAAAAAAATAAACTACACTAGAGCTTCGAAAAGTACTATTTCTAAAAACCTGGAAGCCGTGGGCTTTAAAACAAGAAAGTAGAAAAACTTCCTAACAGTGAGTGGCAAGTAAAAAAAACCTTCCAAGCTTCTGTTGAATTATATCCTCTAAGATTTATTCCTACTCTCCTTCCATTCCCCAGCAGACCTTTGCGAGTGTTTTGGCAGTATATTTTCTAGAAAACAGATTCAGTGGTGGCCCACCAATTACCAACTTAATATGTTAGCAAACTGCAGTAGTAATTAATCCTCTGATCTCCTCCTGCTTTCTGAAAAGAATACATTAATTCTTTTTAGGACAAGCTGAGCAAGTCCAGAAATGCAATATTTTCTAGACACACACACCATCCACCCTCTATCATTGGAGAATAGCTCTAGACAAGTCACCTGCATGGTAGAAATAGCCCATTCTAAAAGTCCTGTTTGGTGCTTAACATTTTTCATCATGCAGGGGGTGGTAGATGCAGAGGAGAGGTTTGGTCTGTTTGACCCTTACAGTTTGCTTTGGAGGGCAAAATATTTGTCTGAGCATAGAAAAATGTTGCACAGATGCAGATAAAGGGTATATAGGAAAGATTTCCCAGGTTTATAATTAACCCAGTGGAAAGGGACTGCCTTTACAGCAAATCAGATGGAAAATGCACAGGAAGACCACAGAAAGATGAAACTCTAAGTGATTAATTGATTGTCTATGGATTTAAGTCATGCCCAAGTCACCTCTTCCTCTGAATAGAGTATAGCAAGTATGACTAAAAACTTCTAGAAAAAACATTTAAGCAAAAAGAGCACTAGACTTTTGGAGTGAAAGACTGAAATGAGACTATAAAAATAGTGACATTAGCTGAAACGAACAAGAAATGTCATTGATTGCATTTCCCTGTGCAATTCCTGTGCAATATAATGTGCTAATTCATTATTACAGAGTAATGTCCGATTTCACATTAAATACATGATTATACATTCATTCATGTAGAACCAACATAAAAAGCACCATGTTATACAGTCAGAGTTGGCAAAGTTTTGCATCTCCACAGATCTTTCCTCAGGTCATTAGTCTTTTACCATTAATTCAAAAATTGCTATATAATCAGAAATACAAGAACATGTATAAAGTTCTGTAGAAGAAATACATCTTCATTATATAGCTTGTGTTAATAAATATCTATCATTGGGGGAAAAAGAAAATGTTAATCAAAGGATGTTACAGACTAATCAAGGTGTCCTTGGCTGACTTATACAGCAGTATTTCACATAATGAGGACCATGACAAAGTTTGTGTTCCAAAACATTTTAAGTAATTTTAACCTTCCCAGCAGCACCAAGGTTAGTGCTAATCACTCCAGTCAAAGCCACTTACTTAAAAAAGCTAAAATCTGAAAAAGGATGCTAATGAACTCAGCAAAATACTAGCAGTTAATACGCAGACTCTTTAGCTGAATTCATTACTCAGGCACTGCACAACATGTCTCAGAGTAACAGCATCACTCTTTGATCATATGATCATGTGATTGATCACAGCTGATTCATCTCTGAGACATCCCATGAAAAGCAAACTGAGGTAAACCACAGGAAAATTTCCATTCCCCCACAACACCAGCAGTGTAGAGTGTTGTAGGACATTATGCAAGTGAAAGTAAATTATCTAATCTCTACTTACTCTTCAAGTGTCTATTCTCTAGTTGAGCAGTTTCCAATTCTTTCTCTCTTACAGGCCTCTTGGCAAATAAATTTGACCATGTACTCCCAATACGTGCATAGTTTTCTCTTCAAAAATTATGTACACATACTACTCTCTGAATATATTATGCACATTCTAAAACACAAATTTAAAAATGCCAATTAAAATAAGGATTAAATAATCAGTATTTCAACTATATTTTTACTTAAAATTAAAATCCTCTTATTGCTTTCGCCCAAAAATAAAACTAATTTTTTCAATTATTTTAGGGAGAGGTATGTGACCAAATATGGTCTATTATTTTTGCCAGTTTGGTTCAACACATTGTGATACAGCAATTCAAAAGTCTGGTTTAAAGTTCAGTTTATTTCTATAATGATAATTCTTTTTTCTAAGTTCTTGTCAGATCTGGTAAGGACATCGTTTTCACCTCATAATGCAGCTTACAGCTTCTACTATAACTAGAAGTGTCAGCTCTGCCCTTTTCTTCTTGTTCATTTGTTCTCAATTTATTAGTCTTATATTTGATCAACAAGTTTCTTTGCAGGGATCTTTGTAAGATAGACTTGTCTATTTTTAATAGACTAGTTTATTTTTTGAGGGATAGTTTTGCTAAAAGAAGATCATATAGCGTTTAAATCCACTTAACCAGACACATATAAACTGCAATGCATCACAAAATATTTCAAGGGAATGAACAAGCTATCACACATGTACATCACATAACTATAATATTAGAGTTAGAAAAACCCCGAGTCAAACTCCTTTTAACTGAGGCCCAGAACATCAAAATTAGAGGATTATAGTATGCAAGAGCACTGTCTAAGTTAAACATTTACAAGTGCTGAGGAGTCACATCAAATAACTGTCACATCTTTGCAGAATATAAACTCACATGAATTTTTTTTGGCTGTCACTAATGCATGTGATGTTGTTAAAATTAACTTCTGAATTTAACATTCTTACATTCATTTATTATTCATCTACACTGAACTCCTCATTCCAGACACGCAGCAGGACTCTGAATTAACTAACATGAGGCATATTCACTCTGCAAGACAAATTACCATTTAAGTTAGAATCTGAGTCTTAGTTTTCAGACCATTTCTCCCAGCCTCTCCAGAGTTTCTGTTCTCTTCCTACAATATCTGAAAACCTTCTTTCACCAGAATACAAAAGTCATGTCAGGTTGGCATTGAAGACCAAGCTCTTCCTTTGTGCAGCAAGAGCTGTAAACTGTACAGGTATTTTGGTAACACACTGAGGGAATTGCTCTGTGCTTATTTGAGCACTCCGCTGTTTCAGTGTAAGGAAAGCAAGTGATTTTCAGCATGGACTTGGAGAAGACAGCTACAGACCAATTCTTTGAAAATATACAGAAATTATCAGAAATAGTTTAACAAAAACATAGTCTAGTTTACAGACCTATAACTCAATAACAGCAAATCTAAAGCTTAGCCATGGCAAATCTGCTTTCCTCAGCACATTCTGTAGAGTTAGCCATATCTATGCTCCTTTAATATAAGAAATAGTCAGTACAGTTCATTATCAGACTAGGAAGGATCAATAAACTCTACAGACTCTGATCTGTTATCTGATTTGAACAAGGCAATTTCTCAAGTTTTTAAACATCAGGCACTCATTTTTGTTCTTCCAAGAGAATGCCCCAACTATTAGGCTACCAGATCAGTCTCACCATCAGCTTCTTGAAGAGCTATACATCCCAAACATTATGATCCTTCTTTTCCAGTTCCAACTAGGCAGAACACACTACAGAGCAGGAGGAATACCTTCCTATCCAAACATACTTCGGTTTTGATGGGAAAGGGCTTCTAGGGTTTCTTCTTTCATCTACAGGATCCATTCACAAAGTGATTATTATTCCTAGTGTCAGATCTATCTGGTAAGCCCCATTACGCTGTTCCCACAGGGGTTTCTCATTCTAAGGTTTATTATTTAACTGAGGAAAGGAAAAAAGGAGTAATTATTTCAGTTATAAAGTTTCTAGAGTGTTTTTGAATGAAGAGAATATTCACAAACAAAGTATTTCTGGAATAGCCTTGTTTTGAAAAAGAAAGGCAAGGAACTCTCTGTCCCTGTTCTATTTTTCCCTCAAAATACCACTGAGCATACTATAGAAATCACTGTTAGCAGACCACACCCTCTTATGTCTACAGCCATCAAGCATTATATCATCTCTAGCAGAGGACAGTCTTTCCTGCTACAAAGATAGTTTTCAAGAAATGGCAGCACAGAGAGTTAGAGTAAAATGGATTCTGCATCAAGCCATCTGATAGGACTTTCAAAAGAGAGGTCAAAGAAAAGGACCTCCTCAAATGAAATTCCTTTATTAGCAAACATAAAAAAACCCCCAACAATTGCTTGATTACACATACATTTCCAGATATGGTAGTTTGGAGACTTTGAACCAGAAAGAAGTTATTTGCTTTCTACATCAAACCATCATTTAGCTTTCATTTATCAATGTCTTCCTCATGAAAACAGATTAAAAATATCACTCTCCTGCCTTCTCCTAAGTAAGCTCACAGACAGCCCTTCTAGCCAGGCTTCATTCTAAACTTGTCTAAGAGCTCCATCCAAAAAAACCTCAATTTTCAACAAATTCAGCATAAACACATTATCTGCACTTTTGCATGCACAACAGCCAACATCACCCATACACTTTTATTCTGAACTAATCTGATCCCACATGTGCAAACACCAAGACTGAGAGAACTTAGTGTTAAGTAGATGGGAGCTCTCACCCTCTCAAAGAGCCAGCAGGCTGCATACTCCTGCAGCTGCAAAACACATCACAAGTACAAACATTGAAGCAGTCTGACAATTTAGCTGTACCTTCTCCTTCAGCAAACCCACCCTTCAGTCTCCATGCAAGACAATTATACTTTGTGAAGATAGCACCTGCTCACTGTGCAGACTCACTGTCCACAAACATTCAGCCATCTTTGCTGAATTGACTCATTGAAGAGTTTCCTACT
Organism: Toxostoma redivivum; assembly: GCA_013397375.1. NCBI lineage: Eukaryota > Metazoa > Chordata > Aves > Passeriformes > Mimidae > Toxostoma > Toxostoma redivivum. The sequence continues at coordinate 342,255 of VXBI01003755.1, forward strand.
CCCAAACACACTGCAAAGCCAACACAGCCACAGATAAGGAAAGTATGGCCTGCTTGTTTGAATACATAAACCCTTACACATTAGCACATTGCCTTGGTTTCACCTGCTGAGCCAAACTACTCTCCATAAGTCCCAGTCCCACTGAAGACAATTAAGTCCATCAGTGCAGGCACAGTCATGGTCACAGGTGTAACAGAGCACAATTTGAAAACAGGCTATTCCAGCCTGCCAGATCTTCCCATGTGTGAACAGTTAACAGCTGCCCTTCACAGGGCGTCTTTTACAGATAGAGACTACTGTGGTATTTTTCAGGCCTTAGCTTAAGTTCTAGCTCAAATGAATTATATTAAAATAAAAATTTCTTCTGTCTCCTCTGCACCTGCACAGGACATAATGTAGGTCGTGGGAACTGAAGTCATCCACCTTGGTGACCCACAATGAAAACCATAAGCGATTAGCACATTTTAACAACTCCCCAGATGCATTCAAGATAGCCTTTCAGCAGTAATTGAAACCTGATAAGTACCTGCAGCAGCCACTTAAGTAATCAAAAGTCCCAGTTCAGGAGTACAATGTAGATACTCTTTGATCTTTTTCTTTGCCCAGGGCTATAGCCAGCTAATTCTTTAAAATGTACATATAATAAATAGACATCATGGATAAATCTACCTATACCACACAGGTTTCGTTTTTCATTTGTATAATCAGGGCTGTATAGGTGGAAGATGCAGGATAGCTGTATAACTTTGCCAGTGGAAATTTCTGGTGTTGGTAATGGTTCATAAATTAATGCACCAGTTCGACCTCTGAGTCCCAAAGGGAGTACTTGGGATGACTGATTCACACATTTCCTTTCTCTCTGTTTTAAAACTGAGCACGCTTTGTCTAAAATCAAACACAATAAATAAGGAAAGCATAATCTTTTTATACCACTTCCATTGTAAAGTTTCACTTTAAACCGCTTTCCATTTCTTGAATTTAAGTCTAGAGCTCCATCTATTAGCCAAAGATTGCTGCCTAAAAATATTGCTACTCCAGCTCAAATTTATTGAAAAAGTACTTCCCTAGAACAAAGGATGCATATAAAGATGTACATAAACTCTGTATAGTAAAGGCTGCTGTGAAGGAAGGGATGGAGAAAAGGAGAGTCACAAGGAAAAAGCTACTCTTTATCAGCTCCCTACCAAGCCTTGTTGCTACCATCATCTGCAAATTCTGAAGCACTTAAAAGCATTATAACACTCTAAAACTCAGCCTGGGGAAAACAAACAACATGAAGACCTTAAAAGAAAATCCACATATTCCAGGGTTTATGTTAACAAAACAGAGAAGAAACTACGCATTAATTATGTCACCCTATTAATAGCTAAAATTATACAATAATGACTAAACTCCATGATGAGATGGTTGTGTTGTGAAGGGTGCAATAAATTGTTTCAAAAGGAGAAAAAAAGAAAGGATTACAGAATACACTAAAAGTGTCTGGGGGGAATGCTTCATGACAGACACATAGCTGCCACTAAGGTGCAATTGACCATTAGCTTAATTATCCCCAGCAGTAGTCAGGTGAAAGCATAAGTGACCTTAGGAGAGAATGGTTTACCCTTCTCCAAGATGCTCCCCAAGAGCAAAACTCAAATCTCCACTAGATTATGGTTTTGTCCACACACAGCATGTTATTTGGATGAGCTATTTTGGCTAATTGTTTTTTAACAGACTGTGTTCTCATAGAGAGCCTTAAGGAAATGCTGAATTGACAAGGATATCCACCAGCTTGTTATGCCATCAAGGACAGCCCTTGCTAGGATAACTGCAGCTTCTAGTGCAATTGCCAGGATACACTAAATCCTCCCAAGAGAAGCTAAAGGACCTCAAATCCCCTCAAAGACCCACATAACTGCTTGCCCTTTTAAAGTGTTTTGGTCAGACTCAAATCTCTGGGCTGCTTCAGTCAGCAAGAGAATCCCTATCCAGACTGCATAACCAAAGCAGTCTGAAAATGACAGAAGATTTGAGAGAATAGAAATCCTGAAAGGAAAAAATGTTGGGCACCTATATTCACAAGTCTACTTCTAAGATAGAGAACATTATCTGGCATTCCAGTTTCTTCAAAATATAGGACAGACTTGAAACTTTGTCAAGAGGCACATCACATCCTTCCTGTTCCACAGAGGATGGCACAACTAAGGTCTGGAGGTCACTAAGGCAGTCTGAGCTTGTGACAGTCTGCATCATTCTCCATTATTTAATTCCTCAGGGCTCTTCTTTTTTTTTTGTCAGGAAAACTAAAAGAAAAAAGCTACCTTAAGTGCAGTGCCATAGGTCTCCTTGTATGGGCAAAGAGCTCCTCTCTGCTGCCTCAGTCTATTTCCCAATACAGAAAAAGAGGGACTTCACCCTCTCTGTGCTCCATCTGGAAAAGTCTCCCAAATAAAGCCTACTTTTTTATAAACTGGATCATTTTGCACATCTAGTTGAAGAATTCCTGGAAGATACTCTCTTAAGAAGGGTAATTAGCTCTCAGCCCTTTCTCCCCTCCTGCAATCTGATGTTTCTGCTGTCATGTATCTGGGTCCAAAAACTCATGGCAATGGATCTTCCCTTTAGGCTTTTTGGAATGAAGTAGTGACTGCCATTCCTGTGAGGAAAAAAAAACTCTCTAAGTCACTGTAGAAGAAGAGCAAAACACACATAAATACACACACTGAAAAGGAAGGTTAAAGTCTGTCTAAAGGAGCTTGCATTAATAGATCAGAGGCCAAATGCAGTATTTATGTCATCACTTCCTTAAATAACTCTAGCAACTGATGGATTGTCTGTGGTATTACTTTGAAACAGCTTTCTAAAGTTTATCCTCACACCATTGTGCCCATATGTCCTTTTGTGAATAATGTGTGTGTGACAGAAGACACGAGTACATTGTGCTTTCAGGTACTCGCTGTACTGTACTCAGGTTGGGAGCAAGCCACCATCTGACAAGACAGACACTCCAAACTACTAACATTCTGCCTTCAGACAAATTTGTCCATATCTCCCCTGCTAAAAGAGCAAGATCCTTTTTGAATTAATATTGAAATAGGCTTACTGTGAAAGAGGTACAAGTTCCAGTGACCACTAATGAAAGTTACAGTTCCAGATAGATTTGGAGGTTCCAAACACATAATTAAGAGTTGCAAAGGCAATAATGACTTAAAACAGAGCAAACTGATTACTGTAATCCCTTTCATTACAAAAGAAATAAAAATAACATTGGGTTGTTTTCCCCCATAAAATGACAGCTTTTTTTCTGTCTATAATGTGCTTTTCTTCACTAAGCTGACAAAAAGCCTTTTCTCAGATTTAGACCTCCATTATTTCTCATTATTTCATCTTAATATCAAAAGAGTGCTGCTGCAGTATCTCATACAATAGTGCATGTAAGGTGCTATGTATTAGGGTTAGAAAGTATTCTTGGGTTTTCATCTGTGGTGATACAGTAGGAGATTGTGACTGACACTACTACAGTCTGCAACAGTTCACAGAAAATTCATCCCATAACATCTGTTAATATAGAATAAGCATAAACATTTCCATGCCTGGGCCTGTATTCTCATCAAGGCCAATTGTGACCTCAGAAGGGTGAAATTAAAATGTATTTCTCATAACCCTGAAATAAAAAAGTAAGTAAAATAAAATAAAATATATTGATTTTTTTCATGTTTTTCTCTTCCATTTTGAACTGATTGGCACTGCCTGCTTCTTTAATGTTCTTTCAGAGCACTAACATACACCATCGCCTTTAGCTCTGTCATCTTCCCTGACTAATATTTCCTCCAGCCTCTGTACTGAATTCCCTTCTGTTAGCCTGGTGTCTCCTAAACATTTTGCATAGTTATACAGGAATTTTGCAAAATTTCATTTTAACTGACAGGCTTTGGCATATTTACCAGCCAGAGGTTCCAAGTTTGGTTTCACAGAAAGAGGTGTGTCTATTTCTTCTTATTTTTGTTTTGTTTTTCTCTCCTTTTTTTTCTTCCACTTTTAATCTGTAAAATATAGACTTGACAAACACTCTCGAAATTTTCTGCCTTTTAGGATTTCAGCCCTCTTATGGGGCAGGAGAATGACAGATTTCATGAGCTTGCTCAGAAACTATCATCACAGCAGTCCCAAGAATCTTACCCCTCCCTGTTGGTCTTCACTTCGTTATTTCCTTCCTTTCTGCAAAGATACATTCTGAGTAGTGAGAACATCACTGGTTTAATTTTCTAATCAGAAGTCTTTAATAACAATAACCCACAAGAAAGCCTCCATGGAATCACTGCCATGGCTCAGCAGAGAACAGAGCTCAAAGCAACATTTGTTGTGTCAGATATCCACTTACGCAGTCAGCTGTGAAACAACTGCAGTAGCAAGCTGGCTTCTGTGGGCTGCATTCCCTGCTATCCCTTCTTTTTAATTGCTCTGTTTTAATCATTTCAGCTCAGCCCCAGTAGTTATCCAGAAGATTCTGACAGCAAACAAAAATCTCTAAAGTAAGATTCAAAAAGCAATGCCTTAGCACCATCTGTAGCAGAAATTTGTCTTCAAGAGACACCCCAGCAAAAATTACTGATGGGAGAGGGTGTTCAGGTAGACACAAGGGCATGTCTAACACAGAGGGCCACCACAGTTAAGATACTGGGAACTACTGTTGCTATCTTTGCAGTATGTATGTGGAGTGGTACCTTCAGTACCAGAAAGGACATGTGTAATACAGCTTGAAGTCTGTTTGATGCCCTTTTCAAGCTTCAGTCTGCAGCTTACATGTATTAGAAGTTACATTGTTTTTTAAAGCTGCATGCAAATCAAGCAAGCTATTGAGCAGGGCATATTAGTCCAAGTGCTGCATACATGGGGAACCCTTCTGTTTAGTGCTGATGATTCAAACTCTAAAAGGCACAAGAATGAGGAGTGTGCAGGAATGGTTTTGAGTTGCATTCGCAATCTTTGCCCTCAGTCAGCTGCATGTGGCATTTCCTCATCTGTTTAAGGAGATAGTCCCGACTTTGGTACTTGCCATGAGACTTGAAACAACTGAACGTCTCAGGAAAAAAGATGACAGGATTAAAGGTCTATACCAACAGTAGCAGAAACCTGCAGCAGACCTAAAATCCATTGCACTTCCAATCCTTGGAGTGTCCCTATAGAACAACATAATTTCTTTTCGCTGAGGAAATCAGAATTTGACTAAGGTTGAGATCACAGTAAGTCCACTTCTAGACAACCTACTCAACTGAAAAAAGAAAGGGGGAGATGCTAAAGCATGCAACTTATATATTTACTTGGAGACTAATTCAGCATAAATACATGAGTTTAAGAACACAGAATCATAGTCATAGCATGGTTTAGGTTGGAAGAGACCTTAGAGCAACACCTTTTGCACTGGATCAGGTTGTGCAGCACCCCTGCCCTTGAACACTTTGAGGGATGGGGCAGCAACAACTTCTCTGTAACCCCATCATAGAAGGTCACCAAATTTGTCAGACACCATTTGCTTAGTGAAGCCATGCTAGCTGTCACCAGTCACCTCCTGATTTTCCATGTGCCTCAGCATAGTATCCAGGAGGATCTGCTCCATGATCTTGCCACGCCCCAGGGTGAAACTAACTGGCCCTTAGCTCCCTTTTTAAAAATGAGGGCTGTTTCTCCTTTCCTAGGCAGCAGGAACTTCACCGAACTGCCATGACTTCTTAAATATGGGGTATAGTGGCTTAGGCACTTTTTGTCACCACTTTTCTCAGGATTTATGAATTTATTTCAGTGGGTGCCTTGTGCATCTTCAAGTTCCTTAGACAGTCTCAAAACAAAACTTTTCAATTTCATCAACTAGTTAACATGAGCTAGTTCATTCTCCCTGTCCATGCCTTTGCCTTTGGAAAGTAGGAGGAAAATGTGGTTGGAGCACTTGCCAGTGAAGACTGAGGCAAAAAAGTCATGGAGTACTTCAGCCTTCTCCATGTCCTGGGCAACCAGGTCTCCCATTTCCTTTCAGAGATGGTCAACATTTTCCCTAGTCTTCATTTGATCACTATAGAAAACTTTTCTTGTTGCCTTTGATTCCCTGACCAGACGTAATTCTATCAATACTTTAGCTTAACTAACCTGATCCCTGGTTGCAGCCAATTTCTGTGTAGGCAGCCATTATAGGCTTTCTTTTTGAGATGGAGCTGCTTCAAGAGCTCCTTGTTCCTCCTGGCATTTTTGCCTGACTTCCTCTTTGTTGGGATGCATCACTCAGGAACTTGGAGAATATCTGATGCCTTTAAGTCACTGAACTATGTCCAATTTAATACAACATTCTCTCTAAGGGAACCAGTAAACTGTGCAGCTGGTATGCTTCCATAAATATTCATGAATTGCCAAGAAAGCTAATAGGATCAATAGAAAAAACTGCATTACTCTTGGTAAGTAAGGATCCAATTTTGTTGACAGCTGAGTCAAGACAACAGTTTATCATTGCTTCCCAAAGAGTCAGGGCAAGGAATGCAATTGCACAGGACTACTCTGCAGCCTGTGTTGTGGTCTGCAAGCAGAACTCAGCTTGGGAATTACTTAGGAGCTACCAACAACAAATAGGCCTAGTGAGTAAAAGTATCTTGCCATCTAAAAACTATACCAAAAATAATTTTACAAAATTGCAGAAGCAAAACACGAGTATAGATTTGAGGAAAAGATCTGTGTTCCCCCAATCCTTTTATTGCTGGCTGTTTCCTTTTCATTCCACCAGACCTTTGAACTGAAATTGCTGAATGCACAGTTCTCTACATTGTGCTTTACCTTCTGTGTCTCAAACTGCACCACTGCTGACCATGGGGTCCCACAGCTTCCCTTGTCATTTCCTCAGTTTCTGTCATATCACAGGAATGTTCTCTGGACCATGGAAGAGACTTCTCCAGCTATAGTGACCAAGGATACCCCATTTGGCTCACCATCCCTCCAGTGATGAGTTGGCCAATGTTTGCTGCCAGTAGAACACTGCCCCTATCCAGTGCCCTGCTATAGAATAGCCCATTCCATGGACCACAGAATACTCTCCAGACATTTGAGTTTGGCTCTCCCCAGTCTCAATGGGGTACACCTGGGCAGGAGGTGGCTATGTGCTGCCTTGTGCCTCTTTCAGCACAAGTCAGCTGCAGATGGTTCTTTGGCTGATCAAACCCACTTCAGAACCTCCACCAGTCAGAGGGGCCAGCTAAGGTACATGGACATGAGCATGAGGAGAGAAGGACCAGGAGATGGGGCCAGGGCAGCCCTGAGGGGCCACAGCCCACACACAGTGGGTCTAGTGCAGTCCCCTTTCCCCAATATTCAATCTAAGCCTTCCCTGGCACAACATGAGGCCATTTCTTCTTGTCCTATTGCTTGTTAGTTGGGATAAGAGATCTGCATTCCCCCGGACACAATCAAAGTAATGCTGTTGCATAGAGTTGATGTTTTTAAGAAAGCATTGATCTGCATAACTTGAGGGCTGTTCCCCTCATAAAAGTTGTCCTGCAGAAGCAAGATGACCTTGTCATCAGTGATGGCCAAATCCTCTTGCTTCTGCAAAGGATATATTCCTTTGCAGTGATGAAGTGTGGAATTTGTAATGTCTGCGTAATGAAACTGCTGTAGTGTTCTTGACTGAGTGCTGCATAGAGAAGGCCATAGGTCTGTGATGCAAATCTGTATTATTATGTAGTCTAGTGTGTAGAAATAAAAGGTGGAGTTTGTAATGGATATTCAAATTGTTGTGACCTCACAGGTTCTTTGTTTTATAAGTAAGGTGCACAGAGTAGTGGAGGTGAAATAGAGTAAGGAGCAAGAAGCAGCTGGTAGAAACCATTATGCACTGATTCCAGCCTCCAGCACCACTTGTTGCCTCTCAAAGGGAATTGAGAGGGACTTGAACATAACTCACAGTAAAAACAAGAGGAATTGAGACTAGAAAGGGAAGAGGAGAGGTACTGGACTGAAACAGAGCCTGGGGAAGTGAGAAGAAAGATGTTTCAGTAGATGTTTAATTGTTTATCTTCTTGGGTTTCTTCAGTGCCCAAATCAGTCAATTGAAGTTTGTTAATTGGCATTAAATTAAGCGAAACTTCTGAAATAAAGATTGTCTCACCCACAGCAGTGGTGCTCATTCCTCTGCACAATTGTAGTTCTGGGCTACAGGAAAAAAATGGAGAGAACTTCCTCCTTACTCTAGATTTCAAGGAGTTAGCTCTGTTTCTCTCATTTTCCTTTCAGCTCTCAGGATTGGAATGGTACATTTCTAAACACAATTCCAGTTTTGTTTTGTAGGATTCCATTTTTGGGTTTGAATTGAATGGTCAAAGATAAAAACAACCATATAAACCATTTTTCATGCAGCTCTGGTGTAGAGGGCATGTTTTTCAATCCTGTAGAAACCCAGCTCTATTATGCAATCTAAAGTTATAACACTAAATTTTCCCTTTGCACTTTAATTCAGATTTTTTCGGAAGTTGGTTTTAGTGCAGTTGAACAAGGGTTGGTTTACTTCATATATCAAAAACTCAGAGGAGCAAGAACAATTGGAAAAAAGGCATCCAAACAGATAAAATAAGTCTCTCTCAGAAAAGTGTTAAAACAGTGGTAGAGCAGGAATGCAGCTTATATAAAGTAAATGAGACTATAACATTGAGCGAGCACCACAATTAAAAGTACTGAAGAGCATAATAGGGAAATCAGTTACAAAAACCTGTTCCACATACAATTTGACTGTTGTAGTTAGAAACAGAGGATAACAAGTGATATTGTGAAAAAGCATACAGTCTTTGGGTTTAGGGAGATAAGTAAACCTTCTTGTGATAGCAAAAAACTGGTTAAAGTATAAGAGACTCTCCCTTTTCTATTGATTTGATGCATCAAAAATAAACCAATAAGATAGATAAACCTCCCTTTCTTAGACTAATGAAAAGATTTTGGTCACCAGCAAGGGAATCAGGCCTGAAATATTTCAGCAGGATGTATTAGGAAGCATTCACACACAATCAAATGCAGAAGTGTGACCTCATACTCTGAACTGTTCCTAAGACAGACCCTGAATGGTCTGCTCCAGCGCTGGCTGGCTTCTGATGAAAAAAACTTGTTTAACTGGGTAGGGGCTGCAGCTTGAGAGGAATTCTTTGGAGGAAGGAAATCAAAGGCTTGCCTCTTTGCTAAGAACTGATTGCCAAAACAGATTGACCCCTTGGCTCCATTTGCCAGCACTGACAGAGATGGTGAAATGATTCTTCTGTCCTTCCTTAGGCAAGCTCCCCGTAAAACTGGTGGAGATTCATCTCTTCAAAAATCTACTCTTTTCATGTCCTTTCTATGAGGCATATGAATATTATATTGCTAATGGGTTTTAAATGCATCTCAGTAGGATATTAAATGTGGATTTGCATGGACAACTTTATTGGTTTTGAAATGACAGTTAACCTCAAGTAACCTCTCAGAATTCAGTGTAAGGGTCTCTGTGTATGTACATGGATCCCAGCAGCATCTTGGACTAGTCTCATCTGATAGTAATTTTAATTCTTTTGTGCCTTTTTATTTTTTTTTCTTTTTAATTGTCTTGTTTTGCTTATTGAAACAGCTGCATACCATTTCCCTCGTAAATATCTTTGTTTATTGTATGTGTAGTAAAAAGGTCACTTTTCCCATTTCCTCTCCCCGGGCCCAGCACCAAAGAGATGTACCTAGACAGGAGATGTACCTAATCTTCTATCTCTACTACCAGTGGGAGGAGGGTTCTCAAAACCCTCTGGCCAACATTCACTGATTTTAAGTGACTCCAGAGTGAATAGTCTTCTGACTGACAAGCTGCTCCACTTGCCATAATACAGTACCTTCATAAGGTTTTTAGTGGTCAGAGAGAAAGATAATTTTTGAATAACAGAGGCCAAGAGATAAAATTAATTATTATTTCTAGGTGGTCTTGGTAAGAAAACAGCAGGTTTTTGAAGGGCTCAGTGCCTTTATAAAATGCCAGCTAACTCTTCAGAAGCCAATAGCTGCTTCCAGAACTCCAGGCTATATGCCCATTCCCAAGCAGAATAGGCATATCTCTTCTCTTAGGTGGTTCCCTAATTGTGATAGAACTGATGTCACTCATAAATGAAGTCAATATGGAAAAGGGTAGAAATTTCCAGCAATGAGATGCTTTGTAGTGGAAACACAAAGCTCAATTCTATGACCTGCCTACGATTAGTTTGAGCCCAAAGAAAAAATTTTTTTTTCCATTGACCTTTCATATAAGGCTGGCCATAGCTCTTTAATCTTTATGCCCCACTAGTAGCCCATAAAAGAAGACTTACTGAAATTTGTAATGAAAAATCCCTTCATTTAGAGAGCTTTCACTGCATTTCAAGATTCTGTATTGGATTTTGTTTGCCAAGGTCTAGTTCATAAAAAGGGTAGACTGTGGAGGTTTTGTCCTCAGTAATGTCACAAATTTATACATTTTAATATTTGGTATATTAAGATGGGTTTAATCTCATTTTTTTGAACAAGCACTAAGTACAGTTGAAGTATGGATCTGTATCACAGAAACTTACCCACAAGTAAATAAGCAGTACAAGTATAAGATTTAATGTGGTAGGAACCTAGTTTTGCGGTGTTGGATAAGAAGAACAGGTGCACGGAGGAGAGGAGATACATTCAAAAAGAACCTTGCAATGTTTGTTGGAGAGAAAAGTTGTAACTGCAAATGGAGCCTACAAAAAGGTTAAAAAAAGAAAAGATAAAAAAAGTAAAAAAGGGAAAGAAAAGAGGCAGGAAGAAAGGTTAAAAACTATGGTAGAGAACTTCACAGCAGACAACATGTGTATCTTGACCTTCTGAAGGCACGTCTGTCAAAAAGAATTTCTCAGTCTTTCTCCAGATCACAGTAGAGCAGGAGTGACACCTCCCCCAAATTCTGATGGGGAACCACTGTGTGTCATTGTAATAAAATATATTATTTAATCCCATTCATAAACGGATTGAGGTCTCTCTCAAGGTTGTTGTTCCTTGTTTCTACCACTCTCACTAAAAAATTTGTTTCAGAATGAAAGATCCTTTAAAAATTGCTTTCATTGCTAGTTTACACCTATTTCTCTTGTGCCAACCTCACTTTCCTGACTACTTCACAGTTTACTCTTCCTACTGCTCATTCCCCACTAAATGTATTGAGAGTATGCTGATGCCTTCTTAACCTCCTGTTAGCCAGTCATAACATAATTTTAAGTCTTGCCTGTAAGGAAGAGTATCCACTCTTCTGACTAGCCTTTTATTTCCTCTCTAATTTGTTTGGAATATATCTTTCCCAAGTGCAGTAACAAAATCAACATACACTACATCGCAAGGGTCGCAGATGTCCTGTATGTGACCAGTGGAAAAACATGTCTGGGTACAAGCTAAAATTGCAGCCCAGAATCAGAAGGATTTAATGAGTACAGACATAGCTTCTATTTAATAAATGCCTGCTGTATGGCAGAAATTCTTGTTCGTGACCTTGTATTATATCCCCTTTTTATCACTGAAAGTTCTTCTGGGTCATTTTAGCTCTTCTATTTTTTTAATTGCCTTTGTATTGACAGTAACTTATAGCTTCATTTCAATTCATTAAGTGTATATATATAATGCACATGCTACTTACTTTGAATGGAAGTCTGTCCCAGAATTAATCCTTGAAGGTCTTCTTTATGGCTTGGGGATAGATTATATCTTGGAAATGTAATATGATTATTCACATAATACAAAGCACTGTCAATAATACTTGGAATGCCCTCACAGGGGGAGGAAGAAGGAGGGAAGGCTGGCCTTTTGAATATTATAACTCATACATACCACTTATAGGAATTTAATACACAACATATTGCCCATAAACCTATGATAAAGGCTGTCTTTGATTATTGCAGAGACAAGCTCACATGTCAGAAGCTGTCTAGCCCTCCTACAAGCCTCATACAACATGCAACCAAGATTCAGGGAAGCAGGACACAGACAGCTATACAGCTCCCAGGTGCCTTATGCCTCCTAGGCATGTGTGGTCAGGTTTGCTTTCTAGTCTACAAGCCATGTAGCCATTTTCCCCATCTCATTGAAACAAATAAGCTTGCAGTACAACCCCACTGAATTTCTCCATCTTTACTAAGCTGCAGAATTCAGCAACATGCTCATGCAGAGGCACACAATAGCTGCACACCTGCAAAATTATTTAAAGTTTTGACTCCCTGTGTGAAATGTTGAACGCTTTATTCAGTTTGTTTTGGTAAATTGGTGTAATCTAAATAGACTGAAAAATGGATTGACTAAGGTTAAAAGGAAAAAGTAGCATATGTTCCTAACTGTGCCTTTATATTAGTCAAAGATTCTTCTTAGTTGAGAAAATGCCCTTTGTTGTTGAGCTGCTACAGTAGGAAGCAGATGGCTGTTTAAATCCCAGAATTCCCACCAGAAAATGTGAACAGATGTCTGTAAGCAGAAATAGAAAAAAAAAAAAATCTTTCTGTAAGTCCATACACTGGGAACAGAGCTATTTATGAGATTTTACAAAAATCTGTCTGCTTCCAGAAGCCAATAAAACATTTGTCTCCTTTTATCTTTTTCCCCTTCTTCTCCCCATTTTAAAAGTGCACACCTGTAACATGGATAAATGGACGATGCTTTGATAAAGCAGCCAAACTTTTATGTGTAAGATACCTGGTAACTTGGTTTGTCTGTCTTCCTCAAAAAGATAGCTTATTTTCCAGATTTATTGACATTACAAGTACAAAATCTTGTCATTTACACAAGAACTGTACTACAGAGAAAGGCTCAGTGCAAAATGGACCCAATTTCAGAAGGCCTAGCCATTAAAAAAGACAAGAGATGTAGGTGAACATGGTTGAGTGTTCTGCAGCGGTTTTGCTAACACAGCCTAAATCCTGTGTCTCTTTCAAATATTCCTTTTTCCTTCCTTGTTTTTCAGAGTTTTGTATCCATTATACTAGAAAGGAAGACTGCTTACTCTTAATGGCACCATTTCACCTCTAACAGTACATAAAATTTAATGCACAAGCATGCAGCAAAAGATTGACAGCTGCCCATAGGCACCATTTAATGTCATGGATGCATTACAGAAGTTTAGAGTTTTCAGAGGGGAAAAAACCAAATGTAAAGTACAGACTTTATAATATGATGCCCCTTGGAGGTCACAGAATATAAAACCAGCTTAAACTCAGTTCTTGTGCCCTTAAGGATTCCTCTCTGATTTTCTCCTACAGTTGACTTTCAGCCCTTAGAACAAAAGGAACCACATCTGAGATTTCTCATGAAGTTGCTGAGAAATAAAGTATCTTTATGACAGTTGAAGCAACATGGGGAAAACAGTCCTATACTCACATATGGAACAATGGGTTTCCAGACATCAGAATGTGCTCTTGGGGTTACTATCAACTCACTGCTCAGTAGTGGTCAGAAAAGCAAATCAATGATAAGAATTACTTTGAAAGGACTAAATAACAAAATGGCTGCTACCATTCTCAAACTGTGCATGCTTGTGGCTGAACACCATAGGCAACACTGGCATTCCTTTTCCCTCCAGAGGGGGTTCAGAGAATGTTTTAAAATATGCAATGGCTTCTAAAAGAAACAAACAAACAAATCCAAACAAATATGGCAGATGTCTGTAAAATCTGTGTATAATGATAGAAGTAGATAGACAGGAAACAATTGTTCCCTTCTCCAGCCAATGGGCAGGAGGGCTGCAGGCCTTCAATAAAGTTACCAGTTGCATAATCTAGCCTATTCAGAAGGTCCTGATTCTCCACATAGCAGGTAGTGAAGATTCAGAATTCACTACAGTATGTGATAAATTAAAATTTTACACGAAATGTGAGAAAATGACTGGGTGAGTTCATGGGTAAATCCACTTAGACAATATAAATGCATAGAACTCCTATGCTAAAAATGCTAAACTAGACCAGACTAGAATAGACTGTTTCACTTGGAGGAGACCTCCAGTGATCACCTAATCCAACCACCTAACGAGCTGAGGGCTGACCAGAAGTCAAAGCAGATTATTAAGGGCATTGTCTGAATGTCTCTTAAACACTGACAGGCTTGGGATATCAATCTCCTCTCTAGGAAGCCTTTTCCACTGTTAGATGTTGCAGTGTGTTGCTTGTTAATGGTATGGTTTGTTATTGCCTAAGCTAATGGCTTCGTCCAAAATTATATCCTCCCACCCACCTTGTCAATCTATCCTAAACTACCTGCCAATCCTGCTTTGTGCCAGCCTCCTGCTTAGAATTCCACTTTGGAAATCCCCTAAAACTTGATGTCTCATTAGTCCATGTGACCCAGTTTCCCCCCCACCTCTCCCATTGGACAATGCCTTTGTAAACCCTACCCTTTATCCCTCCTCAGAATTTCTCCAATTTGCTAAGTTGTTGTACCTTTGCCATTTTTGTCCTTTGCCCCCCGGATTCCCCAGAGTAATAAATCCTTTTTATCCTATGCAAAAGACCTCCTCCTCCTCCTTGCCTCCTTCGAACACAATCTGACAGCCAAAAGGCCATGGAGCCATAGCTAGAGCCACATCTAAGGCCTCCTGTTCCCAGGGTGGAACTCACTCTAGGCACGGGACCGTAGTGGCAAAGTGAGCGCAGCTCTGGCTGCTGCGTCAGTTGGCGTCCACCGTTTGGGGTCCCTGTGAGCAGACCCCATGGAAGAACTGCGGATTTTAATCCAAAAAAAGTTCTGGCTGTCAGCTGCCTCTGAGTGCAGCCAACAGGCTTTGCCCAGCAGCTCATTTGGGGGAGGAAGTGATAACTCTCTGGCACCTGAGGAACACTTCCCTGAAGGAGGCTTTTCACTGCAGCCCGTCCAGTGTACCGAAAGGAGGCTGAGTACCCCCCAAGTTAGGCTGAGGGTGCTCCAAGTAGAGGGAAGGGTGCATTGACCCTCAGGGTGGAGGGGGGTGCTCACGAACCTACAGGCTATGATAGTTAGCTGAGGAGACAGCTGCCTGTCCCTAAAACTAAAACTGGCTCTGGACTCTTATCTTCAGTTGTCGTTTCTTTTTGCTGTAGTGGAGAGTGGAATTTGTTGTGCTGACATAGCTTAAGATCAANGGCCTCCTGTTCCCAGGGTGGAACTCACTCTAGGCACGGGACCGTAGTGGCAAAGTGAGCGCAGCTCTGGCTGCTGCGTCAGTTGGCGTCCACCGTTTGGGGTCCCTGTGAGCAGACCCCATGGAAGAACTGCGGATTTTAATCCAAAAAAAGTTCTGGCTGTCAGCTGCCTCTGAGTGCAGCCAACAGGCTTTGCCCAGCAGCTCATTTGGGGGAGGAAGTGATAACTCTCTGGCACCTGAGGAACACTTCCCTGAAGGAGGCTTTTCACTGCAGCCCGTCCAGTGTACCGAAAGGAGGCTGAGTACCCCCCAAGTTAGGCTGAGGGTGCTCCAAGTAGAGGGAAGGGTGCATTGACCCTCAGGGTGGAGGGGGGTGCTCACGAACCTACAGGCTATGATAGTTAGCTGAGGAGACAGCTGCCTGTCCCTAAAACTAAAACTGGCTCTGGACTCTTATCTTCAGTTGTCGTTTCTTTTTGCTGTAGTGGAGAGTGGAATTTGTTGTGCTGACATAGCTTAAGATCAAGGAATAATGGGTGCAAAACTTCCAGCACAGCAGAGAAGGATTTATTTCCAAATAGTGGGTATCTTGGAGGGTGGGAAAAGAAAATTTTCAAAGCGGTTGTTAAAGCAGTTTGTTCAATGGCTTTCCCCCTGCTTTCTAAGGGTATCCCCCAAAGAAATACCAACCATTCCTTTTTGGGATACAATTGGAAGCAAGTTGACAGAATTAACAAATAAAGGGGATGCCTTGATTGCTAAATTCTTATCCTTATTTGTGCTAATTCAGTCTGTGTTAGCTGGGGAAAGAAAGGAAAGTGGAGGAAAAGCTCAAACTTACCCCCTCAGCTCCTCCATCCCCTGATCCAAAACCCTTTTCCCCTGCACTGGAAAGTCTGTGCCAGGCAAACCGCAATGCAGCGCAGGAGAGCTACCGACTCCCTGGCCTCCCACAGACTACACAGTACCCTTGCCTTGATAGTGATGGCCAGGTGGTCAAGGACCTTTCCCTAAACCCTTTTTTCCCAGCTGTTTATCCTGCAGTTCAAGTTAATACTCCCAAAGAAGATTCCCAAGTTTTCCCTGAATCCTCCCTTGCCATTCAAAATGGTCTCTGGTAAGATGGTGGAAGCCAAATGGCTCAGCCCCTCCCATGCGTTTCTTCTTCCCAATATCCCTTTCACCCTGTCCCTCCCAACCCCTTCTTATTCCCTGACCCTGCCCCTGCCCACACCCCTCCCCTTTCCCCTTCTCCCCCTCTCCAAACTCCCCCTGCTGGGTGCCTCCCCTTCCTTTCCANCTCAGGGTGGAGGGGGGTGCTCACGAACCTACAGGCTATGATAGTTAGCTGAGGAGACAGCTGCCTGTCCCTAAAACTAAAACTGGCTCTGGACTCTTATCTTCAGTTGTCGTTTCTTTTTGCTGTAGTGGAGAGTGGAATTTGTTGTGCTGACATAGCTTAAGATCAAGGAATAATGGGTGCAAAACTTCCAGCACAGCAGAGAAGGATTTATTTCCAAATAGTGGGTATCTTGGAGGGTGGGAAAAGAAAATTTTCAAAGCGGTTGTTAAAGCAGTTTGTTCAATGGCTTTCCCCCTGCTTTCTAAGGGTATCCCCCAAAGAAATACCAACCATTCCTTTTTGGGATACAATTGGAAGCAAGTTGACAGAATTAACAAATAAAGGGGATGCCTTGATTGCTAAATTCTTATCCTTATTTGTGCTAATTCAGTCTGTGTTAGCTGGGGAAAGAAAGGAAAGTGGAGGAAAAGCTCAAACTTACCCCCTCAGCTCCTCCATCCCCTGATCCAAAACCCTTTTCCCCTGCACTGGAAAGTCTGTGCCAGGCAAACCGCAATGCAGCGCAGGAGAGCTACCGACTCCCTGGCCTCCCACAGACTACACAGTACCCTTGCCTTGATAGTGATGGCCAGGTGGTCAAGGACCTTTCCCTAAACCCTTTTTTCCCAGCTGTTTATCCTGCAGTTCAAGTTAATACTCCCAAAGAAGATTCCCAAGTTTTCCCTGAATCCTCCCTTGCCATTCAAAATGGTCTCTGGTAAGATGGTGGAAGCCAAATGGCTCAGCCCCTCCCATGCGTTTCTTCTTCCCAATATCCCTTTCACCCTGTCCCTCCCAACCCCTTCTTATTCCCTGACCCTGCCCCTGCCCACACCCCTCCCCTTTCCCCTTCTCCCCCTCTCCAAACTCCCCCTGCTGGGTGCCTCCCCTTCCTTTCCATTGGCACTGTCTCCCATTCCCATGACATCATCTGTTCCCATGACGTCACCTGTAAACAACAGCCCCCCTTCCAGTTGTTCTGTCCTTGTTCCCTCCTCCTTCTCTGGCAGCTCTCCTACTTTTCCAGTTTCAGGCTCCCGTAATGTCATGGGAACCAGAAGCAATGAACCCAAAGAACAAAACCTGGTACAGGAGACCATTCCCTCTGCTGCACCTGTTGTCTATACCCGAAATAGAGGAACACCTAGGTGGCNATGCCTTGATTGCTAAATTCTTATCCTTATTTGTGCTAATTCAGTCTGTGTTAGCTGGGGAAAGAAAGGAAAGTGGAGGAAAAGCTCAAACTTACCCCCTCAGCTCCTCCATCCCCTGATCCAAANTTTTAAAGGCTTTCTAAAGGCCACCTTTTCCTCAAAAACACTAGTTCCCAATGATATCAAGGATTTGTTTGCAGGTCTCCTAACCCAAACAGAGTATCTGTTGTGGGAGAGGACGTGGAAAAGATTATTATGAGAGCTCCTCCCTGAGCTCTTGCAAAACCCTGACTGTGNTACCGACTCCCTGGCCTCCCACAGACTACACAGTACCCTTGCCTTGATAGTGATGGCCAGGTGGTCAAGGACCTTTCCCTAAACCCTTTTTTCCCAGCTGTTTATCCTGCAGTTCAAGTTAATACTCCCAAAGAAGATTCCCAAGTTTTCCCTGAATCCTCCCTTGCCATTCAAAATGGTCTCTGGTAAGATGGTGGAAGCCAAATGGCTCAGCCCCTCCCATGCGTTTCTTCTTCCCAATATCCCTTTCACCCTGTCCCTCCCAACCCCTTCTTATTCCCTGACCCTGCCCCTGCCCACACCCCTCCCCTTTCCCCTTCTCCCCCTCTCCAAACTCCCCCTGCTGGGTGCCTCCCCTTCCTTTCCATTGGCACTGTCTCCCATTCCCATGACATCATCTGTTCCCATGACGTCACCTGTAAACAACAGCCCCCCTTCCAGTTGTTCTGTCCTTGTTCCCTCCTCCTTCTCTGGCAGCTCTCCTACTTTTCCAGTTTCAGGCTCCCGTAATGTCATGGGAACCAGAAGCAATGAACCCAAAGAACAAAACCTGGTACAGGAGACCATTCCCTCTGCTGCACCTGTTGTCTATACCCGAAATAGAGGAACACCTAGGTGGCAACCTTTTGATTATCAACATAAAAAAGAACTTTGCAAGGCTCAGAAGGAGTTTGGGATGAAAAGTGAATATTTTAAAGGCTTTCTAAAGGCCACCTTTTCCTCAAAAACACTAGTTCCCAATGATATCAAGGATTTGTTTGCAGGTCTCCTAACCCAAACAGAGTATCTGTTGTGGGAGAGGACGTGGAAAAGATTATTATGAGAGCTCCTCCCTGAGCTCTTGCAAAACCCTGACTGTGCCATTGATGCAGATAACAATAGTATCTCAATGGACCACTTGTGCAGTGAGGGGAATTGGTCACAAGCTACAACACAAGCTGAAAAAATACCACAACCTGTGTTAAAACATGTAAAAAGAGCTGCTGAGAAGGCCTTTATCCTTATGCCCACAAAAGAGCCTAAACAAAGTTACTTGAATATTAAACAGTATCCCTTTGAGGCTTTTATAGATTTTGTCAAAACACTCCACGTTGAGGTGGAGAGGCAGGTTGAGAGTCAGCTGCTACAAGAACAGATAATATTGGAGGTGGCCCAAGCAAATGCTAATGACATCTGCAAGAAGATCATCCTGGGCCTGCCTTTTGAACCGCCTCCGACTCTTGACTTGATCATGGAAACCTGCACAGAGAGCCACCATTCCAGAGCCTTGAGAAAAAGGAGACAGAGTAGAGAGAACAGCTGCTGCTGCTGCTCCAAAAATACACCATCAGCCTTTTCAGTGCTTTAACTGTGGGCAGGAGGGACACATAGCAAAAGTTTGCCCAAAAAGGCAACTTCTGCAAAACAAACCAATAAATTTACTGGGGGGAGGGGGGCAGCCACTTCCAAAAAACTAGACAAGGAGCACATGCCTGCTTCGTGTGTAGAAAGAAATGAAGCAGGTCAGAATTGGGACCCAGAAAAGATTTGGAAGCCACAAGCTCTTTTTAAGCTAGTCGTGACACAAAACATACTCTTTAATACAGGCCACTGGCAAATTGTGCCAGTTGACCCACTTGACAAGGATTTATTTGCTGGACTGGACTTTAAGTATGTCGTTTTCAGGGACACTAAGCACACACCCCAAGAGACTGAAATCTCTCCGGAATCATAACATCAGAGCTGGAGGCGCTCATTCTCATGGCGCCTGAGTTGTGTCCACTCACCCTTTTTTATGCCACAGGGCCAAATCATCACCCAGGCGATTCCAATGCCAATTAAACTGCCAGTGGACGATTCTTCACCACATGTCTACTCGGCAGAAGTTACTGGAGAAGACAAGCCTTGGATAGAGTGTGGACTCTGGCGAGGTGAAGATTACCTTCAACTTGGTGGAGTGTTGGACAGATATTATAGTTAGGGGCAGATATTATAGTTAGATGTCCTGGTTGATAGAGAAATGTTCCATAATGTCCAGTCTAAGCCTTTCTTGGCACAGCTTTGAATTGTTCCCATGCATCCTCCACTGGAATCCAGGGAGAAGAGTTCAGCATCTCCCTCTCCACGTCCCCTTCTCAGATTGCTGCAGAGAGCAATGAGGTTGCCCATCAGACTCCTTTCTCCAGACCAAACAAGACCGAAGGTTACAGGTGCCCCACATGGGACATTCTTCCAGCCCTTTCACCACCCTTTTTGCCCTCTTCTGGATGCATTTATGGACTTTCCCATCCTTCTTAAATCGTGGGGCTCAGAAAGGGACCAGCAGCAGGCTCAGTTTGAGTGAGCAGTGTGTGTGCCCTGGCAGCTCAGAGACCAAACCCCACCCTGGGCTACACCAAACACAGCATGACCAGCCAGTCAAAAGATGTGATCACTCTGCTGTATTCAGTGTTGCTGCTTGTAAAACCCTTGAAGTCTGAGTTTGTACTGCTCTTGTTCTCTGGCATTTTAGCACTGTCAGAGGCAGGGTGCTGGACCAAACAAATTTTTGGTCTAGCCCAGGCTGGCTCTCTGCTATGCTGTGCAGAGGTCCCCACAGCCTAGGCAGATATCAAATGCTACACAGATGGACTGTAGAAAAGATCAAGAGTTTCTGTTCTTCTGCAGTGAGGAACTACAGGCATCTCCCTAATATGCTATAGAAAAGAGAATCAGAGCAATGGCAAACATAAAAGGTGTATGTAAATCATAGAATTTTTGCTAGGGAAATTCTGAAGGTTATTGGGTTTCAAATGTATCCTATTGGGACTAATAAATATAGCTTTTAGATACATAGATTCCATGTAGCATGCATGGAACTTTAGACAGGAACTGCATGCTTTCAGAGATAAAAGAAGAAATAGATGTAAAAACATTTTTTTTTTCCAAAAGCACAGCTAGAAACAGACACCCGATTAGATGGAGTATCTTGACATTTTTTAATAAAACTGGGGGAAATGTTACAAAAAGAACAGGTAGCAAGCAAAATCATGTTTCAAAGCAACTTATTTTCCAATAAAAGAACAGGCACAGAAGCATTCTCTTCTTATTAAATACTGAGCTAACGTATTAGCATGTTTGGCAAAGCTGATAATCTGAGTGGAAACCATTGTCACTGGCAAACCCTCAAAAGATTATTATTTCAATAGTTTTAGTTTTGTGCTCTTGGTATCAGTCTTAGTCTGTGATGAAAAGCTGATGGTGTGAACCACACAGATTAAGAGGCTTTTTTCTGTATGATTAAATGAACACAATGAATTCATAAATCCCTGCCACTGGTAATCAGAAATTGATGATTCAGCTTAGAGCTATGAATTTCAGTGGGATATGCTTTTTAAGCAAAGTTTTATCATATACACCCACAGTTCCAGAGTAGGTCTATTCCTTGAAAAATATATATATAAAAAAAAACAATCTAGGAGGCACAGTCAAAATGTCCTGTTAATTCCAATTAACCCATAATCAATTATTCTATGCAACTCAGCTGGTCTACCGGTTTGTATATTTTTCAACTATAAGCACTTCTAGATTTTGATTAAGAAGTAGATAGAAGATTTCTATAGAAATACTTATTTCTACAGAAATGATGTTCCTCATTTCTTCCTAGGGAAAATAATGAAATCCCTAAAATGACAGGGGTTTTCTGCACCTTTCCATGGTGTTTTCTCTCAAGAATCTTTCAGTACTTGTAGAGAGTTATCAGCAGCAGAGTTAACTTGACATAGACCCATCATTTCTTTTACTCCACAATCAAGAGACAACAGGATAATATTTATTAGAATGCACTAATTTCAAGCAGACTTAGCATTTAATGCTTCTTCATGCAATTTCCTTGTAAAGCAAACTAATCACATGGAAAAGTATATGCTGGATCTGTGAGTGGGAGGGAATTACCCAGCCTTTCTTATACTGAAACTGTTTGAAATAACCAATAGCATTTTTTACCAAATTGATACTACTTTCTAAGGAGTTTCTGACAGCTATCACATGTCTTTGTCAAAGGGTCTAAGAGACACTTACAGGAGTATAAGTAGTTTTTTATTACTAATTAGTCATGTGGTTAGCTTTGAGATCTTTCAGAAAGAGCTCAGAATGTGGGTTAATGTACAGAACCCAAATCTTGAGGGTTCATTGCAAGCCAGACATACATATTAGGAAGAGATGTCATAGTAGGAACATATATCAGGTTGTGGAAGTCATAAAAGGGAACAGAAACAGCAAGTAATTTCAGCAAATCTTGCACTCATTTTATGTAGATGGTGTACAAAGCATTCAATTTTAATACTTCTGTAAAACTGAAACCAATAAAATCACAGCTATACTGGTCCATAATCTGATCTTTGTTTTCAGTCCATAGGCAGAACTGCTGTTTAGAATCCCAGAATTAAGATTTCTGTCTTTTCCATAAAATAGAAAAAAATAAGCTTTTCACATCGATGAAATAATTTTCTTAAAAAAAATCCAAACAAATAAACAAACATTTAACACCATCATGCTGAAGGAACTATCCTGTTTGTTCAATGATGCAGCATTGTTCAGCTTTATGCAGAATCCAAAATGTCTGGGTATTTGCTTTCTGCTGAATCTAAAATAAAAAGTTCAATTAGTGTTAGCCAAATTTTTACAGGATTGGTATAAAACAGAATTTCCATTGAATTTGTGGTCTGAATGTCATTAGACAAAGCATCCAAGCTAGTTGAAGGCTCATGTGGCTTCCAGTTATAGATCAGAAAACTGGCTTGAAACCTGAAGCAGCACTCCTTCAAATTTCTATTCCTTCCCCCTGCCCTGACAATCGAGTTAATGCAATTTACTCCTCTACACCCTCCTCCCACTCATTTCTCTCCATCCCCAATCTTTTCTCCCCAGCCTTTATTTTCACTTCAATGAAAACAGGAGAGTTTTCCTCCATAGTATACCTGACAAGAGTCATACAAGGCTTCACAAACACAGATACTGGGCATCAACACATGCCAAATACTAATTTGCCCTACACAGAAAAAGCACATGTACACCATGTGCACTTGCAGGAATTGACTGAGACAGCAGTGTGACCTTCTTTTCTTTCAAAGATCCCAAAATGAGACAAAGAAGATGTTTTGAGAGAGAAAATAATGAAAGAATAATGAAAGATGGGGTCCTGACTACTTAGGGAGGCATGAGAAGAGTCTCCTTACCCTCTCCTCCTTGAAAAGAGCTACACAGAAAGTAAAACACAAACCAACTGTTTCTTTCAGGATCTGCCTATATTACTTTTAGAATGCATTGTTTGTTGTAACAGCTGCCTTATCTAAGATGTAAAATCAAGTGAGCTGGAAAACCTGTATGAAACACTTTTTTTACTCTTAGCTTGTGACCCAGATGCATGCATGTTCAGACATTTTATGCTGGTAGGGGCAGTAATTTCTTCATCTATCAATCTGCTTCTCTAACCCACCACGTGCACTTCCTTACTCCAACTTCAGCCTCCCAGAAGTGAGTCCTTTTGGGTGACACATTCAGCATTGCCCACAAGAGCAAAGTGGCAAGTCATATTTGTGGAAAAGTTAAAGGATGTGACAGGGAACAACATTGTTTAAAGAAAAAAGTTTTTAAAATTTAGACTTGGTTAACTTTGCTTGAGTTTCTTGGGGGTTTTTTGGTTGGTGTTCTGTTTTGTTTTTTTGTTTGTTTGTCTTGGGTTTTTTGATGTTTGTTTGTTTAGTTGGTTTTGTTTTCATTTTAACCACTGTGAGACTTTATTGTAGGAAATTTAGCACCTAGGGACCAGATTATTTTAAAAGAGCAGCTATAACATGCAATATCTAGTCCCTAGTCCCATTTCTCCTTTTTTTTTTTTTTTATAATGCAATGTCCATCACATAAAGAAATTCACATCTCTTAAGAAACTGGGCCAATGGTACTAAGTGTTTAATTTCTGCCACTGCTTTAATTTCCTGATGCCTGTCTCCCTGAACTGCTAGTTGGTTTACCATCTGCTTCCATATGTGCAAATCTGCATCTCACTGACAATCTTATACAGGTTTGTCAAATTGCCTGGAGTTCTGTGGGTATCACCAGAACACAATATTAAAGAGGCTGTCAAAAGATCATTAAATATATGGCATAAATATAGTGTACAAGGTAATTTTTAAGCAGGCTTTTGTTTAGTTCTCTATTGCATAGACCAAGACAGATTTCAAACAGAATTCAAGACTTCCCTTTTGCATCTAGGACTGGAGTGAATGAGAAACAGTGTAAGAAAAATTTTTATTTTTCCTTAAATGAAATTACAGGCATGATCCCAGACTTCAGAAGTATAATGTCTGTATAAACAAAGAGCTGTTTCATAGAGGCAAAGGAAGACTTTTGTTGTGATGATATAATGCCAGAGCAAGTTTTTTTGCAATATGACTTGAAGACCTGGGCAAAACAGAATTGAAACATAAAGCTGTCCCACAGCTGATCATCAGAGGAGTTCTATAAAGCTATTCTATATGGCTTTAGAGCAGCCATTAGGGTGCTCTAGAGTTTGCTTGTGCCCATTTTAACTTGCACTTGAATTCCAAATTAGAGATAATAGCTTGAAGTAAAAGTAGTTCTTCTCTACATCCTACATGAGTGGAAGCCAGTCACATTCACATCTCTGGGCCAAGGCTGGAGATGGGTTATGTGCATGGGAAGTAACAGTCTGTACAAGATGGAATATGGTTTGTTCTTAGTTCAGACAGTGCCTTATTTAAAGTACATTTGAGGCACACTGGGATTCAGGAAGTAATGTAAAGTGTACCTAGAGCTGCAGCAAGCAATAAAACAAGGTGAATCAGATCTGCCCTGTATGGATAGTAATAAATGTTGCATTTCATAGTGGTTTTCTCACTACTTTAGATCCATATGTAAAAAAATACTGAGTCATCTAAAAATTAAACTAGATCTTGTCTTTCAGTCATATTAAGTGCTCAGTTTATTCTCTTAGGTGGTACTCTGCTAGGTGTCTGCTGCTTGCTTCATCTTTGCTGCTTTAAAAGTATTTTCCATTTAGGCATTATGTTTTATATATTGGATGAAATGTGTGAATGACAGGAAAAAAATAAAGGACACTGAAAAGCTCATGATAGGTTTTGCTCATGAAGGAATAAAATGTAAAATTAACGAAGGTTAGGCAAAGAAGTGGAAAGAGAATATGGAGTGATCTGCCTATATATTCTGGCTCATGCATTATTTTCACTTTTTTTTTTTTTTTTGCTTTGAAATCACTCCAGTAACCAGAACTGCTTAAGCATTAGATACACAATAAATATTACATTTGTTGCTCCTTTACCATTACTTTTTATCCCAATCCTGCACAGCACTACAGCACATATATCACCAACTCAAACTACTGTGCCTGAAATCAAAGTATAAACTGGCTATACTTTTCTGCTGTGTGTTAATATTCTGGTTGCTAAGGTGATGCACTTACTGAGTTAACTCTTGACGAGTAGTTTGCCTGAATAACATGAAAATATGAGTCAGTGCAGAGCACTGTACAGTGACAGCTAGATAACTCCTGATTTTTCAAGCTGAGTCCTTTAAAATTAGCATAGACATCCCCAGCCTACACTGCATTTTGCAGCACATCTTATAGATATGCCTAATTTTCTATAGCACCACCAAAAGAAAACAGCTAAATATTCCCCCATACTCCAGAAAACAGAATTTGTTGCTGATTTTCTTTTTTTTTCCTCTCCCAAAATAACAGCAATATTATAGCATTGTGGACAATGCCTTAACGGGAGAGAGAAACAAGCATGGATTCTTCTCTGTGGTCACTGGGTATCTATTCATAGCTAAATGACGTTAAAGCCTCAACAAAGAACCCACAAATTTTGGATGCTTGAGTCAGAACAAAGGTAAAGGGACAGGAAACAGTCTTTTGGGGAGAACAGACTGCTTGTCTCCTCCTGCCCCCATCTATCTGCACTTGTATCTTTACTCAGCCAGAAAACATTTCAGTGAACACCCATCCTTGCAATTTGGAAAAAGCATTTAGTGATGCTATCAGCTTCCTACTTTGTACTTCTAGCCACCTACACGTGATATTGTGTTTCTATAATAGGCCATTATGCTGTCTGCTTGAAAGCGTTTGTTTGATACAACTCCTTGCAAAAGTACTAGAATTCACATTTACTTCTATCTTTCTAAAATGTATTTCAGATGTTTAATGCTTTTTCTCTTTTTTTTTACTTCTTCTTTTTTTATTTTAATGATGCTACTTTCAAATGAAAGCAGGTCTCTACCTGTAACTTCAGATCTGCTCTCTCATATTATGGTTGACCCTTTATAACAGTCAGGAAGACTGTGATTAAGTAAGTTTGTTCTAACACTCTCTACTCTCCCTGCATTACCACAAAAAAAGCTCAGATTTAGGAATAAAATCCATCCATCTCTTACTGTCCCCAGAGATATTTGTTAATTCCCACTGAATTAAGGGGAAGAAGTGCTAGGGGTCTGTTTTGACAGCTGACAGCCTTTCAAGAACAGCTGGTAACCAGGTTCAATCATCCAGTAAGGACCAGTAAAACCAGAGACAAGCTGGAAGAGAGCAGTTCAGTCCTTTCCTTAAATTGTAAGCAATTACAGGTTTTAAAAATAATTTTTCTTACTCAGTTATTTGTTGTTATTAAAAATCAAAAGTGAAATCAAAACTCATCTGTCTTCTGGGTGTAACAGTTGCATATCCATGTTGAAAACAGAGAGATCTTTCATTTTATAACCTTATTTCATAGGCATTCTGCTTGGAGAAAGCCTGAGGAGCCAGGTGATGCAGACTGGGAACTGCAGACCACTCCAAGCATGTGACAGAGAGCAGTTATCAAGGTGAACAGTTATAGATGCAAATGAGTGCTAATACTGAAAGATGTGAACAGCCAAAGTTCTGAGCTATCTGCATATACAAAAGTCACTCTGTGCCAGTACTAGGTGACATTGATGAAGATCACTGTGTATCAGTGACTAAAACGTTAAGGAAAATGGGATTGTTTATAAGTCTTCTGCCCCTCCTCATTCTAACATTCAACCTACAAGTGATTTTTCAAGGCAGAGCTATCCAAAGCCTTCTTGTGTGTAGTGAGGAGTCTATTGAACAAGAAACTACTCCCAACTCTTCCCTGCTGGTCTAAGACTTTACAAATAGCACACAGCATCTGTATGACACACTTGCATAACCTTTTAACTCATGGACTTGGAGCAAGCAACTCCCGGAAGATATGAATATCCCTTCCCTCCAGTCAACACACTCCTGGTCTCCTGAAGGAAATGAGAGAAGCAGAAATGGCAGGCAGATGTTCCTGACCCACAGAAGAGAGCCATAGTGTGAAAACAGCCATGAAAAGTAGAATGCATTTGTTCCTCCATAAGATAAAGCCTTTCTAGACACATTTTGACACTACAGTCAAGTCAGCATCTTTATTCCCAGGTTGCAGGTAAAGTGATCTTTTTTTGTAAGCTTTCTATTTCTTTCACATTTCCTACAGTGAGTCAGTTTCATAATAATATCTCTGTGGCATAATAATATCTTTGTGGCAGGCACCCCACACAGCTCCCCAAAATCTACACATGGAGCATGTCTGTGTGCCTTGCCACTGCTGATAGTCTCCTGCCCCAGGCAGACCTACTTTTTCAATGTTAATGCCAGCCCTATAATTGTGGGGGGCTTTTTGTTCGTTTTTGTTTTTGTTCTGTTTTGTTTTCTTTTGTTTTCTACTCCTTTAAATACTCTATCCCTTGAATATTTCTTAGGATGGGATTCCAGAGATATAAGGCCCCTTGAAAGAAAACGAAGAAATCCAGGGTCACTTTTCTGGACTAAAGTGGTGGATTTCTGTCTCTGCCCAGCACTGTGCAGTATTTATTTCATCTTCTGGCTTTCTTATGCTTTTCTCTAAAGCAGCGAGAGTTTCTCGATTGGCAAGAGCACTGATCAGACCAGTAATAATCTGCTTACATGCTTCATCAATGGAACAGAGCTAGGCTACAGCAGGCTTGTACTGCACATCATCACCATACCCACTGGGGATTAGGATGATTATTGCGGTGACCAAAGCCATGGTAAGGATTTTGTCCTGATCACGCTTTTCCTGCTGACACGCTATCTGTGGCAGCCATTTCCTTAGTCAGGTTAATGAAACTCTCTCTCATTTGTGTTTTCTCATTTAAGATGACAATTGCTATAAAAAAAGATAACCTCTCTGACCTCAGCCATTATCTCTCACTGTGGTTTTTCATTGCTGAATCTGTTAATTGAAACTATAGAGTCAGAAGAGAAGCACTCTACATAGTTTAGTTCCTAATCATATGAAACCTGAATCCCAGTGAGAAACTTATGTGTAACACTAATTATGACTGACATTCCATGTTAGGGTGGGAGATAAAAATCACATCACAGTGTAGGTGGAATGGTCTTGCAACCTCTCTACAGCTGGCTTAATGTTTCTGTACAAATACCTTGACCTTTAGAAAAGAGAGAGTGGATGAAAAGCAGGAGATGTTTTTAGCGTTAAATGATTCCCATTTGTAACTCTATGAATGGCACATTTGGTCCAATTTCCAGTCTCTGGCATTTCTAAATTGCCATGTTACAAATAGGCAGCAGGCTATAAACTTTCTCCTTAGAGGGAAAGCAGGCAATCAAGTCAGTACTCCAGCCAGTAGGTCTGTGATGCTGCTGTGTCAGAAATCCAGCACCCACAGACAGTGTGGTGGCAGCTCCATGAGATCGCAGCACAGGGTAAATATAGCAACAAGTATCTACATAGATAATACCTCTAAAAAGGCATAAAGGTGGTAGAGAATTGGGACCCATGGATTTGCTAAATTGGGGTTCTCAAGTTAAAATGATTTTTTTTTTAGTTGTTTTGCCATACTGTTTCTAATAAGAGCCGGAAATAACATATTCAGACATTTCAGCATCTGATAGTGATGACCTATAGTGAGCCTTGATAAAATTTGCATTCTAGCTCCCATTTGGCACCTGACAGCCCACAAAAGCTACTGCAGTGCCTTTATCATAAAGTTTGGGAGAGAAAGAGATACAAGACTATCACACCCAGCAACCAGGATGGTGCAAAAGAACCAGCCTGTGGATGGACAGCTCTGTTACTTTAGTGATGCTCGGTGGGTATGCACTGTACAGCAAGGTTTGCTTTTTGAAATGTTCACGTACATAACTGCTCCTAGCAGCATCCACTGTTCTCAAGACAACTGTGTAATCTCCCCTTTTATCACCCCTACCTTCACACCAGTCATAAGCAGGTTCTGAATTCAGTCTCACGTTCTCACAATAAATTACTTAATGGCAGCTAGAGTGAAATCTGGGAAGTTCAGCTGATTTACAATTCTGTTAGAAAGCTACACAAGCATTTTCAAATGTATAACATTTACAGGAGTGGATTTTACTGTGCATTAGGTTTCTCTATCTGTGAACAGTTTGTAATCTTGAAATTGCAAGCTGTGTGGACATATGCTTTAATTGGATTGCTGAACATTTAATTTGAGGAATCATGACAGCAGCAGGAGTTTACATTTCTGCATATAACCTAAGGTATGCACCATGCAGCATCAGGTGTGTCTGCCTCCAGAATTCATGGCAAAGCAAATGAGTTCAGCCTCGTATACATAGAAACAGGCAGAGCTACAGAGAACTGGGGTGATGGGGGAACAGACACCACCATACATGACACCTCTCAAAAGCCATTGTTAGTGCAGGGGTGCCAACAATGCAGCTGAGTTGTGGGAAGATAGGTTGTGTGATGCAAGGGTGTCCTGGTTTCAGCCACGAGAAAAGGGAATACCCACGCACGATAAGATGTTTTGCTACACCTCTGGCAGCAGCTTGATTTTTTTAGCTCTAGTTCTATAAGGCAAACCCACAATTTCTCTGCTGTCTGATTTGAAAAAAACAGGTGGCAAACAGTCATCTCCAAGGGAGCAGTATGAAACTTGTATCCACAGATGATGCTCAGAGGGGAAAGGAGTTATTAAATCAATGGTCAGAGAGACAAAGAGACCTTAGATTAATGGTATCAATTTAGTGACCTTCCTGGGAAACAGGACATTTATTTACATCCTAAGGAGCAATCAGGAATTTTTTGCAGAAGTTGCTAAAATGGCTTCGAAATAGTTTTAATTGGGAAAACTGATTGCATCATCTCTGCATCACTTCTACAAATTGAAGAGCCCAGAGGCAGAAAAGTTATAGTCTCCCTCTCTGGACTGTGTGTGTACCAGCCAGCAGCATGGCACTGCTGCCAGGTAATGCAAGCTCCTGGAGCACAGTGGGATGGCCATACACCCACTGCTGAGCACACATACCTGGCTCCACACCTGGAGGAGCTCCTACAAGATGCCCAAAGAGCTTAGAGCACATAGTGCAGGAGTGCTGGTACAGTTGGTAACCCTCCCAGCCAAGATCAAGAGCCTGGAGTAAAATTTCAGTGAGAAAGTGGTACAGAACCTGAAGGGAAATATGGCATAACTAAGACTGCATGTGGTGTTGGTACTCCCTGCCCTTTGAACAGAAGGAAAACAGCTTCCATGGTGGCCAGCAAGGCAACTTCAATGAGAATAACCTACAGCAGTGATTTGTCAGGGGGCAGCAAGGGGCTGAAGTCATTATTCTCACAGAAGTTGAAGACCCCAAAAACAGCATATGGCCCAGTGGGGCTGCAGATGGGCTGACTCTCAGCTGCTGCCCAGCGAGCCTTCCCAGTGTCTGAGCTGTAGGAAGGGCTTGTCTCCCTTGCCAGATGGAGAATAAATGCCTACAATACACCACCATCCAAACATGGATACTGCTTGGTGCATCCTCAAGTGCAACACCCTAGCTAACATTTTTAAGAGCAGCTCATGTGTTTCTCTGTTGTGCTGGGAAGGATATCTCTATTCTGTATTCCACCAGGCTGGGCACCACAGGCAGGAACAGTGAGCTGACAGATACCTCCAAGATGCCTCTTCTGTAAGTATACTATCTTACCCAGCACCACACTATGTTCATATGAGTAGCAACTGGAAACTAAGCTAAAGTTTGTTTCTTTCCCGATCTTGCTTTCCTGATCTTAAACATGTGAAATCTGCTCCCTGTTCCTTTGAGGCTGCTGGAAGCTTCCAGGAATGAGAGATTTCTCCGACACAGAGCTTGCTAGAAGGAGTCCTAGACAAACGTAGCTAATGTCTAAAGAAGGGCAAACTACTCCCAGTAAAATATCAAGTGGAAATATTTACAGGTTATAAGAAAAATGAATGAGCACGTTTTCCATGCACAAATTGGCACTAACACTCCCCAACACTAACACTCACTAACAACTTTGTAGTTGAAATACTACAAAGTATGCTGCAAACTATGTAGTATGTAGTAAAGACATATCAAAAATGTAGTAAGTATTTAAAACATTTATTGAAATGCATGCGAAAGTAGTATTTCAAAAAATAATCATCAAGAACAGTTGAATCATGTGTCCACTACAAAAAAGGCAGGAAAAGGAAGAACATGGCTGAAATCTGGTCTAAGCAGAAAACCCAGCAAAAACTATATGAAACTTTTAAATAGATCCCATCAGCACAGGGTCTGTGGCTCTTTAAGAAAAAGAGTCATCTTTCTTTGGTTGATTAACTCCAAAGTACTTCTTGGCAGCTCAGTTTTTGCTAAGGCAATTAAATTTTCTGAATTCCTTCTTCTTTCCCCATTGTGGGGGAAGTTTAAACACTGTAAAATCTTGCCTAAAGCTTTTTATATGTCAAAGACAGTCTCATAAACCTTCTTGAACTTAGGCCCAGTTGAGAGTTTAAATTCAATATAGAATAATTTGGAATTTGTACTAGAAAAAAAGGAGGCAAGGCTTTCAGAGGAAGCTTTCTTCACTGCAGAAGTTCACTTTTTAAGAAAATCAGAAGTAGTATATCTATACATGAGTAAAATGACTCTCTATCTGCCCTAGACACAGATATGTAGTAGAATTGTTTTTTAAAAGGTTCAAGGTGAACTGTTCCTTTATCAAAACCTTTATCAAAAGGCAAAATACCTTTATCAAAAAGCAAAATAAAAATGAAGTACTTCCACAGTTATTCCAACAGGGAAAGAAGAGGTGGAGGGAACAGAGAGATTGCTACTAAACAAGTGACAATCAGTAGGCATCCATCGATTTGGCTAAAGCAGCACAGTGTTCCAGAAGCACCTCTAGAACACTTCGCATTTTAGTGCCTCTTTTTGCCTTTTACCTCAGATTATTTCCCTTAAATCTAGTATGAAAGAGTTTCTTTCCTGGAT
Source organism: Toxostoma redivivum (assembly GCA_013397375.1). NCBI lineage: Eukaryota > Metazoa > Chordata > Aves > Passeriformes > Mimidae > Toxostoma > Toxostoma redivivum. Next base: position 374,456 of record VXBI01003755.1, read on the forward strand.
CTAGTGGTCCCAGAAAACTTTAAACCATCTGACTGGCATAAGCTATCTCCACAAAACAGACAATAAAACCCTGAAAGACTCTGAAAACTCACTCCTTTGGAAATTTACTTCCTTCAGAACATTGTTAATCCTGTCCCCACCCTCTTCAGTAGGGAAAAGTTGGACATACTGGAATTTATGCCTGCAGGGACCATGCTCAGACTAAAGGTCTTTATGTTAGAATGAAGTATTATGTATACTTGGGATATGTTGGGAACAATATCCACACAGGTGGCAGAAAAATGCTTCTTTGGAAGACAGAAGGCACTAATTGCTTTCAGTATAGAGATTAAAATACAGACATTTGCATGGTGTTACACATCACCAGTCAACTCCTCCATATCATTAGTCCTTCCACTGACTTCAAAGCAAAACAAATTTCTTTCATGGAGAAGCATACTTTCATTAGTGCCATAGTGAGAAGGACTAATCCCTCCTCCCCCCTCCCATCCTGTCATTCCCATTCCCCACTGAACAGGAAAATAAATCCCAAATCAGCTTTTCCTTTTTCTTGCACAGGTGCTCAAGAAAGACCTCAAAGAATAGCTGTTTAGGAAACAGTGGGAGAGAGCAGACTTTGAAAACATGGAAGAACCCTACTGTGAGCCTCTTTCTTGATGGATGCAGGGCTGTGTTTACAACAATGAAAATAATTAAAATAATCCTACAAAATAAAATGCTCCTTTTCAGTACCTCACCTCTTGGTCACATGTGGGACTTAAATAACTCAGCGTGTGCTACAGTATAATTACCAACTCCGTTACACTTAGTACACAACTTCTGCATTTGGCTTAAAGACTCATTTCAAGGATAAAGTCTACAGTGTTCCAAACCTGGTGACCTGAAAAGCAAGCACTGAGCAAAACAATAATTTGGTATCTGCATGCATCCATACATGAAGCCACTTTAAATGATTTTACTAAGTTTGACAGACAGCAAGATTGGTTCCTGAATCATATTTCCCCATTTCCTTCTCACTTTAGCCCATTAGGAAATCCATTTTTCTTCTCAGCCAACACAGAGCAGGAGGGGAAAATGAAACATGAAAGCAACAGTCTTGTACTTCTTCAAAAGCATTCCAAAGAGTGAGGTCTGGGATGCAGGAAAATAGGTAGCTTGTTAAGGTTGTCCAAAGCAACAAAAAACCTATCTTCCCCATCAATACTTATAAATACAGCATTTAACAATTGAAACAACTTCCTGGTACTTTTGGCCTGACCTGGAAATTACTAGAAGCCAGTATTTCTTTCATTTAAACTTTATGTTTTAGAGGCAAGGTAGCTCAGTTCCCGTGTCACCACCTCTGCTTCACAGAATGCTGAAGATTATTTTATAGGAAATGCTTACTGTATTGAAATTACACCCCCAAGTCATAAACAAACAGGAGAAATAGGGACTGGAAACAGCAAGGAAAGGAAGAAGTTGCATTTGCAGAAGACAGGCAACATAACCTGGCTTGTACACACACTTCAGGTTTGATAGGAGTTTCTCCTGTAACTGTATTTGGATGTATTTTAGACTTGAAATTACAGCTTTAGCTACTTACTTTGTATAGCTATAACAGCCTCTAAGACAGTACTTAAATATTAATGAAAGAAATAGCTATTCCAGCACTCAGGCTTCCAACCTGAATGCTCACAAGGTTTCAAGCAAGGTTTCCTAAGCAGATTTCTACAGAATTTAGCCAACCTATACCTCTAATCAGAAATCCATTTGATACAGAAAGGACCATTGGTAATCAGAGGCTAAGCAGAAAGTAATTTGGCAGGAAATGTATTGGCGCATCAGATCATGAACAAGGGGACATGTGGAGATATGAAAGAACCAGTATTTGCACTTGAGACAGGCTAGTTCAGACCAAATATTTAGTTGTTTTTCTGCTTGGACCTAAGATAAAATTTTAAAAGTCAAGTTCAGAAATGTACTTAGCTCATAATAATATTTCTCTTTTTCCTCTTAACTTCCTGAAATACAGGCACTTATAAGTGTATTTTACCAAATCTGCCACAAGTTTTACTCACAGATAGATCAGTTAAAGATTTACCATCTGTTGGTATTTTTTGTTGACAATTGCCTCAATATCGTAATTGCACATAGACAGAAGTATACTGAATGTATTTATTTAACTTTTTACAAATACAGTAAGTTGTCATGGTACAATTTGGGGCCACAGGGATGTGAAGCCATATGACGGTTAAGTGAGGGAAAATTACAGTTAAAGGCTTACTGCTTTAAGTACAATACTACTTTTCTTAAGAGTAAAGATTTAAGAGATTTTCGGGCTTTAGCAGCTAGCACTAGTATGATCTACACAAGGGAATAGTTCTATCATTTACCAACATTTCTAAGTATTAGGACAAGGAAATATTATGAATACTTTTTTTACTGCTTGGAAGACTTGGTTTTAGTAATAAAACAGGTATCAACACACAAAGGATATGGCCTTAATACACATTATAATGTACTCTGCTATTAAAAGTTTTGGTTTTCCTTTTTTCCCACTCCCCAGCTTAAAGAAAACAAAAAGAACATAGAAGGAAACCAATAATGGTGTTTGTCTCTACTGAGAAAAGTATAATAAAGTCATTCTCCTTTATATATCAAGATTTTAGACAGGACTGGAAGTGCTCCAGGCCAGCTCTGACAGATATGGTAAACACAATTTCAGACTTCATATGGAAACAGAGAGCAGAATAATATGTTCTGAAAGAAATAATGCAAAAGAATGCAGACACAGTGGACTGACATGAACATTGAAGGAATGATTCATTTCTTTAGTGCTGACTATCAGATAATTTTAATTATTTGGAGTAATATTTTTGAAGACTGTGAGGTAGGAGTTTTTAGCAAGTTTACCTTTTTGCTGTCTTCCTCCTATTCTTCTACTGCAAAAATACCCTATAAAATTGGTCATAACTGCTTTGCAGCAGGAATATGTAGTACACATCCATGTTCCCATAGCTAGCTCAAGTATCTGACTCATATCAATAGCTGAGAGTATTTTTGTAGAAAGCCCCATGTGGGAGAGCCTTCCCCATTGCCATTTACTTTGAGCAATGCTTTAAAGGAAAACAGTTCAGGAAAACAGCTCATCCTCTGCAAATAGCCACTCAATGGTGAAAAATGCAGCAGCATAAACTAAATAGCAGTGGATGAAGAAATAAGAACCAGAGAGTATCAGTTTTCATGGTTTACCTTCTGCTATCTCATTCCTGCTTGGAGTAGGGCAAAGATATCTCTTTCTAAAGCTATCTAACTTAGTGGAGGTTGGTGCAAATTTAACCATAGATTTAATATTAATTCATACCATACCATATTCATAATTCATATGCAATTATAATAAAACATGAATTATAGCATACAGATTAATATATTATGTGCTATATATTATAATAATTCAGACAATAACCATATCTTTCTTCTTAGTCTCATATTAATTCAAAACTGAATATTTATATCTGGGATTTTTAATTAAAAATACTATTCTGAGAACCCAGATACCCACATATGTTTAGGTACTTAATTCTTCTTGAAAGTGGTATGGGATTTAAGCATTTTTATATTTCAGGGACTCTTGAAAACAGTCATTATCCAATGAATCCCTACAGACTTCAGGGAGAACATCTATAAAGAAAGCAAATATTCAGGAGTCCTTCCAGTAGGAGATACAGTTTCCATAAGCATCAGGCATGGCGAAAGATTGTTAGTCTGGAAAATAATCATATTATATCTAAATTACTGCAGCTGCCCAGAATCTATAAGCTAAGAAGTGATTCTTTTTTCAGAACAGCACCCTATATTTCACTGCTGTTCAGAGTGTCTCCATATTTATTATGGGTTTGTTGTCCTAGGTCATCTGGCAGGGACCTAGCACACAGAAATTCCCTCCTTTGCAGCAGTGACATATTGAAGAGTTATTTTCATAGAATCATAAAGGCATTTACCTTCATACACACTTCTTTTCTACAGAGCAGAGCAGAACTGATGACAAAGGATTCAGAGGATGGAACCTGTGGGTGATACCAGTGTCAGCTCTCTCCACCAATGCACAACAGGCTCCCTGCACCAAGCACTTCCAAGATTAGTTGTAATCACAGCAGTAACCAGTGCACATACCTACAGCCATAGAAAAGCTCAATTATTTTCCAGAATTCATCTAACTGCATAGCAAATATGTTTCACAGGGTGATATTTCAAAGCGATTATGCCAACAGTGAGACTTAATTCCCACTGCACACCAAGCAGCTTCAAGACTCTGACAGGGAAACATATGAGAAGCCTAATTTTTAGCCACACGGATCAGCAGTTCTTCACAACAGGAGCAGAGGGGCAGTTTACAGTTTTCAGGTCAGTCAGTGAAGCAAGACCTCTTTTACCTAAATTCACCACAGGATTCAGAGCCCAAACGTATTCAATGTTTGCAGCTGAGCATCAGCCATCACAGCAGCATCAATATCTGGGCTTTCTACACCCTCTGCACATCCAGTACCAAGAAGGGAATACAGAACAGGCAGCCCACTGCCTCTCAGGTATATAAGAACCTCTGCTTTCAAAGTTGGAGACTGCACCTTGACTCTAGCCCAAACCCAGGAGGTGTCCACAAAAAAGACTGCAGTGGTAATACAGAGGGAAAAAAATCTATGCAGAATTTGAATGCCCAAATTCTTCAGGAAAGAAAAAAGGGTGTTTACCCAATATAGCCTTCTGCAGTAAACTAGCAGAGGAAGGCAACCAAGGCTGAGTCCTTTGCCTCAGGAGAAATAACAAGGGGCAGATTCAGTCATGTCTAGGTGCTTTTGCTACCTACCCACAAGCAGCACTCCTTGTATCAGCCTGAGCAGGTAAGACCTGTGCTATAATTCTTATTACTCATCTGAGTGATCTAAGTATGTAAGTAAATGATGATTTTCACACTTTTGTGCACAAAATTAATATCAGAAGATTCCAAGCCTTGTTTTCCCATAAATATCCCATTTCCTACAAATCACTGCTCTTTCAGGTAATTTGGAAACTGAACATTTTCTGGCAGAGGAGAAAATTTAATCTAGATCTTTCCATATTCTAAGTCAGTGTCTAGCTGCTGATTTCATCTGGTCCCAGTCCACTAAAACACTTCATATTCGGTGATTTCACTCATTTGCTACCTTTACTCTGCTTCTATTGCTCCCCTCAAACCTGGAAACCCTTAAGCAGATACAGCTAATTTTATTCATATTACACAACTGAAAGTCTAACTCAATATCAGAACTCCTCTAGCAGAGGACAGCAGAGTGAGAGACAAGCATTACCCTGAAGTCAGACAAATTAAAGTGCTATCTCCATTGTTCAGGCTAAGCAGCAGAGGGGGAGATTAGGCAAGTTGCCAGAGGTCGCAGGAGAAAACATCTGTGATAGCGTGAGGAGCTGAGACACCCCGCACCCTGTTCAAAGCTCCAGTCCATCACTTTCCTCTAGCCTGTAACTAAAAGTACAGGGAAAGCTTTACTTGTGAGAGCCTGGAAGGCAGTTTGTTTCTCAGGTGTTACCGACTTCGTGAATAGTTTTTGTTTGTCTGCCTAGTGACATTTCCCACTGCTGCTGCGTGCAAGGTCTCACACTGCAGCAGGGGAGAGGAGACTGCTGCTCGCAAAGCCAGGAAATATGAAACCTTAAGGAATCACCAGAAGAGCTGGCAGACAGGCAGAGCATCCTAAACAACTTCAACTCATCCCTTAATCAATTGAATTGCTTTCCAGCTGATTGAGCCCTGCAGGCTTTCAAATCCCAGAATACAGACCAAGTATTAAAAACTACCTTTTGGTCTGCATTTGTAACTGTAGGATTCAAGGTCAATTCCAAATAGGAGATCTTCACACAAATCTTCAAGATGATGACCGAAAAAAAAAAGCTGGGAAGAAAATTAACCTCAGATGAAAGCTAGTAATAATCTTGACTCCTGACTCCTGATGCTCTCCACGGTAAAAGAGGGTTATTATTCCCTCCCTTCCCCTTAAAAGAGCAAATCCAGGCAAAAAGCAAAAATATAAGAAATGAGTTTTTCTGAGACGACACTGCCACCTATTGTCACTGCTATGTTTTCTCAATTTTAATTAAGCCTTTTACAGTCCATCCATCAAATATCTGGTCAAAACCAAACCTTTTCCTTCTTCCTCAATCAAAAAACTGTTTGAACTAATTCCAGCTCTCATCTTCTGCTGAAGATACATCTTCAGAAAAAACTCAGAATTTTGTTACTGGCCTTCCTGGCTACAATAAACAATATAGAGCTCATTTCTCAGTCCACATCCTGCAACTGTGACTACTCTTCATTTTCATTTGGTGACTCCTGTCCTTTCCAATTTCTAGATTGCACAGTGAAAAAATAACAGTTTCCTCTTATAATCCAATTCCAATGTTTTTGCTAATATCCTCGTACATATTCACAAATTTTATGTTCAGATCATGACTTTTAGGATAGACCCAGAAAATACTCAAGGACACCAAATGGGTCCATATACAGCCATATACAGTAAAACTGTACATCACTGCACTACCAAAGCCTGGCTTCGTTAGAAATCTAACAAGAAGGCTCAGGCAGCCAACACCTTGCACAGAATAGATATATTTCTATATGGTTGTTGTTACCATTATTATTATTATTATTATTATTATTATTATTATTATTATTATTATTATCTTTCATTTCTTTATTATATGATTCTGCCTGAAAATATTTGTGCGTTAACTTAAATTTATATGCAAGTAATTCCAAAGTGAAGGGGAAAATGTTAATATTACTATGTGTCAGCTATGCTATAGCTATTGCCATGTGGAACCATTCTTTGCTTTCTTCAGTTACTTTTGATACCTGGGTAATACTACATGGAAAGGTGCTTAGAGATAGCAAAATAATCACAAATAAATTTAGTTAAAAATGGAAGTATTTCTATATTAAAAGTGAGTTTAAGATGAATGCTGCCACTACAAGAAGAAACAAGTAGCAAATCCCAGCACCAAGCTAGAATTTTCCTTTTCAAAGTTAAGACATTCCTTGCCACAATACTAGAAACACTGCAGAATTGTTTAAATCTTTGCAACATTTTACATGTAGAAAAATCCTTCTAATACAAAAATGAAAAGTTTCAGCATTTGATATCAAAAAAGATGAGCTGAGAGAACATGCATATTTTTAAAGGAAAAAGAGGAAAACTTTCTTTTTAAATTGTGAATGCTTTAGAGACTCTGTGGAAATGGAGGTGCTATGTTTAGCACCAGAAATTGTGCAAAAACAGCAAAAGCAAGCAGAATACATTTGCCTTTTAAGGTATTTTTGAAGTACCGCTGGGGAAGGATAACAGTGATGAGCAGGGCTGTAATCCCTTTCTCGTGTCAGCCCAGTGGGTTCTTGGTGACCTTCTTCAGGCAATCACAAGATGTGGTCAGAACCCACCCGATGCTTCAGATTTATCTGCAGGGGAAAAACCCAAGTGCTTCTTCATTCTGTTGTTCTTATACAATTAAGATGATTTGATTTAATTTTTTCCTGATCCAATCTTGGTTGCTTACAACCAAGGTGATGATTACTTCTCTGGCTGGATGCAGCCTCATCTTTTCCTTACAGGTGCTGAAAATATCTCTTCTCCCACCTTCAGACCTTTAGGACACAAGGTTTCTAAGTGTTATCCTTCCCCTCCCATTAAAAAACAGGTCCTGTTTGATTTATACATTTTAACTCTGTCAGAAGAATATTAATTTTCCTCACAGCAAATTTGCTAGCAGCATTATTAGAAGAGCAGTTTCGAAGGGTGTGATCATTTTGTGCAAGTTGTTTTTCAAATGTCTTTTATGTAAAAATAAGTTCAGAGCCAAAGGAAGTTCCTCACAAGAGGGAATCATTCAAGCATGAAACTCATTTGAAAAATAATTACTTCAAGTTCAGCCAGTCCTATATATTCACCAGAAGCTGTTAAATCCTCCACGTTAACAAAATAATATATAAACAAATAAATCAGGTGGGAGAGGGAGCAATAAAAGTGGAAGTATTTAAAAAAGACTCAATAGCAAAGTGTGGTAAGGAGCTGTTTCTGCACAACTGAATATAACAATATTGTAATATGGGACCTGGGGAACATTTTCCTCAGGTTCTGTGAGTGTTAGTGCCCTTAACTGTACTCTAAAGAAAAAAAACACCAGATCAACAAGATAGGCAGCACAATGCTACTCTGTGTATACATATTCTTTGGCAGGGGAAAATAATTTGGCTTCACGTCTTTGCTTTTTCTGGATTAATTCTTTCAAGAGAAAAAGATATTGCTATTTAGAAAACTCTTGTGGCAGATTTCAGGCTGAATTTCGGTGGTTATAGGCAACATATATTGCATGGGAAAAAAGCATTTGGTACAAGCAGAATGTACCATATGTTCAAATTGTAAAGTCTTTATAAACACAAGCCCCTTGGAGCTCTTTTTCTTGGTTATAATCACTTCCATTTATTTCTTGTCCTCATAATTCTGAATTCACACCCTTTGACATGCTGAGCTATCAGGGCTAGTAATCACATACACAGACAGCCCTGGCAAATAAACAGGACTGTGTGGGATGGAAGGACACAGGGCTGTGACTGGATCTAGAATGACTAGATGGCTGTGCCCATCACTGAACACCACCTGGAGCAAGCACAGTCGAGGACATGGGCACTTCTCTGTACCTGGCAATAACTAAAACACCAAGGACACCTATTTTCATTGCATTTTTCTCTTAACCTTTCTTCAGTGTTTTATTTTTTTTTAATTGCTTGTACAGGATTTGGCACAATTCCCTCCCAGACATCACAACCTATTTTTTCCTAATTATTCCTTCTATTTACCTTGGTTTTTCTAGCTTTTCCTACCACAAGATCAAATTCCCCTGCTGTCACCCAATTGAGTGTGAGTCCAACAAGTAAAATAACTATATACCTATATCTTTAAGTAAATCCATTATCTTCTAACAGGGTAACTAGTATTAAGCATAGCCTCATGTTATTGACTAGGCAGGGGTTATTTTTTGCTGAGCATTGACCTCCAGGATCTCATTTCATAATCTTTTTCTCCATCCCACCAGGATGATGGGAGTCAGCAATAGTACGTGCATAAGCTGTGCTACAGATAACATGGAGGACTGATATTTGCTGCCTCTTATTGCCTTTATCTCAGTCTTAGGATTTTTTAAACTCAGAACTCGGGTAGCCCCATGAAAAACTGAGTTAAAATAAATTGCTTCTGATGAATCTTATTGTCACCAGCACTTCCATACACAGGCTCTGTAAACTAATGCTCTTTTAATATTTAATAATGCCCTCTTGTGGAGATTCTAATACTAGATTTTCTTATTTTAAGGCTTAGTCAAAATCAGCTGTTCTCACAGGAATGGGTCTTTTTTCCCTAGAGACCCGTTCAAAATTCCCTGCAGCAGCTCTTCCTGGCTTTCTCTCCCACACTCCAGGGAACACCTTGTACTTCAGGTAATGTAAAAGGGAAGAGATGGGGACACCACTGCTGTTGAGTTGTGGATTTGGGAAGGCCAGGTGGCATAAAGGTCAATTATTCCCCATCTGTGGTGCATAAACCTAAGTGGCTTAAGCTACCCAAGCCTGCCTTGCGAGGCTTTAAACTGTGCATCTTCAGATAAAAGAAACAGAAAAGTCTGCTGGGATTGCAGCCTACCTCACACTCATGGCCCTTCCACTGAGTAAAATGGAATTTGGGACAATTGTATAAACCATACCACAGGCAGATATAAATGAAATATCCTTATCACAAATTTAGGTTTTTGTCCCTAAGGTACCATAGGATAAAAGGGTCCCCCCCCTTCTTTTCCACCAGCAGTGTTAGAGCTATAACACTACTACAAGCTATTTAGATTTGAATATTTTATCTTATACTTTCACACTTTGCAATTTCAGGTTCCTTGAATATTACCCAACATAATTCAAGAATGTATATATACAAAAAAAACAGCATTATGCTAAAGGTGAAAGTATGGGAAGAGAAAATCAGTAAGTGTTTCAATCTTCCACTGCAATTCTACCTTTACGGCAAAGTGGGAATTTTCACATTTGAAAACCACTAATAAGGGGACAGAAATATAAGCTGCTACAGTTTTTATTTGCTGAATATTTTGTATTCACTGAAAATCCACTCTTATGTTTTCAAAGCTTTTTTCAGACGGAGTGATAGAGTTATTTTCCTTATCTTTTCTTTGAGAAATATGACATCACCTCTTCAGATCCTTCATTAAGAACCTAAAAGGCTTCATTCTGTCTTTTGAGTAATTGAACTTGTAAAATGTGTTTCCACTCTTGATAGCCATGTTAACCGTGACTGGCTTATTTTATTAAACTGGCTGTGCCTAATAAAGTTAAGAAATAGATGACATTTTTAGAAACAATCCATATGTCAGAAGTTGGTTATACTTGCATTTTAGTTTTCCATTAGAGTTTTCAGCTTTTTTTGCTCAATTTGAAAAAGTAAATCCCTAATCAAAAGAACACTGATGTCTTCAGTGTCCTCTTGACTTAGTCACACCACCTAGCTCCCATGGTGATTTTAATGATGGTGTTTTTCTCAGCTTAGATGTTGGAGATCTTTTTTGTTTAGCCCAGAAGCCAGCAGAAATATTGACAGGGAAGGGAAGTATTATTTTCTTTTAAAATGCTGCACAGGGTATTTAATAAAAATTGAAACTTGTACAAGGTGTGTCTGTCACACTAGTAGATCACAACAAGTATTTTTACAAACATCATTGAATCTCAAAGCTGTGATTTGTCTCTGAAATTGAGTACCTCTGAGTGGTTCTGTATTATACCCTGCTTTCCAATTTATGTTTTTTCCTTTGACTACAGCAGCGAAGAGGTTGTTTTGCTAAAGAGCTAGTATCTGATTCCATTCAGTCCTAAAAATACAGGCCAGTTCCTTTGTCCTTGTACCTTGACAATAAAATTGACACTGGCCTTTAAATGACATTATCTCAAACTCAGGTTGGTAGCAACTGAAACAAAATTCTTAGAGGAATTCCCAAAGTCTCCAAGGTTTTTCAGGGTTAGCATGGTAATTTCCTTGTACAGTTCTGTGTAAATCCTCAGCAATATGCTGTCAGCATTTGGAAGCCATGGCTCCAGCCCAGTGCATATTTACTATATAAATGCCTTTTCTTGCTTTCTTTTTTACATTCATAGCCAAAGATATGATGGTTAGAAGGCATCAGTGAAAAGATGCCAGAGCTGCCACCACTATCTGCCTTCTTCCTTTTCCTTTGCAGATTTCCTGTACTCCTGATTTCTTTAAAGATCATCTTCCATCTGCAGATTACTTAATGACTGCTTGCACTACTCTGCTAAAGTGTAAAATATGTTTGACATGTTTCCAAATTAATTTGTAAATATTTTTAAAGCAAGCTTTAAAGCTTGGATCTGTAACAGGTTTCAATTTCTTCAGATTTCAAGTGTGTGGAAATATGGGATGGTAGTTTGTCCACATATAGAGACAAACAACCATGAAATCTGTTTAAAAGCTTGGACATCATCAAGCTACTTAGGAAATAAGGAGTTTCCATCCATTTCAGCAAAGAGTACTAACAGTATCTTTCAAATGCACTTTTTAAATTAACAGTAATCAAAGTGTAAGTTTCCAAGTCTTAAGGTATCTTAAAAGACTATTAAGGACTCCTTGAAGTAAATGCAATTGCAATATATATTTGACATTCATAATGTCTTTTCACATATATTTCTGGATATATCCCACCTAAAAAGTAACAGTATATATTCTTACTAAATGATGTATTGACTTTATCAATTCATTTACTCATTTTGATTATTCATTAATTTCCTTATGTCATTTTAAAGACAAATAATAGTCACCTTGATATGTTATTTGTTTTTTTTTAAATGTTTTTCAATTTCAGTCCTGTGAATTCGTCCCTTACACTAAGTAAATAATAATATCACATTCTCTTCAGTTATGGCTATGGCTTTTTTTACCTCGTTTTCAGCTTCAAACTTGGTGCTGCAGGTGGCACTCTACACCTAGTAAAGAAATCAGCTGCCTCCAAACTAGTAAGGCCTCACTGGTTCCCTTTCTTCCAAGCACAGTAGCTGCATAAAGCTTGTGTTTGATCCAATAAGTAAAAAATAACGATCCTTATCTAAAAAGAAGTTATCATCACAGGCATCTTGCATGCACTGTGCATTTTACTGATCTGAAGTAACATGTATGAAAATCATCCCTTGGTGTTGTACACCTCTTTTCTCTAGGTTAAGAAAACTGTAGCTTTCATACTTAGGACTTAATGCTTTGAAGGCACCTAAATCTTCATATATATCCAGTTCTTTAAAATATTCTTCCCTATGTTTGGAAGGCAGAGGCACAAGCAGTTTGAATGAGGCTGCTTGGGAGGTCTCGTGTGTAGACGGACTATAGCAACTGATACCTGAGGGTGCAACAGCTTCCCATTACCCCCTTTGCCATGGGTTCCCATGTTTGCTGAGCTCCAGAAAGAGCATGTGCCTCCTTTCTCTTTCTTTCTTTTTTTTTTTTTCCATTTTGTGTCTATTTTAGCTTTTATACTGTAATCACTTAATTGGAGACACTCTCATACATACCTGGAAAGAGCCTTACATCAGTGGGACTCCATTTCCCACTGACATCTTGGCATTATTATGAAACCAAGCATGAAAAGCTTATCAATAACAACAAAACTGGGAAAGTAGATGTTTCCATAGGTTTTGCTTTTTTGCTATTCTCAAAGATTAATATTTGATTCATAATGGAGTCCATCTGAAGCTCTAAGTTACCATTCTATAGGTAAAAGGAAATCTGAGAAAATCAAAATTAAGATAAAAGAGATGTCATTCATATAACCTGTGATTCAGAATAGAGCAGATCTGAAAAGGTCACATAGAAAATAAGCAGTAAGTGTATTTATATGGATACAAGGCCTACAGGAAGCACAGCTACCTGATGACACAAACACAGATGCTGAATAAGAACATTGGTTAGGAATAAGAAGTTTATCAGCTACACACCCAAAGGCATGAAGTCCCTTTTCCCTTTCCAAAAGAGGGATGTTTCCATGAAAAAAAAAAAACCTATACAACTAACAACACTTAGCAGCAAATATATTCTAGGGAAAGGTCTTGAAGTCTTTTCCAGCTACTAATTTGTTTTGATGAAAACATTATCAAATAGGTAATCTGATTTGGACAGTACAGAAGAAAAAAATGCAAGGGAGCTGATCTCCCTGAATTTACAGAAAAAGCAATGGGCTCAAAAGTGGCAGTGTGGAAGAATTTCCCAGATTAAACATACAGTCTCTGCACAACAGCTTCCAAGAATAGCATCAGGTAACATTTTTTCAGTTGATTTTCAGAAAAAAGAAAAGCCATCAGCACAATTTAGCTTTCCTTTATAATCATTATTCTACTCTGGGGAAGCCCAGAATCTTACCAGTACCCCAAAGGTCTTAATAAGCAATAATTACCCCATCATTAAGGATTGGCAAGGCCCAAGACAAAGACAGATATTGGAAGAAACTCATGGGTCTTCTTCCAGTGTAAACTCCCCTGTACTCATTTCACCATCCCCAAACTGTGTTCTCCCTTGAAGATATTGAAAAGCCACCTGGACATGGCCTTATGCTCCTGAGCAAGGGGGTTTGACAAGATGATTGCCAAAGGTCCCTTTCAATCTTAGCTATTCTGTGGGTTTGTGAAACCAGCAGTCAGGCAGACTGATTTCTACCCCATTTCTGCTTCACTCACAAAGAGAGCGAATGAAATCCTGTAGCACTCCTCTAATCTCTAGCATAACATGAGCTTTCTCTGAGATGGCTGGGTTACCTACCCTCAACAGCCAGTTTTGCCTATGACAATTATATTCACATACCCACACCACAAGCTCTATCCTTTGTTCCTTTCAGTTTCTACCACCAAAATATTCAAACCCCTTCCCACATTCCTGTAGCCTGCTTGCCCAATTTAACCAGGCACATACTTTTCTCATAAATAATACCAGAAGAATTTGTGAGGGCCAGCAGGGACATATTTCTAGACATTTGCTATCTAAGGTAGCCAGGTTTAGCTTACTAGAAAACACATCTGCCAAACCAGGCTATTTTTATATGGAGCCTTTTCCCGCTGCTGATCACATCAATCCAGTAATAAACTTCCTTGAGCACCCACAGTCCTTGCAATCCTATCTAGCTTTTCCAGGTTTCCCTGCTAAAGTCATATCACCCAGATCTTTTCCATCACCAGCCCAGATCACACACCCCAAAACCTTAGGAATAAGCGGCCAGAGTATTAAATGCAAGACGGTTTTTACCTTTAGCTTGTTTCAGCAGAAGCTCTGTTGCCTCAGCAGCCAGGAGGGCTGGAGATTTGACTGGTACTTCCTTTTACAGCAAGCCTTTTTCCAACTCCTGGTCCTTACAAATTGCTGCTGGTTTTCCTGAGCTGGTCTTGGACCTGACATTTTATTCCACCTCCTAGTGCTCAGTGAGGTCCTGGTGAAGTCTGTAGCTCCCCTGTTCTCTGACTGCCCCTGCTCAAGGGCTATATTTTGTGGGTGAGACTCTTGTCTATGTTGTGGTCCTCCTCATCTCCCAGCTTGTTCTTCCTCATGGAGTGCCCATGCTCTTACTGGTGGTCTATGCATCTCATTTTATATCAGAGTATCCCAGAATTGTTTGGGTTGGAAGGAACCTTAAAGATCACAGTCCTAAACAACCTGCCATGGGCAGGGACACATTCCATTAGACCAGATTGCTCTCAGCCCCATCCAACCTGGCCTTGAACACTTCCAGGGATGAGGCATCCAGAACTTCTCTGGGCAGTGTGCTTATGGCTCACAGCCATGTGAATAAAAAATTTATTCCTAACAGCTAACTGAAACCTTACCTCTTTTAGTTTAAAACCTTTCTCCTTTATTCTACCACTATGTGCCTTTATAAAAAGTCCCTCTCCCTTTTTCACAAGTCCCCGTTAAGTACTGGAAGGTTGCTGTCATGCCTTTTTTCACCATCTGACTTACATGTGGGATTGTGGGTACAGGGATTTTCCATGGGAGTTTTCCTCATGTACAGGACAGACACAGAAAGGAGTTATGAAAGTTGGCATTGCAGGTGGGATTCTTCCATGCATGAGTTAGTCCATCGTAGGTCAGCAAAGATGTGAGGCAAGTTCTCTGATAGCCTCTTCCCCCAAACCCATGAGGACATGTACTCTGAGTGGTCAGCTCCCAGCCTACAAACACTGTGTGGGATGTGTACTGCACCCCTTCACTGAGGGTGCTGAGGGGATTCTTCCAGCCCTGTCCTCTAAGGGACTTTGTGAAAGGCTCACTCCCCAGAGAGCAGCACAATGCTAATTACTCCTCCTCTGTGAGACTCTGGGATTTACATGACTGTGGAAGAGCCAAAGGCCAGACATCTGCCACTGCTTTTTCACATAACACAAGGAAACTAGGAGGTCTGCCCGCGGAAAGGCAAGGGATGAAATGTTAGGTGAAAACTGCAAATACCATGAGATATCCCACTTGGCTGGCAGCTGGGCTGTGGGAGGCTGCAACTAAGAACATAAATGTGCAATACACGGGGCAGGAACTGGCTTATCATTTGATCATAACACTTATTTCTGGAAGATGTCAGTCAAAGAAAATATTACAATGGTTTTTTTAATATTACTTTAATTGGAAAAGGTTGAGATGTGAAGCTGCTTGCTCCCACCCATGAAGAACAAAGATTTAAGAAGACAAAGGGGGGGAGACTTAAAGACGAGAAAAGCATAAGAATGTAAAAACTGAGCTTACATCAATATTTTAAAGTATGGAAAAAGGTAGTAAAGCAAATACTAGTTTTCTTCATTGCATTCCTGGTGGTTTATGACTGTTAAGCTTAAGTTAATTAACATACCTAAGCAAAGATGTAATGTAAATACATTGTTAGAACTTTAGGTAACACATAGAAATTACAAACAAGAAAGTTGCTAATGTTTTTTCAGCTAAATTTATTTTACCCAAAACATTTACATATTTATTACAACCTTATACTCTGAGATCAGTGAATTCTCACATGTCTACTGACCAGCTACAAATGCCATGAAAGAATTAATTTTCTGTCAGTGGCAATCTGGAACACCAAATTTATTAGGTAGTGTTAGTGCCAGCATTTTTAGCACCCTCTACCCCACAGTAATTAATTAAAATGCTAACTTGACCTAATAGAACAATTGCAAATGCTAGTCTGGATATTCCACACATTTTTTCTTTCAGGATTCAAATACTTGTGGTTTTTCTTCTGAATGTTCTGGAACAAACATTTGTGGCATGTCTAGACCAGCACTTAGTGTTGAATTCAGTTAACTCAAGTTAATTAGTAATCAATTAACTGAAGGTAAAATAGGACCAAAATCTCTGTTCTGAGGATATTGCAATCCATCTGACAAGTCCTGCAGCCTGATGCTGCATGATCTTCATCATTTCAATTTAAGTGTAAGGTTCATTGAAGAATATTTGCATATGAAAGTTGGTAGCTAAGAAGTTGTCAGCATAGCAGTCCAGCAGCCATGTGTGAGTGCAAAGTGTCTCTGAGGAGCCCCTCTCTGCAGCTACAATGATCTCCAGGGTATGAAAGCAGAGCATGGTGGAGATGTACGTGGGGCACAGCTGTAGGGGAGCACATGGCATGGGATATAGTGCTTGATGCTGGCAGTGATGTTTGGTGTCCGGGCTGGATGCTGTGCTTCCCTGGCTGCCTGGTATGGGAGCAGACACGGGGGAAACATCACTGGCTGTCAGGTGGCTGCTGTTGGGGGCAGCTAGCCATAAACAAGGTTCAAAGATCTCACTGGAAATAGATCTCAGTACTTGTACTGCCAGTTTTGGTTTAATTAAGACCAGCTGGAAGTGTTCTCCAGCACTCGAGGTCTCTGAGCAGGACCCCCAGCAGAGCAGCACATCCATTACCGTAACTGCAGAGGCTTTTCCTTTTGTAACACTTTATTCCTTTCTGGTGTTTTGTCACATGTTCTTCAGTGGCATTCAGGACAGATAAACAGCATTATTTTTCAACTGAGAAGTGACTGTAGTGCAGTGGTATTTTTGTTTGTGCTTAACAAATGTGCTGAGACGCCAGTTTCTTGTTTTCTCTCTTACTCTGAAAATGAGGTGAGCTAATCCTATCGACAAGATCTCCCTGATGATCTTGTGAAAATTGCTAATCCAACGGCTGTGTTCATTTTAAGGGTAGTGGTACTGTTTACATAACATACGCAGAAATGTACACAAATGTAACATCTCTGCAGACCTAGCACTATAAAAGGATTTTTTTTCAGGATTGCCAGCGGTCATTTCAGCAGAAGTGGAATAACTAGGCTGGTGTGAGTCTCCTAAATAACACTACAGCTGTATACACAGATCTATCTATTTATGCTGCTGCAATTATCTTGTTTAAAAACCAAATGGTCAAATGAAAGCATTCCTGTGCGTAATAATTCCATCTTTAGAACTCAGAGACAACCTGATCTATTTCAGTCATGAAAATCTGCTCTCCAATCACTTTTTCAGCTCCCTAACCAAATCAATGTTTACCAGGAGAGACAAAGAGATACATCCAGTACCGGAGAAATTCTATGAGTTTCCACTTTTGAGCTATATACTGCAGTTAGATTTTTATCCCTTGGTAGCCTGAACATGATACAGCCACTGAAAGAAGTGTGTACAGCTCATTTTGAGTTAGCTCTTTAGCAGCAAGTTTCAGCTGGGCATCAGCTTTAGTGTTAAGTGGCAGCACGGTGGTTCCTCACGCTTCAGCTATTTGCCAAATCTCATTATATTATTTGCTAATTCATTCAGCTTTGCCTTTCTCTTCACAAGGAGAGAGCTGTGGTTCTCTTCCTGCTAATTTCCTGACCCACAGGATCCTTGAACTGTTTTTTGAATAACTGCTAGAGGTGCAATAGCAGTTTGTAATAGCCAAGGTTGTCAAGCCTGAGGTTAAGCTCAGAGGACTATATTTAGGCACTTCAACAGGTGGCCTGATGCACAGAAGTGCTGAGCCTGCAAGCTCCTGCTCAGCTACTTAAATACTGAAATCCACAGACCAGCTGAGAGAGGTCAGGCCTCTTGAGCATCCAGACATGCACTAAGTGCCTGGATATGTTCACAGGAACATAGTGCAGAGTGTTTCCAGTTTTGTCTAGGTAATCATTGTTTTCTTCATTGTTGCAGAAAAACCGATGCCTGACACTTGCCATCCGTTCTCTCATACAAGCATTGAGTTAATTTGATGGCCAGATCCTACTGATAATACCCAAGGAACACTAGTTTATTTCACCTTTCCTTTAGAAAATAAATTAATAGTAGAATTCAATGTTGGCTTCTTATCAGGCAGTGTTTAATGGTCAAAAGATAAATGATACCTTAGTTTCCCTTTGTGCAAAATAATTACTGCCCTGTAGGGATGGCTTGCAGATCACTGCTCAGTTTCCTGATGAATTATGAAGTGTGAGCATCTTTCTGCTCACAATGAGCTGAACACAAGTCTTTGGAACAATGTCACAGAATGAAATTGTGTCCAGCCACACAAATTCTGATGATCAAAACCAATAGTATTTATCTTTTCAAAACCTTCCTATAGATGTGATAAAATACTCCATTTAAACTGCTATTACCACTGACACTTCTGCAAGAAATATTTCCTTGAAGCCAAAATGGTGTATTTGAATGACATAAATATTCTTCAAAAAACAATAATCAGGATTCTCATGGAATTCCTGAGTGTTTGAATGAATCTGATTTTTGTCTGCTTTCATTTTTCTTGTGAATGTTATATAAAAAAATGCTTCTTGATACATAATACAGCTGTTGAAAGTTTAGTGATCTTTTGGCATGTGTCAATTTAAGCCATTATACCTTGCAGACAGTTTGTAACTCCTAGACAAAAGTTAAATACTACTTTATCCAAAGTTCTTAGATGTGGCCATTGCTTGGAAGAGAAACTCCCTTGTTTGGTCTAGAGGCAGATCTGAATGGGGACCGATCCAGTGCAAAAGGGTGCTGCCCAGATTCTGAAATCAAATTAACAACAGACTTTGCCTGTAGTGAATAATTACACAAATGAGCCTAATGTTCCCGCCTGTGTTGATTTTGGCTTATTAATTGTGTGTGTGATCCCGTGACTCATATTTCACTGCAAAGAGTAACCCCCTCAGAGGCAGTGTGTAGGGCTGCCTCCTGCTTTGTTCTCCACCACTGAGCAAATACACCATTCCTACTGTATTTAGTTTAACACCCCTATATAAGCAGGCTCAGGATTAGACCTTCTGTTTATAAGGCTAGGTTTAAAACAAGTTTGTTTTCTCTGCTTAATCCAGATTAATAAGAGATTTGCATTCTGTGTCATTCTTCATTAGCTACAAAGCCAATTAGTATATATTGCTTGCTGTATGACTGTACAATACTACAATACTCTCTGTTCTTGAGCTCAGCTGTAAGGACATTCTTTATAATTAATTACCATGGATCTTCTAATTGTTTTAATATGATGCCTCTGCTTTGTCATCCTTCTGAATTCAGTTGACAGATTGGCTCTTGACTTTCGGAGCTATAAACTTCATTTAACCTTGCTTTACTTTTAGAAACAGCAGATAGGGCAAGTGAAAAAAGTTATCAATTATAAATCATAATTTCCAGTTTCAGAGGAAGAAATTATATCCATATGCTGTTATTATTCTTGATGTTGCATCATTTTATATTAATATTTAAGCTTTTGTTCTTTACTTTGCTTGCACTTTAGAACAAGTTAACTCTCAGCAGTATTTTGGAAGGTTGTATTTTTTTGGTGGGCACTGAACTCTGCTATCATGGAATCTGACTGCAGATCTCCTCTGAACATGGAGATCACATCCTAAGAAAAGAAGACAAATCTATTCCCTTTGCAACACTACAAAATCATATTCAAGTTTGATTTGGGTTTTTTTTTTAAGAAATCTGACCACATCAAGGAAAAGTATTCCAAACTGTTTTTGACTATTAAAACCCAGTGCAGAGGTTGGGGTACTTGTTATGGCTAATGCAGTGCTGAAAATGAGCTGCATCATGCTGACTGACAGACTGAGCCCATCAGCCTAATTCCTGTATCCAACTGGAAATCAGGACTCTAACCACATTTACTGAAGTCCTGGCTGAACTTCATTGCAGCCTCCCTATCCTTCTCTCCAACAGGAAAGCTGTCTGTGATCCTCCTCAGCCATCTGTGCTTCATCCACAATCTTACATGTGACTTATTCTAGCTGCAGCCTCACTAACTTTCAGTATCCACAGTCTCACATGCACTCACTCGGGGGCTTGAAGGCAGAGGTAGGGCAAGGTCATTTTCTGAATCTTGATTATAGGGGTTTGTAGGAGGTGGTCAGGCTGCTGTGCTTGAACACAGTGTCCTTGAGCAAAAATTCCATTCACCACTCCTTATCTTAGCAGAGATCTATAGGTTATTTGCACTATTCAGCAGTTAAGGGGAAAAAAATCCCACAAACTAAAGAAAGTAAATCTCAAAGCTTTTCATACACATATCATTGAGAAGTACCTTTCTACAGCAGAAAGAATAACAAGAGGAGAGGGCAGCATGCTGATGAAAATTAGTTTCCAGAGGACATTTTCAGTACTAGTAATAAAATATTTTGTAAAATTAATGTTATATGATAAAAAAAGAAAATGCTCTCTGTTCTCCTAAATCACTGTGAGTCATTTCTGCTCTTTGCCTCAGATGCTGGCAGATGGCTGAAATGGGGTGAATTACACTGATTATACATTGTGGGTTTGGTTTGGGGGTGCTTTCAAAAGATGGAAAGAGGGAAAGGGTGTCACATTAAAATATAGGGTGTAGAGCCTTCTGATTTAACAGTTCAAGTGGTAAGCGAGATGGGCGGGTACCCAGAGTTTTAAGGCTATCACAAACTAAACAAAACAAAAAGCTCCTTCAAGGAGTTCCTTTCTCTTGATTAAAAATACTGATAAAAACCAAATGATATTTTCAAAAACTGAAATATTTGTCTGTGTATATGAAGTTCTCATGGGAGATATTGCTATCACTCTTTAGGGGATGAATTTTGGCATCCTACAAACATTTGGCTGATCCTACAAACTTTGCCTCTGAGTTTTACTCAGCCTGACTATTCCACCAGGATAAAAAAACTTCTCACATGACTAGAATAGTTCCAAGTTTTGAGCTCAAGACTTTTCTAACACCTAGTCCCTGCCCAAGCCATGCAGATTGAGGAGTGAAGAGTCTCTCTTTGCAGGAGAAGAGCCTGGTGTTTGTGACTACCTGGCACTGCCAGTACCTCCAAGGAAATGGTTAGAAAGGTGTTACTGTTTTCCCTCTTAACCAAATACAGTTCAAGGAGACAGACAAGCAATCTCTCTGCAGGTTTGTTGGACTTTTGCTTAGCAGAAGTCCAAAGGACTGATGTAAAAAATAATATCCAAAAAGGCAAACTCCTTAGCTGGCTGGTGTCAAGTGGCATAGATCCAAGGATTAGACCTGCAAGCTTCAACCAGCAGAACAGGTTTCTTTCCAACTGGAATACACAGGGATCCTTTCATGTTTCCTCAGGGAAAGGAAAATGGACATTTACTGAGTTGCAAGTAACAACCTCAGGCTACAGCCGAGAAAGAAGACATTTCAGAGTAGCAAAAAGAAAACAGCTCACTGGCCCATAGGCATCAGGATTCTTGTGCCATTCAGCCCTCAGGCAGGAGATTCTAAATAAGTAGGGAATTATTTTGCAAGTCTTCAAAAAGCCTGTGTTCAAAATGGCCACCTGCAACTCAAGAAGGATGTTTAATTACTCCCACAAGTATGAGATGGAGGAGTTCTCTGTTTGCCTATGCATACAAATATTTATAATCAAATTTACAAGCAGATTGATGTACACAAGAGAGATGAGGTAAGACAAGTCATTGCAACAAATTATTCAGAAAATTTAAAATATGCAATGTGTTTCTGCTATACATTGGAAGAAGCAGTATGTATCTGGTACAGTCTTACTAGGTTCTATAGCAACTGTGTCCATTCCAGGAAAATAGCATTGCTTTACTCTGAAAAGATAGATGAAACTCCTGTTCTACGTACACCAGGGGTTGGAAAGCTAAAAATTTAATAAATAAAACTATTTGGATGCATAAAGAATGGGATAAAAACTAATACAGAAAACATTACAATGGTTTTATGAAGATAGTTCTTTTTACTCTTACAATTCTCTGTCCAATTTTCAATTTTCCACTCCCCAAAATATGAGCCAAACGTACAGCATGCTCAGAGACAGACTAAAGAATAGCAAGGAATGTAAAATTTTCATTTGAAGAGAGGAAGAAAATATTAGATGTTTATTTTACAAAGAAATTGAATTTTTAAAAATGTGATAAAACTATTTTAAACAATGAATGCTGTAAAAGGAAAAGTATTAGTATCTATGCAGCTGTCTAATAATGTAAGCTTTAAAGAAAATTGAAGATAGGGGAATTCCAAAATTATGAAGAGGAAGGATTTTAAAAAATCCATATTTAGCCTGTGGAACTTCTTAATGTGAAACTGCAACAAGGTCAAATATATGCCTGCATTCAAGAAAGGAGGGACTGGTTATAGTTATGGGAACATATGAACCTAGAAAAGTGCATGAAAAAAGAATATTTGAAACCAAAACTGTTGTGGAATATACAAAATTGTCTGCCAAGCAGTGTTTATCATTAAAAAGTATGTACAAATTATTTTGCAATTTCTTAATATGAAATCTCCTGCTCTTCATCCTGGAGGAGGTGATATTGGTCACTAAGACTAATATTCTCCTGTTTTAACTGTCCCCAGAAATTTGTTTATGATCTTGTGCTTACAAAACCGGTTACAAGTAATTTTGCATTGAGGATGTTTATATCAGTATAAGACCCTTTACGTCAAAATAAATAATGCTGAATTATCTACAGTCACTTCACTTGTTTATAAAAGTTGATACAAACTCTCCCCTGTGTTTTCATCAAACCACAAATATTTATTCTTGGTCCAGTCCTGGAATACACTTGTTGTATGTGTGTACACATTGACTAGGGAAAATACATTTTAAGTAGTATCTCAATTAGCAGCTAACTAACCTAAGGTGCAAATGTCCGACTATGAAGACAAGTTTTAAAGCTGTTTGTTGACAAAAGGACTGATAAACTCTCAAGCACACCAAGTATTTGCGGGTTTTTCTCCCATAAACACTTTTCCCTGTAAAATCTGTTTATTTTAGCCTTCCCAGTTTCTATATCAATTTGCATCAAATGAACATCCACAATACAAAGGGGAAACCCAAAATGTAAAATGTCCAAAGTTTAGTTTACACAAGTCACTAAGGCAAAATGGCATTACTTTATAAGATAAAAGTAATGTGATAACAATTAATCACTGTTAATGCTGATGGTAACGGACAAATTAAAGCAAATTTTGGATGCTCAGATTTCAAACCAAAATGCACTGTTTTACTCAAGGAGATGTTATTCTTATCTTAGAGAATACTTTTAAAAATGAACTGGGTCTTGACAATTTTTCAGTAGTGGTCAGTTATGACCACATGCCAGCAAATGGCCACCACATTCCTGGCTGCTGTCTGTTAAATGTCTGCGCTGCTTTTGTCTGCTTTTGTTTCTGTTGAGCTGAAAATTCAAAAATGGCCATCACAGCTACAGCATGTCTGTAAGCAGGTTACTTTATCCTTGCTCCTTCTTCTCCTAGTCCTGTAATGATAGAGGCTTTCTGTACAAATGTGTGTGAAACTTGAGCTTTTCTGCTTTGGGGGAAAAAAATTAAAAGGGCAATAACACAAATTACACATGAAAATATAATTGGCTTGCTAAGTAATATAATCTATGGCAGTGTCTTCCCATTTTCCAAGATGGCAAAATCTTATACTATCAAGATAACATTATATTTGAGAAAACCAATGTCAGCTTAGTTTAGAATTCACATGTCAAATAATAAGAAGCACCTTAACAACTGTTCTCACTGCTGCAGGTGGTTACTTTTTCAGTTCAGGTGCTCTTTTATAATGGAGAAAAGGGAATGTGCTTTACTCTTTATCCCACTAAAAAGAAACAATCAAAATTCATTGCTGAGCCAAAAAAAAAAAATTCAACTAACTACTGGGCAGGAAATTACTGAAAGTTTTGGGGGTCCTTACTGAATTTGCCATACAAGGATGGACAACTGGTCCACTATAGCCTCACCTTGCTTCTGGAAATAGCCTTTGCCTCATATCCTCTCTGAAGGCAAAGCTCAAAACAGAAACCCTTGTCACCACTGTTTTAGTGGTGCTCACAGAATGAGGAGAGAGAGGAAGTGAGGTGAGCTCTGTCTACTCCCTTCCCCAAAGTGAACTTTCCAAAGTGGATCAAATGGCTTTTCCATTCAAAAGCCAGACTGTTAGAATATAGGCTAGTATATTTCCAGCAAACTCAAAGTGAGGAACCCAGACCAGAAATAGAAAATGCTCGTAGCCAATACCTCTTGCAATGTGTTGGCAAGATTAAATCAGAGCTGGCTTCCAGTTTTCTTTTCAGTCATTTCAGTAACTTTCTATGCAGCAGCAAACTCTGTGGCTTCTCCTCAGCTTCCTAGGGGTTTTCTTTCCAGTTCTTCTGTGGCCCAACTCAGCAAATTCTCCATCTGAGCATGATCTAGAGGCTCTGAAGTCTCTCCTGAGACCCTCACTCTCCAGCTTGCCATACCCTTTAAGCTGTGCAACTTCCTCCCCTTCATCCTAATTAGCCAATTCCCGGAAAGGAGCAACATTAATGTCACCTGGAAGAATCTACACAGCCTTTAATTTTTTCAAGGATAATGAAAAATGGTCAGAAAATCTATAAAAGACATAACCAGGTGAGTGTTTCGATTTGAAGATTGTGTTTTTGTCTGATTTTGATGGTCAGCTCTGGAGAATCAGTCACCATTTCAAAAATCGTATGTGGTTACAGCCCTGCAATGGTAAAAGACACCACAAGGAGAAGTAGCCCTTAAGTGATGCTTGTTTTTCCTCATTGTTTTACACTTATGTCCTTATACACGAAAGGCATGTTTGTGACCTCACTGATATCCATGGGGCTTGAGAGCTTGAACAATTACAGTTACCTGGGATTTGATAAAGTATGGATGTTCCTTGGCTGGTGGTTTGATGTACAGTTATTAAGAGTAAACAGTAGTGAGCATTTTCTTTGGAATCTGAAAAAAAGTTTCTGCACATGGATATACAGGCTTACACAGGTGCAGAAGAAAGTATTTTCAGAATAAATTTTACTTTACAACTTTATATGATGTACATGTTTTCTTTCTGAGAAAGAATCATGGTTGAGTGGCAAAGATTGATTTCTGCAAGCTTAACACCTCACTTGTTGGGGTACTTAAAGTGAATGAATCCAGAGGCTTGGACTCAGGTAAAGGGATGTCACGATCAAGCCTCCTAAATGCTGCCACGGTTAAATTCCAGTGCATAGTTAAAATCACTCCCAGTAACGTTTTCAGAGTCTCACTGAAAAATTTGTTTCCTCCTCCTCTGTGCAGCCTAGTCACTCTCAGCTGTACTTCCACAATATAATGTTTCTAGAAGTTTTGAAATCTGGTTTGTAGGCAGCCCAGAACGAAGAGCCAACAGCAGTGGCTACTTTTGACTTCATCTCCATTTTGTCTGGCAACACTCCAATCATCAAAGGAGGGCAAAATGACCTTCTCTTTGCAGAGGAGTCCCACAAAAATAAATTAATAAATAGTTGCAAAGCAATCATCTATTTTAGTACTGAGCACTGGAGCAAATCTCATGAGGAAATTAGTTCTGTCATCAGAACAGGGTTTAAGTAGCGTGCAATGGATATGGCAGGAGGCCTTGAGCATCAAACGGTGAAGGTGAAGTAAAATACCTCCATGCATGAATTAAGCCCCCTGATCTTTGTGCTGAAAAAGGCAGGAGTCCTTTAGGAGACCACAAGTGTGCCTGTGTAACCAAAGACTGTATTAAATCACACTGAGAAGCGTGCACATCACAGAAACCTCACTTTTCAGCTCTTTCAGCAGTGGTTACATCCTTTAAAACGTGGCTGCCTTGGGTGAAGACTTTGCACAGAAGGTGATCTGTAGGATCACCATCAGAACATCTAACAGATTATTTCCTGGGGTGGTATGATCCATGGATCCAGGGCTTGGTTTTTACAGATCTGTGCATTATCTTTGAATATTGAGTGACTTTGGAATTGTGAACCTTGAGCTTCATCACAAGACCGCAGTTTTTGCCAGTGTTAATAGCATACAGTATTACTTCATATAAAGTATTAGCCAGCCACCACAGAAGAATAATTTTCAGTACAGCTCAACAGAATTGGAATGTGTGATTCTGCAATTCAAGCTTGATGAAGACCACTGACAAACTCTGGGACAAATCCTTAGCTACCAAAGAAAATTTTTTTGTTACCATGGAATTTTCTGTGGATTTTTTCTGTGATCCGGTGATATGACAGCCGGTTTAGATTCCATTGCAATCATTTAAAAAGAAAAAAATCAATCATATTAGTATTGTATCCTTGATCAGTCATCTTCCCAGTTTCCCCATCTGTAGGATGGGAATCAGCAGGCACCATTTAATAGTAGCTGAGCACTGAGATCCTTGGATAATGAAGGCCAAAATTCACAGCAATTTTTTTGGCCTTGTGACAGACTGGATTTCACTTACACACCATTATTTTGAGAAGTGTGTTAGGTTATTTGCCTGTCCATGCTAACAGTGACAATAAATCACTCTCTACACTTTACTGAGAGAACGAAGCGTTATTTACAGATTATAGTGTGGATAAGGCAGAAATACTGCTCCTTTCACTACAGTAGAGGATCTGTCAGCACTTCCATTACCATACTTTAATTCCAGTGGTTTGCGAGACCATTTTGATTGCCATTACCAAATAGACTGCTATTTTTCAGCTTTATTAATGTTAACTGAATAAATCATGGAAGTTAAAATTGCTTTTGTTCTCCCATAACCAAAATTGGCTTGAAGTTCAAACAATGAAATTTGGAAAGCAATTCAATTTGTCCAAAAGAAAGAGACAAAGTCAAAGGACAGGCCACTTCACATACTTAGAATTCAATCTCACCATCATGCATCTAGATCTGCATTGACATGATGATACACCAGAAAAAAAAAATACTCCTGTGGAGCTTTTCCAATTGCTCTGATACCTAGTATCATTTTTAAAAACTGCTTAAATACACATTTACATTGTGTCTGGGTGGTCTTTGGGTAAAAAAATATGCTTTCAATAACTTTCCCTCAAATATATATTTTTTATTTTTAATGAAAAAGAGGAAATTAAACACAAAAAAACTTATGTTATTTTAACATTGAGGTTTCAGCAATAATGAAATTCAAATTTAAGCTTGACACACCATCTTAACTTATTCAACAATGCATTTCTAAGAAATGCCAACAATGGGATGAGTTAAGATGAATAAATCAGTCCTAAATGAAAACTCCTAAGTTTTGTTTAATTCCTGAGATACATGTGCACATGAAGGATTTTCCCCTTATGATTTAGTGAAAAAAAACAAAAAACCAAAAAAAGTGGGAGTGTGAAACTGAACTTTTCTTGATGGTGTTCAAGCTTTGTTTTCATGGAAAGGGTGTGTGAGATGCCCCTCGGGGACCCCAGGGTCAGCAAGCAACACAGCCCATCTCAGTTGCCTCCTCCAGAATGGGACTGACTGGCCCATGATACCCCCAA
The DNA here is from genome assembly GCA_013397375.1 of Toxostoma redivivum. Classification (NCBI taxonomy): domain Eukaryota; kingdom Metazoa; phylum Chordata; class Aves; order Passeriformes; family Mimidae; genus Toxostoma; species Toxostoma redivivum. The sequence goes on from VXBI01003755.1 coordinate 402,298, forward strand.
GGCACACAGCCTGAACTTTGCTGACGATTCCTCAGAGTTCCTGAGCACTGATTTTGTTCAGCACGACTGAAGTAAATGCTCTCTCTCTCTCTCTCTCTGAGAGGGCCTTACCATCCATGATGGGGAATGGGTTGAGGCAACCACTTATGTTGTTCTTGTCATATCTGTGTCTTTCCAGATGCAATGCCCACGGTGCCTCATGCTGTGTACTTCTAACAGGCAATATCTGACTGGTTTTTTGCACTTGACTTTGTGTTAAGGTCTTTTAAAAACATCTCACATTCATGAAAGGCTGTAGTGGAACTGTGAGAAGGGTAGTCAGGCTGCTTGCCTTGGTTTAGCTGCTGCATTGAATAAATAAAACCTGGAGAGAGAGAAGAGAGAGGAAACTTTGTTCCAAAAAAGCAGGCAGTGTGTGAGGAAAGGACTTTTTGAAGGTACAGCTTTGCAGCAGAAGCATAAACTGTTGACTGGAAGAGGAGTGAGCAAACTATGTAAGCCCTTGCTCAGGCTAATGTAAAGAGGCTGCAGATTCAGAAGGCCTCTGAAGAATATGTAGAAAGGTAGGAAAATTCTACATTTAAATGTAGAATTTGGTATGTATCTCTCCCTCTACACTCACACTTACTGACCTTGTAATGTTACTCTGTTTTATCCAGCATATTTATTTTCTCTTTCTACCTGCATAAATTGAATTAAAATTCAAGTAAAACCCAAATTTTGAAATTCATAGGTTTATAGTGGTTTGGGGGTGTTTACAATTAAGAAATAATTGTAAGCTCTGGCTTACTCAGGATGCTTTCATGGTTGTAATGCTCTATTTTCCTTCCTTCCCAGTCATAAAATGTATCTCCACTGGCCATCTTGTATTTGCAAATCCAGTTGAAGACCATAACATACAAGGTCTAATTCTTCCTTATGAGATTTAGAGTCTGTGACTAGCTGTTGAACCTCAGAGTTATCCTATCTCTGTTAGCTCCAGGGGTTGCAGCTATGCTTTGTTTTCATTTTCCAGTATTGGACAAAAGAGAAGCTGATGCTGTCACATAGATTCTATTCAAAATCGTGGTTTCCATGATTAATTTAAAACTGCCCTCCAAGTATTAATGCCTCTGCAATGAGGCAAGTGCCATATATTAATTTACAAAAAATCGGGGTTAATGAAATTAATAGCAAAGATGGCAATCTTATGTCACCTCATATTAACCATCAATTAGCAGCAAATGTAGAAATTTGCTTTACAAAAATGGAAGTTGAATGGCAATTCAGTAAATTATGATTTAGAAATCCAAAATGCCCTGTTTAACTTTCACTTCATATGATGACAAAAATACATAACATAAATAAGCAGACAGATATACAGCAGTATTCTTTTCCCTGGAAAACTTACTTCCTGTTACTAAAAGAGATGTGAAAACAGATTTCTTTGCAAAATAGGAATTTAAAATTAATTAGATGCAAAAATCACAACCACATATAACTTCTCTTTTCTGAAAATATGCATAACTGCTAGCAAAGTTGAACCATGACAAGCTAGTCCCAAGAATAACAGAAACAGAAGGACAGACCATGTGCGGACAGAAATCCCCTTTTGTCTCAGTTCTGACAAATACTCCCAAGACAGTAATCATTTTGGGAGGGAGCTGTTGCTTCATGCAAACACTATGATCTAGAGGTCATACTTTCTTGCCTAAGACACATTTCTGTGGTAAAGCCCCCAGTTCTCGCAGTATTACAGCCCTGTCTGTGAAGGATGAAAGGTTATAAACCATGGCTTTAAAGCATGTTGCATCCCTTGGGCAGACAGCCCACAGGTGAGACCCTTCATTCTCTGTATTTCACCTGTGGCTTATTTCATGGCTCTTTTCCTGCACCCCAAGAGTGAAGACCAGGCTGTGCATCCTCAGACCCCAGTGATGAATTTGCAGGCAGGGTAACAGAGTGCAGATTGACCTCGAAGAGCGCAGTGCTCTGCCCTGTGCCCACCCAGGGGCTTGGCACTTCGTCCCCATTTTCTCAGAAATCAAGAAAGAAAGAGCAGGCCTAAGGCAAGAGAGAGCCAAGATGCAAAGATAGGCAGTCTCCTGTCCAGGATGGGAAGTCTGTCCAGGCCCTATGCTCTGGGAAGCCAAAGGAATCTCGGTTGTGCACAATCCTAATGGCAGAATGGGTTTTGTACAAGTACAGGAAAACGATCCTGAGCCGAATACCCACGTATCAGGTCAGTTTCTAAAACTTTATTAATTAATTTATTTATTTNCCGTGCCGGCCGCGGCATTCCCGCTGCCCGCTCGGCGCGCAGCGGCCGGGAATGGGGGAGCTGCTGCCGCTCTGCCTGCGCCCCGCGGCTCCGGCGCCGCCTCCTCCTTGCTCGGCCTGAAGCGCGCTCGCACTCGTGGATCGCGGCGGGGGAGGGGCCCTGGGCCGCCTCCCCGCGGCGG
>VXBI01003755.1:406492-427830 GCA_013397375.1 Toxostoma redivivum
TTTTTAGTTAGAGCTAATTATAAGAAAGGCAGCAGGATGGGTTCTGACACCTAATGAAGTAAATAAAGAGATAGTTTAAAATCTGGATTTAGAGTTAATTCAACCTCATTTTCAGGGGTAGTTCACTGTGTTGTGTTTTGCTTTGGTTGAATTTTCCCGGCAATTTTTTGTAACTTTTTGTACTAACACCACCACTACGTTGGTTTAGTGTTTTAGGAGCCAGCCAAAATCCATGGCCACTTGTATATGCTTAACTCCTGCTCAGTCTTTCTGTGTGCAGCATTTCTCAAGTTTAATTAATGTTTGGAAAGTGGATTTGCTGACTTTGGGTGAGAGATGGCCTGTGTCCCCAGAGGTGCTGTAAACCTCTGAAAGTATTGAAAGATAGCTGCTCTGCTGGCTGCAAGTCCTGGCCCAGTGATTTGTTAATCTGAGGCTCTGGCTCTTCTAAATACTTCGTTTCTGTTTTGAGGGTGTAGGCAGGTTCATTGAAATCTGCTTACATGGTTACATTTACCTTTGTGTTTGCAGAGCCACTGCCTGTTTCTAAAGTGCCTTAATTATGTCTCTTGGCTATCTCTTGGCTTCTACAAGGTAAAAAAAAAAAAAAAGATGCTGGTTGATTAGAATTTGTTTACCTTTATTCATTATAATGAAAGTATAGTTCTGAGTTTGCACTTGCAGTTAGGGTAGCATTTCTGTGTTTGGCATTACATCTTTGTGCCTGTAATTTTGTAGAATAAACTGTTTTGTGTTGCTTTCTTCTCTTTTCTTTTTGGGAGGTGGGCATATTTTTTCTGCAGCTTTTCCTCAAGACCATATTCACTGGTCAGTAGAAGATCACCACATTATTGGCTAAGAAGAATTTTGCTCCATTTCACCCAGAGATCAGGGCAAATTCTGATCCCAGAGGAATGCAGCTGTCAAAGCAGAGCATAGGTTGAAATTCAGGTGTCAGTTCACATCAACATATCTGAGGTTTGATTGATTAATTACTTTGGAAATTAGTGAGCTAATGGGTTGATGGTCCATTTAGTATCATCACGGTGACTAGAGCAAAATATCTTGAAACAGACCTAGGAATTTCTAGCTCAAATGGTGTCCCTGCCCATGGCAGGAGAGTTGGAACTTTAAAGTCTCTTTCAACCCAAGCCTTTCTATGATGATGATGAAATGCATAGGAACACCAGTGTCTAAATAATTTCTGAAGTTTTATAAACTGGTGGTCTTTTTGCCAGCAGGTTTGAATGATCAGTGCTAGGCTTTTTTCCAGCAAGTTTTAAGTTGCCATCTCTTGACGTAGATGTACATTCACTTACTCTCTGAACAGAGCTGCCAACTTGTTGCCTTCACACCACTGGATGATTTCCGCATCTTGTAGATGATGTACTGCTGTGGGACGTACTTGATAGGATGAAGTCAGTAGCAGGAATCCAGCTCACTTCAGTGGGGTCAGATTTTGCCATTGCTGTCTTGAAATTAGTAATGACGACAGTGTAGTGACGGTGGTGTTTTTGTGGTTAGTAAAACAACTTGTATATTGCAAGTCATAGTAAGTTAAACATTATAAACAATTATTAAGAAAACCATTTAAAAAGTAAACGAAAAATGCTTTGACATTCGGACCTGTCATAGTATATCAGTAGTAGCTTTTTTGTAACCAACAGATGTTCTAGCTTGACTCCAAAGGGCAGGATTTCTTCTCTAGTTCTTTGAAAGTATAAGTCAATTTCACATGTTGGTTTTACTGCATCTTTTCTTTAAACTTACAATTTTACTTGAGTTTGGACGCAAGTCTAGATCTACACACTGTCTTCTGAGCAGAGATGTATTTAGATCCTTATGCAGGCTTGCTGGGAACTTAAGACACTGAGTTCTGACAATAATGTCTGGGATGGTCATTACTACCCTGAATAATGTGAAGCACCTGAGCTGGTTGATAGGGAAAACTGATGAGTCTCTGCAATCTTTCTTTCACTTGGAATTGGGTACCTAATTATATCCTCCTCCCTCTTTTTTTCCCCTGCTTCTCTCTGTGCACATTCTTTTCTCTACATCCGTATCTCTGGACACAGCAGCTTGCTTTTCATTGGGTTGTGCTCAGTTCTGTCTGGCACTGAGCCTTGTGGGGCAGGGCACTGCTGTCGGGAGCACTTCTTTCAGCTATCCCCCATGGTTATGAATGTTTTGGTCCTAGATGATAACACACCATCCTAGTTGACGATGCAATGAAGTACCACAAATTCAGTTACAGTATTTTTAGCCACATCTACAAATTCTTGCTGAGTAACTATGCCACGTTGCAGAGTTTTTGTGGTTTGCTTATGTTGATTTGGCTGCCTAAGGTGCCATTTTGAATTTGGCTTTTATTGTTTATGAGGATTTTAGGTTGCTTTTATTGTCTGTTGTATGTAGTAGAACTGGATCTAGTTTGGACTCTTACTTCAGATGTCTCTTTTGCCCATTTCTGTGAGCCTTGGGAAAATTCAGAACTGGGTCTAAATTTGTGACTCAGGCCCTGTGCCAATAATGCTCTTTGAATCTAATTCAGTACATTGGGTTTGTTGGTTTTGAATTGCTTTGAGTTACTTGATACTTCTAACTTGCTGACATAGGGTCGCTCAGGAGAGTAGCTATATATACATGGCCAATGTCAAGTGTTGTGCTTTTTTTAGAGATCTTCTTCATTATAACTTATTCACATAATTATAAATTACAGCATGCTGAGTATGTTGCCGTAGTCTGTTTTCACATGCCACAGTAGTGTTCAGTGTTGGGGCATGTAAGAAATACATCTTTACAGTAATATAGGACATCACATTGCCTAATTTATCAAGAAAATGTAATTTAAATACTTTGTGTAATGATGGGAAACAAACAAAAAAATCTTTCCATGTGTATGGTTTACTGGTGGTGATGGTGTAAAGGAGAGTTACAGTGCCATAAGGATAATTGTTTTGACCTCCTGTTCCCTCTGAGAAAATTGTAGGCAACTTCTGTGTTTAAATTCCTTCCAAGAATTTGTGATTAGGAACAGTGTCATTCAGAAAACAGTGGTATAAGCAAATAGATCCAGTGAGCACTAGAGGGATTTGGGAGTTTCATTCATAAAGAAGCCATCCACATTTCCGTCTTCAGCTGCTGTGATTTAGCCCTACATTAAAGCCAGGGCTCGCTCTGAGGCATGGTGTGAGGTAAACTGATAGCAGGAGTAGTTGCACTGGTTGTGTCCTGGCACGGAGCTCAGCTCTGGCATTGAACTCTGTGCCAGGCTATATCCTGGCAGCATCCTCAGGTTTTCTGATAGCAGTAAACCAGCCAGAGGGCTCCTCTTCCTTGAGTTTCCTTGGCATTAAGTAATAATGTGTTTGTCCATAGAGGCTAGGCAGAAAAAGAAGAAAGGTTTGGATTCTGATCCTGGTGAAAGTACTGGTGGCAGCTGTTCTCTGAAGGGACCATTTTTGGGTTAGTCACTATCTCATTAATGGGAGCTGAAGAATAGAAGATGGAAGGAAACAGGAGTATCGTCATTTTCTCTGGGAAACTGGCTGATATCTTCTGTGAGTGTCGCTCTTGGGGACTAGGAAACATTTTAGGTGAGGGGTCTGTCAAGACACAAAGATCTTTCATATTCTCCCTGTGGCAGGTGGATATCAGCCTTTTTTCATCCTTTGAGAGAAGAGGGCATTTAGCACAAAGGTTGTTTTCAAAAGCTTTCCAAAGTATTCTGACTCTAGTCAAGTATTTCTGGAGCTGACAAATTCCTGTACTTCAAGAGATTGATGCTGTAGCAGTTGCATGTACTTGAATTTTATAGAGAATTATGAGGGCAGAGCAGGGTAGGATACTGCTCTGTCTCCTGACTTGACTGCACAAGCTGCATCAGAGTCCTGTGTGAAACACTTTTCTGGGGGAGTATAAACATCCGCCCTAAGCACAACTGTGAAAAGCTTCTCAGTCTCTACCAGTTTACTGTCTTCTGTGGTGTGGGCCTTCAAAGGAGAAGAAATATCCGTAAAACAGATACAAAGTAATTATCAAGTGCCTGGCTTTACCTCTGGCAGTTTAAGGTAAGATGACTTTGATTTTTGCAAGGTTCTTCTGACAAGTTATGATTTGGACAAGTTGTAGTTCAGTTCAGTTGTTTGCTCTAGGCTTAAAAGCTGTGTTGTAAAAGCAGGGGCACAGTTCTATCCCAGAGGTTCAGTTCCTGACTTTGACATCTCTCTTGCAAGTCACTGAGTTTGGCTGATTGTAGCTCAAGAGCCTTTGTAGAGCTCTGTGTCAAGAATGATAGGAGTGAGTGTACTGGTAGTTCTCAGGATTTCACTAAATTTTTAAATTACAGATTGGTCAGATGCAGCCTCTGGAAACTCGTATCACCCTGTGTTTCCTGGAGGTTCTTACTCAGAGAAAGAAGATTAATAGGAAGAAGTCTGACTTTGCTGTTATCCTACCACAAATCTCTTACTTGCAGTTCCAAATATTGATGTTTTCTCTCAAAACCAGTTTTGTAGATACCTCATTTCATCCAAATTCTTCTTGTGTGAAGATTACTAGTGAATTAACTGAGCAGGAAACTAAGACAACTGCAGTTCATATCTCTGTTGGTAAAGAAATAGTCAGAGATGTGGGACTTGGCATGTTGCAATCTCCTCTTCTTCCTGTGTTGTTTTAAATAAGAACAAAAGTTCTCTCAATGTTTTACAAGAGTTTTCACTTCCTAGTGCATCCACAGCCATCCTACCTTACCAGTAATTAGGGTCTAAATGAGAATCCCTTTTCTTTCTCTCTGATCTCACTCTCTGGGTAGTGATGATGAGCGTTACAACCTTTGTGCAAATGTGTGCGATGCAGCCAGGCTGTAACTCACCTATCCATCACATTATCACTGATGACAGGCCTACTTGGTTTTACAGTCCATTTCTCTGGCTGGAATTCAGCCAGGACAGGTTGGTACCTCTACTCTTCCAAAAGGTGTTTCGTATTTTTGAGTGACCCCAAGTGATCTGGGCTAAGGCTATACAGCTCCTTTGGTAAATGCTGCTTCAGTAGGCTGTAGCCATGTACTAAGATATCACTTCATTTCCGGCTCAGAGGAAAGAGAGACAGCTACTTACACCTCTGTCATCACTTTCCACACAACCTGGATTGCCTTATATTAATATTAACTTTATATTGTATTACAGTTATTAATAAGACAGCAAGGAATGTTGTTACATATTTTTAGCAGTGGAACAAGTTGGGACAATAGTAGCAGTGAGCTCTCTAGTAGGCTGAGCTACCTAGAAACATCTGCAACTATCTGGCATATGAAACTATTGAAGACTTGGAAGTTCACTGCCACATCATCAGCTTAATACATATATACCACAAAAATGCATTGCAGTTTCCAATTCCAAACAGTTAAAAAGAATTCTGTCATTCCCAGTATTTTAAGGATGCATTAAAAAAAAAAAAAAGAAAGCTTAGACCTTTTCCTTTACTTACAGTATGACTACTTGATCTTAGTAGTCATACTTCTCAACTGATCCTCTATCTGTTTTGTGAGGAGGGTATTTATTTTATTCCTGGAAAAAAAAAATCAGAAAATCCTGGAAAATTGCCATCACTAAATATGCGCAATGCATTATTATTAATCTTTTGGTCATATCAGTCATCATTTTACATGGTAGTGATTGTTAGGCTGAAGAGAAAGGATGGGCTGACTGGAAAAGAAGCTTCGTCTTCTTTTAGTTGTAGTTCTAGAGAAGTTTTTATGACAATGTATGTATACTTGGAAAAATGAAACACAGTGTTGTCTTGTGTTTACTAATAATTAAACTCTTAGTATCTGGATGATAAGAAAAAGCTGCATAAATAAACAAGTTTTAATGCAAAGCCAAGTCAGGTATGTGTGATTGCATCCAGTAGTGAGGGTTGTGTATGGCTTGAAGCTTCACGTTCATCAGTAGTGATCGAAAGTAGTAAGCTGTATCTTGTGCAGTTGTATTGCTTTAACTGTAGTGATACAGATAAAGCAGTACACCTTTCCTCTTGTACACAGCATGTATGCATATATTGGAATAAAATGCACTTACAGATAGCTTGTATTTATTTAGGAAAGAAAGTATGCTTACTTTCATCTTGGTTTCTGTGTTGTCTTCTCTTCTAGAAGCTACAGATTATGCCAGTTTAAAAGATAATTTTGTAGCTGAAGTAGCTTTGATATTGGTTAAAAAATAAAATGAGAGACATTTCAGTGCTATTCTTTGAAGCTAGTTACTTCAGATTTACTAATGAGCCCTTCAACCTTTGTAAGTGAAATTGAGAATATAAGTATTTTCTCTAGAATTGTAAATATACTATTGCAGCCACAAGTAGCAGCATCAGAGGTAAAGTAGCTCCTCCAGCTGCTGGTGAGACGCCTGAAGATTTTTTTTTAATGGCTTTGTTATTAACAAGGAGAAGATGAAGTCCCTGGGCTCTGTCTGGTGGGGTTTCTCTGCATGTTCAATGTGAACCATTTGGCATGATTTGGGGACTGGCAAAGAAGGCAGTTGTAGCTCTCATAATTGTGCCAGCCAGGTTGCTTATCTGAGTGTCACATGCCAGGTAAAGCTAGTTGAAAAAGCACATTGTGTCTGCTTTCTTACTTCATTACTGCAAGACTTGCAAGTAAGGAACGTAATAATGGAGTGTGCAATCAGGAAACCAACAGGAATCTTATCTGTGCTACTGAAATGCCAAATGCGGACTTGTCCCTGTTTTTTCTCAGTGTGGAATGAAAGTTCTGAGTTTTCTCCAAGTGCCAGTGATGAACCCATTCTAGCTATGGGGTAGACATTAATAGACTTCTAGTACTTGGAAAGACTTGGCATTTTACGGGTTGTGAAAAAATTGAAAAAAGCCACATATCTATGCTCTGTTTATTACCATACTGCAGCAGCTGGCCCTGGAGCATGACCTTTGACTCCACACACAAAGGGTTATTATTTTCCCCTTCAGCTCTAGCATTGTGAGGGACTTGGCTTGTGAAAATCTTGAGTTCTCTGCCCTCTTTATAGGAGGTATTGGTGTCTCTGTTATGGGAGACCCTTCCAGGTTTGCCAGGCAGACAGTTAAGGATACCTTTTTCAGATTCCTGAAATTGTAAGATTTTTCTGTGCTGTCCTGCCTCACACGCAGGAAAGATCTTATTATCGGACTTGTCTATAAAAAGTAAGTGAATTTTCAGGATTTTCTTTATGTTTTGGTTTGGGTTTACTTATTTTTGTTAAAGCTGGTCACCTTCAAAAGGGTGCGGGGACTGGGAAACTTTATAGTGGTGAGTGCCAAGGAGATGCAGATTCACATACAATCTCATTATGTATGCTGGTCCTAAGGCTTTCTGAATTTCAGAAGTCCCCCTCATGAGGCACCTTTCATCACACTCTTTCCTTTAGGCACCTCTATAGGAAATGGTAATGTGATTTGAAAATAGGTGGATTTTTTTTTTAAACTGTGTTACTGAGGGAGAAAAGGTGCTGTTAGTTTACACTGTGCTTTTCAGTCTCTACATGTGTTATTTTAGTGTCTTCATCATTCTTTTTCAAGTACTCTACCATGTTACTAGTTGATTTGAGCTTCAGTTATAAATTCAAGTGACGTGTAATCCCAGTAACTATGAGTAAGGCAGGCAGGCTTCATTCACAAGTGGAAAAGCAGTGTATTTTATTTCAGACAGACATGACTGATTTATCCTGTATGGGCATTCTAAATGATTAATGTATTGCAATGATCATTGCTGGTCACAGCTGAAGGACCCTCATCTTGCTGTGATTTTTTTTGTTCTGGTTTGATTATAATACATGAGGTGTTTTTGTCTGTGATTACATAAGGCAGGAAGAAATGCAGCTCTTCTGGGTTTAGTATCCACAGTTGTGTTTGCCTGTGACCTGAATATTCCTGTGGTGTCTTACATACAGCCTTCACTTTATAATGTAGTATTGCTCATCATTTTACTTGATTATGTCCCCTTTATTTTTGCACAGAAGTGCAATAACTCCAAGTAATAACTTGAATAACTCCAAGTAATGCACTTAGATTTTTTATACTCGCCTTGTAGACAGTAATGTGTTCTTGTTTAGATGCTGATTTCAATTGTTGCTTTTTTAAGCCTAATTAAAGTTAGTTTGTCTGCAGTATTTTTTCAACCACTGTATGGTGGGGTTACTGGATGCTCTTCTGCCTTATGTGTGCATTACTGAAGTTATGCTTCTTCTAGACTGAGTTTTGTCTGGGAAGAAAAATGAGTCATTTTTCTGACAAAGCTGAGAGTTGTGGGGGAAAGTGGTGGAAGAAAATCCTCATATTTTAGAAGTTAAAGAAGTATAGTTTCTGAGGCTTAAGATGAGTGTCTCAGTTCAGATGCTATTGAATTATGCTTTTAGGTTTTCTATCTTCTTAATTTTTTTTTTTGCTTAGTTTTGAAATGTGAATGAAAAAGCCACCAGTTATCAATATGAGTTTATGTTAAGCCTAGGGTGTGCCCATATCTTTGAATTTCTGAACTTATTATTCAGAGACTCTGAATCTGGTTTTTTTTTGTGCCGTCATTTAATCTTGCTAAAGATAAGTGATCAGCACTCAAAAATATGCCCTTTGGAGAAAGGACCACCTGTAGTAAGTTTGAAATCTGGCAGCTTGTTATAATGGAGTGAATTATTTCAAAATACAGGAATCTTTCTTGGCTAATTAGATGTGCCCATAATTTATATATGTGTTTAGCTTGAAAGTCCTCAGAATATGTATGTCTGAATATGTATGCCTTTTAGTCTTTTTCTCTCTCTTATCAAGGGGTTTGAAGGACGTGGTTCCTAATGGTCATTATATAAAGATGAAGAGGATACTGTTTGGCTACTTTTCAGAGGCTGTATCATAAAGGATTAATGGTCCCAGGAAAATGGTAATGGAACACGGCTGTAAGTTTTCTCACATCACTGATTAGTATCTTCTCGGGGTACCTTTGGTGTTTGCTGCCCCGAGATGTGCGAAGGTGTTATTTTCTCAGTCCGCGTTCGTAGAATAAAACACAGAGCTCGAGTGGTCCAGTCCCAAGGTTGTTTATTTGCTGTTATCTAGAACATTTCTTGTCTGCCCGACCGAGGTTTGCCCTGTTCTGCAGCCATGGGCATCTCTCTCGCCTCTCCGGGCGGTGCTATCTTTTATACTTAAAATTACGTCTCTAATGTTTACAATTACTTCCCAATAACTATCATCTGTATTAGACAGTGAGTTTCTACTCTAACCAATCCTAAAGTGCCAACTCTACAGCAGAAATGGAGAGCAAGAGGAAGAAGAAAGGGATTCAAACACACCCACTTTCCTCCATCTTGTCCCCCAAAACCTCTTATCTAAAACCCTAAAATCTACATTTACCATCTCCGTACTAACACTACTTAGACTTTAGTAACTCTCTCATTCTCAAACAAAGGTGGTAACGTGTTCCATGGCTCCTAATCAAATTCACAGGTGTTCTGAACATCATGCCAGGATTTCTGAGCCTCCTGACTGGAGTTTAAATTACTCAGAGTAAGAGAAGGATTAAACTGGTTTCCCACAGTATCTAGCCATAGTTTTAGTGTATGAAAGTCCTTAGTGTTTGATAAATAATTTAACTATATCCTGGAGAATAAGTGATTGCATTGTGGTGTCACCTGTTTTTGTTTTGATATTCTCAAAGCATTAAGTCCTATAAGTCCTAAGTCTGATCCTGTTACACTGCAAGGTTATTTTTAAAGTTTTTTTTTAAGAAATGTCTGTATAGTTGGATGTGAAATGCCCAAAAATGTGGGTCCTGAAGCTTAAAAACACAGTGTACGCAAGAGCATGCATTTTTAATTAAGAATTAGCACTTGAATGTGTAAAAATATATTGGCTTGCAAATCTTAATTTTTTTTTTTTGGTGTTACAAAAGACAGGTATTTAAAAGCATCCTTCCAAATGTTGTAAGTGCTACCTCAGCACAAGAGTTCAGGAGAGCCAGATGGAGGCCAGAGTTGTCTCTTCATTGGCAGCATTCTCAGGCAGTATTGAAGGAGGCTGCTCAGAGTTGGTGAAGCTAAAGGCATCTGAACACCTGCCAATGAAGGTAGAAGGATATTGATTTTCAAGATAGACAACATTTTGGCAGTCTTTCATAAGTGGTAAATTGTATTGAAAGGAATTGGGGTAAAACTGTCATTTGTTTTAATGTTTTCCTTTGTGGTCTGTTAACAAAGATGGGTGAGATGGGAGTGTGTGCTCTGCCAGTAAAGACATTGGCTACCACAGAGCAGCTGCCTGTCTGGTGCTGCTCCTCCCAGCACTGACTCCAGTTTGCCACCACATTCTCTCAACATGTTTCAACATGTAATTGCATTGGCCTATATACAGCAACATGGCTGTCTTGGATTTTAATCCTTGCCATTGTAAGAGTGCTGATTGAATTGCTGACTAAAAATAGGCTGTACTCAGACATGCCATGTGCTATCAGTTGCACTCTGCTTTGGCAGTCTGTTGGTAACATGACGTAATTAAAAGTTGGCTATAGGCAGAATGCTGTCCCATGATTTCTAGGATTTAATGCTTGAGGAAGGTAATTTCTTAACTTGATGAATTTGGCTCACATGGTTACAGCTCAAATAAATGACCTACTATACTATTCTTCGATAGTTCTGATGGGCTGTTGATAGAATGTCCTTGCCTTAAACCCATTCTTTAGATTGATGTTGCTTCTGTGGAAAGCCACTGGTAATAGACCATAGCATTTGGAAGTCATTACAGCTAGGTGTGATTTGAGTGACAAAAAGGAGATTAGAAATATTTTTCAGTGCAGTGTAAGTTGAGCTATATTTACTTCCTTCTTGTTATTATGGCTTGTCACTTATATTCCAACAAATATTTCAGAAAGATATATGCAGCTGAGAAGAGGGAAATAGCTTACTATCTTGTGAGTAGTCATCAGCTAGTGTTATTTTAAGAAGTTTCAAGGGAGATTGATTAAAATTACGCTTTCATGTTCTTCATCCACCAAATTGGATTTCTTGAAATAAAAACAGTAATCTAAATGTCTGAGATAATTAAGCACCAATTCATAAAATATGGTTTGAATAAATACTCAAAAGGAAAAAAAAACTTTTCCTCAGTGAATTCCTCTGAAGGAGTGACCGTGGGATGAGGGCTGACAGGTACTCAGTCTCTGTGTTTAGTTGTTAAAATCAGGGAAGGAAAAGTAAGCTACAAATAATTACTGTAAAAAGATTACGTTCTTGGATGTGTGTGTATATGTAGAGGCAATCAAAGTAAAATTAATCATACCTTTGTGTTCTTGTGTTGACTATTTGTCCATTTCTTCAAAATAAGTCAAGGCTGAAGTGTGTTCTGTAGGTGAGTCATAGGAGGTTATTATTGAAGCCATGCCCCTGTGGTACTTTTTAACCAGCTGGATGTTTGACAGTTTAAATAAAGTGACTGATTTCATGCTGTATTTCCATGTGGCTGCTAATAAGTTGAATGGTTCAAGTTATTTCTGAAGGCAGTTTTTTGAGACAACCAAAGACTGATGGAGTAGGGTGAAGGGTACACGATAAGAAAGGAAAAAGTCTATAAAGCTTTCCTGGCCCAGAAACAAGAATACCATCATTGCTAGCCAAATTTAGAATCTCTTGGACACTGCACTTTGTCACTTGTAACTTGAATAGGTGTTATGTCAAGATATTTTGTAGGAGAATCTGTTCTATCAAACCAAACCCCTTGGATTTTTATTTTTTAAAATATCTCTTAAATATTGATGGGATTTGTTGCAAGAAGTTCTAATCAGCTACTTGGGCAAGTCTGAGTGATTTGTCTTGAATGTTCTTACCATAGCCTGTAACACCATAATTGTGTGAACTTGTGCCTGTCCTAGCAGGGAATTTGGCTCATGTTTGCTGTTGCAGTGGAACCTGTTTTGGCTTGACTGTAAAGCTGTCACCACTGGGCAGTGACCTGAGTGGTGCTCATATTAGTGTCTGCCTTTATGAGCTACTAATGGAAATGGAAAACCCTATTTACTTAATCAGATGCTATTGAAGCTAATTCCTGTTTAGTTTGTTTGTCTTCTGGAGAAGGGAGGTGAATGCAAATCCCCAACCGCAGAATGTTTATACAAACACATGGAGGTGTTTGGGCAGTTACAAAGGCCTTTGTAGCAAAGCAGGCTAAGTGGTTTGTACCATGTCTCATTCTTCCTACCCATCCCCTTTCTGCTTTTCAGTATTGCAGCCTATGCTGTCTGAAGGCACAAGCTCAGCTTAAAGCTGATGTGGGTTTGAGGGTTGCTGTGAGTCAGCCTCCTCCAGGAGACCGATTTTGGCAATTGATGGTAACTACCTTGTTACTCCTCATGGGTGACATCATGGGGATTGGCATTTGGTGCATGGGACAACTGTCTTGAGTAACCAGGGCTTGCTTCTTTCTTGCACTAGAGCTAACAGAGGAAGGAAGTCTGTTCTTTTTTAAGAAAAGGGTTATCTAAAAGCCAGAAAGAGCATTTTAATATCTTGATTCTCAGAAGCAATTTCTGGAGGGCCGTCTGTGAAAGGAGTGTGGCTGTAATCTCCAGTGCTAACAAAAGGATAAGCAAGTAAGGAAATTACATTTGAATGGTGCAGTACAGCCTAATATTGAAAGCCTTGTTGTACTCCTGCCCATATTCCTGAGTTACATTTGGGAAATGCTTACTGTTAGTTGCTGACATGCTTGCAGTAGGTCACATAAAGATGATTTATTAAATTTTTGAGGCCACTGAGTGAAGAGCTTCTGTTTGAAGTAGAGAAGAGTTCAAGCTTTGAAGCACATCAGTACAGAAGGGCAGAAGTGGTAGAGCTGCTATGCTAGACCGAAAGGAAGAACCATGCAAAAGCCTTGTAATACGGAGAAAGTCTACCTCACCCCTGGATGCACATGTATGTTTGTGGTATAATGAAGAACGCAGAACAAATTTTCTTTCCAAATACCAAGTCTTGGAAAATGGCCATTTCATCTTCCCAGAGGCACAAAAGGTTTCAAAGCATGGACCATTGTCTCTCTGGGTGCAGGAGTGAGTGGGTTGGTAGAGGAGAGCAGTGCCTGCGATTCCAGGAGATGCATTTCAGCTGAATGTCTCCTAATGGCAAAATAGGCATGACATTTAAATAGCAGCATTGCTGCTGCAGGTTGTAGAGTTAATGTTTTGTTTATGCAGCTTTCCTTTGAGTGTTATATTATGACCTTAGCATAGTCTCCTAAAGTACAAAACAAAGTACTAAGCTGATGAGCAATCTTCTATTGTCACCTTGTTTTCTTCTGGTTTGGGAGAAAAAAGGTTTGTACATAATCTATTGTTTTATGATTTGGAGACAGAGGAATTATTTTGCTGTCTTTAAATTCTTCAAACTTTTAAAAGTGAAAATAAGCTTTAGAAATGTCTGTTGCCAGGGAAAAAGATATGAAGTCTGTCCAACTTCCCTGAACTAACTGTTATACTTCAGCCAGCCCCTGAGAAAACTTTCACAACTCATTTCACTTATGAGTTGGTATCCAGCTGTTTTATTTGTCCAGAGGCAAAATTATATTTACATCATGGTCTCATCAGTGTCTGAGCAGCAAGTCTAGAGCTACTTTTAGGAAAACTGGCTTTTTACTGTATATTGGGTGAAATGTGTTTAAGCCATGGTTTTAATATACTAGTTCAATGTACTAAAAATGCCCAGTTAGTGCAATAAAACTGTATCTAGATGGACTATTTTTTCTCAAGTGTAAACCTCATGTGTTTAAAAGTAGTTAGTTGAATGCTTGTTGGAAAATATTTTTTGGATGAAAAGTTTTACAGAATTTGTCAGGATAGTCATGACAGTACCTGCTTAAGCAGTTTATTTTTGAACAGGGCTTTTAGCAATATTTAGTTTCCTTTGCCTGGAGGGATCTATATCCATTTCTCACCTCTAAGGTGAGGGCTGTCACTTTTAAATGTGGACCATTCCTCATTTGTATTATAAATAGAAATCCATCATACAAGACAGTGATGATGTTTGACAATATGACCCATGCTACAATCACCCCAGTTTTGGCATTTTGAATCCTATTATTCACACAGGAAAGGTGTTAATGAGGCTTCCCTTTTGGATGCACTTCTTTTAATGGACTTAAGATTGTCTTCTATTTGCCATGTTTCCTGTGAGAATGTTATTGATATTTGAAATTTTATTGAGTAAGAACTCTGTTTAAAAAGTAGTATATATTTTTGCTATTCAGTTCAAGTCATTTAAACTGAAGAAAGTAAAGAAGGAACATATAAATGGGAACCTAAATAAAAATACCATATTAAATTAAACTTTTGATTTGAGAACAAGATTTTTTGAACTACCTTCACTTTTGGGAGACACATAGAAAATGAATGATGGGAAGATAGTTTTTGCAAAATACTTGCTGTTGAAGAAACACACCATGTTGGCATATGTGATAAAAGACACTCTAGATATGTAAGGTGCTCTCTGCACAAATATATTTTAATTATTTTTAATCTTATTTAACAGACTGTAGCAGGACAGTTATCAAAGGTAGGGACATTTTTTCCATTCTCTTGATGACACAATGCTGGCTAGAACTTAGACTCCAGATCTTACAGTAAGTACTTTCGGTGTTTTCCTGTGTGTCTACATAACACAGTGGTGAATGACTGGTACTTGAAAGCCATTTTCCTACTTGCTTAGCTATCTCCACTGAGGTTTTTTAGATATGGGTCAGAGGAGACATTTTTCTTGCAAATTTGAATCATCTTGAATTGGATGTGGTGGAGTAGTGGGCTATGAGTAATATGCAGCTCAGCTGGATTCTCAAATATTATTTTTCCAAGAGCTCTTTATAGTGAAATAATGGCTTAAACAGTAAGTTTCTGTGCACTATCCTTGTGTAAATTACAGTAATTGTTTTACTATCCAAAGCCAAGGTACTTTTTTCAAATATATTGTAGATGTCATTTGGCTACTGAATGAGCATTTAGTGCCTGTATGCATGCTTTGTTCTGCTTTTTCTTATGATTATATACTTCTGTTGCTTGTTACCCCTTTGTTAGTGGTTTTTCATCATGCTGTCAAATTATTCAGTATTCATAATATAAAAATAAGCAGCTTCTGGTTTGTACTTGTCTATTGAACCTGATCTTCTTCTTTTTCCTGGAAAAGGTACACACCCTTATTTGGTATTGCAATTACTGTTTTGTCACAATCCAACATTTAGGCTTATAATAAGAGCCATCCAACAACTGCTATAGGCTTTACATAAAATGTATTGCATTTTTTATACTTTTTGAGGTTTGCAAACAAATGAAATGCTACCAAAGAATACAGAAGTATGTGGAGCTGGACATGTTTAAGGGTAACTCAGCAGAGTGGTTTGTCAACCAAAAGCCCTCCCAGCAGAAAATCAACCATAGCTAATAATGGATATGGATTCTTTTCTCTTCACATCCTGTTGAGATTTCAGCAACCACTATGTCTATTCAGGCCAAAGCAGGGTCAGCCTGTCATCATGACACCATTGTTAAGCAATCACATCTTTCTGGAGTAGAAATTGCCGAATGACTTGATTACACTCTTTGAAAGATGATCAGTGTGTACCTAAAAGGTCTATGACCAGGGAAAGAATCTCTTGAATGTTTTATGCGAAATGTACTACTGTTCTCAAGTTGACTTGTGTCACCTGAAGCTAAATTCCAACCAAGGCTGTTGTGGGAGGGAAGTATGGATACCTGGGTTAGCCTTTTGCATGTTACACATTTATAGGTTGTCTTATATGTATTTTTGCAGTGTGGGACCCTCTGTGCTGTGAAAGCCTTGTTGTTTTATGGAATCAGTTTTCTGATTTAGTGTCTCATGAAACTGTGTGACTAAGAGCTGTTTCTGTCACCTGTGCTCGAAAGGTTGCCTTTGCTTAGCAGGGAACCCTACTACCCCCACAGCTCACAGGGCCATTAAGGTATACAAGTATCTTTGCAATTTAGATCATCTCAGTACTGAAAAAGTACTGATGCAAAAGTTACTGCATATACCCAAGAGATGAAAGATTGAATCCAGTGTTTGTCGGAGCTAATGAGGGGAGCCTAATGCTGGGATTGAGAGATCCAACATAAGCTTAAATTGCAAAGCTTCACTTGCAGGATTTCTGTCTATCATGTATTTGCAGCATTCTTGGCTTTTGTTTTCAATGATGGACTTTGAGTTGTGGTTCCCCTCCAGGACAAAGTTACCACTTACATAATAATTGCAAAGTATAGTAGAAATTGACTGCAGATCTATACCCTACGCTGTTTACAACCTCCCACCTCGATTATTTAATAAGTGGTTTCTAAAGAAGGACTATTTATTCACTAGTAATCAATATTTTCATATGGTTTTGGAAGGGCAGTCAGGACAAATGAATTGTGCCTATTAACTTTTCTGTTGGTTCATAGGGCTTACAGTTAGTCATTTAGTTCGTCATTTACAGTTAGTGCAATTTCTTGTTATAAACAGTGCAATTTCATATCATAAACACTGTCTAATTGGAAAAGGAGAGAGAAAAAGAGAAATCTCATAGACTCAGTTCTCTTATAGAAATGTTTTGTGCCCCAATGAATTTAAAATCAAGATCTAAAAATTTTTGCTAGTGCAGCTCAAGATACAACTTTGTACGTTTGGTTTTATTAAAAATATAAATCAGTTAAATATGATCTCCTCTCTGTGTGTCCAGGAAAAGCAGCTAATTGAGACAAGAAAAGACTGCCTTCAGAGCGGTAGCGATACTCTAAGCAAATCCTTGTAAACTGTGTTGCCAGAGCTTTCTGCTTTGCTCTGAGAGTCAAGAGGTATTGAAGCTGATTCCATGGTGATTTATGGAAGAGCTACGCTTATGGATTGAATGAGAAGTTGGTATATAACCATGAGTATGATAGAGACCCCACTCCTGTTCCACTGAGAACAATTTTTTGTTTGCTTCTGAAAAATTAGGACCTTCATCTCTTCCTGCTTGAGATTTCTCAATTTATTTTTGTGGCTGTCTAAGAAATCTGTGTGCAAAATCTGTCTGTTCCTACAGGTAGCCATGTAGAGTCCCAGTATCTTCTTTGGGGAATTGTGCCTGTATATCTATGAGGAGTAGGAGGTGCTGCTGCCAGAAAAATCCATCAAGAGTACCTTAAATAAACCTGCAAACCCAGTCTTGTGCTTCCCAAGATGACAGCTAACATATTTCCTGTTTAAAAAAAAAACCCATGCAGTACTAATTTTTCTTCCCAGCGTTGCTTATTTAGAATTCTTGTGCCACCGTCTCAGGAAAAAAAAGACAAGGCTGCAAAGAGAAGTTGGGTTCTTTTCTTAGATGGTGAGCCTTTTCCTCAGGTCTGAAATCGAAGTAGTAACTCTGAGGCCTGAATGTCAGAGCACTCTGTGACAGCTTAACTGGATCATGTTAACCTGACTAACAATTTGAGAGGGAAGATGGCTGATAACTGGGGTAAAGAGACAATATTAGCTAAGGTGGGGAGAAATGGTGGCAGTTGCTGCCTGCAAGACATCCAAAAGTTACCTATCAATGAAAAAAAGCAGAGAGACATGAATTTTGGCTACTGAAATAGCATGATCATGAAAGGTTCTGCATCTTACTATCTAAAGGATAGTTACATCATTAAAGCTACAAGACTGTCCAAGGTTTACAGAAATGAAACCAGCCCTCATTTCAACCTACTTCCTGTAATTATAAATAGAGATGATGTATTTTTTAATTAGACTCTTCCTGTCAAATTTTGCTTGCCGTAGTATGCCAAAC
The DNA here is from genome assembly GCA_013397375.1 of Toxostoma redivivum. Classification (NCBI taxonomy): domain Eukaryota; kingdom Metazoa; phylum Chordata; class Aves; order Passeriformes; family Mimidae; genus Toxostoma; species Toxostoma redivivum. The sequence continues at coordinate 424,316 of VXBI01003755.1, forward strand.
AAGGATGCAGATATGCAGAACACTTCTAAGAGGCAAGGACTAGGAAGATTTCATTGCTGCTCACTCTTTCAAATAATCCAAAATCCATCTGGTGCAGTCTGTACCTATAGCCTATGGATACATTTATAATAATCTCTTAAGCAATTTGTTGGAAAGAACATATTCATGCCTGTCACAAAGAAAAAATAAGTTTTGACTTTTAGATATCTGAGACATCTGGAAGGGCTATGAATTTCCTGGTGGAAAACCTTCTCAGTGAAACATCTGGGGCTTATTTCTCTGTCTAAAACCAAATAACCTGAAAACTGTTTGAAGCATGTATTTAAACATAATAACTAGCAGGATGTTTGCTCTACCAGTGAAGAGCAATGAAATGCTTCAGAAAAAAAGGATACAAAAAGCCCAACCTGAAATGCTCCTGCTGCTGAAATTAAAATATAATTTTCAAAATAAAGAAAGAGTAGGAATGTCTTGCATTCACAGTTGCTTTCTGCACTGAGTGGACACTTAGTGAAAATGTTTTCTGGTTTTTTTAGGTTTTTTGTTTTGTTTTGGGGGTTTTTTTTGGCTTTTTTTTGTTTTTTATGGAGGAAAAAACCTGTATTTTAAACTTCTTACTTTGAACCTGCTCCATGCTTGACAAAAAGGTTCATTCCTCTCCTGTTTTAGGATGATTGAGTCAGCTATTCCTTGCCTGGCCAAGCTGAGCGACCATAGCTGTTGTTTTCTTTTTAATTGGGCTTCACAATGGCTTTTGGTTCATCAAAAACTTCCTGCTACTTAGGTTGTCAGCATTTTTCCAATCTGTGGATCTTTGGTTGTTGGCTTGTGTTTTGTTTGGGTTTTTTTCCTTTGGACCACTGCCAGGATGGGCTTGATTGTTGTCTTTTTTTTTTTATTTTTATTTTTTTCCCCCTCTGCAAGTCAAAAATAATCCAGAGGGACTACAGGCAGAAGAAGAGTGAGTATCCATGGCCACAGGAATGTTTCTGGGTGCCCAGGATTTTCATGGTCGTGTAGCAACCAACTACAACAGCAAAGCACCTGAGCAGAATTTCAAAACTGTCTCCTCTTTCACTGACTGGCTTTTGAATGCATCCCAAATATTCAGTCCTTGTTTTGCCCCTTATAAATAGAGAAGAACTAGTGTTTCATGAGGGGACTGTGTGTGCACTTAAAAAATAATGGGTAAACTGTGTGGGTGGTCGAGTCCAGAGAGTGGTGGTGAATGGAGTTACAAACCAGTTGGCGGCCAGTTGCAAGTGGAGTTCCCCAGGGCTCATTATTTGGGCCAGTCCTGTTTAATACCTTTATTGATGATCTGGGTGAGTGGTTGTGTGTACCCTAAGTAAGTTTGAAGACAACACCAAGTTGGGCAGGATTGTTGATCTGCTGGAGGGTAGGAAGGCTCTGTAGAGGGATCTGGACTGGCTGAATCAAGGGACCAAGGCCAACTGCATGATGTTCAACAAGGCCAAGTGCCAGGTCCTGCCCTTGAGTCACAACAGCCCCAGGCAGCACTGTGGGCTGGGGACGGAGAGGCTGGAAAACTGTCCAGTGGAAAAGGACCTTTGGGTGCTGGTTGACAGCAGCTGAACATGAGCCAGGTGGCCAAGAATGCCAATGGCTCCTGGCTTGTATCACTAACAGTGTGGCCAGCAGGACCAGGGCAGTGATTGTCCCTCTGTTCTTGGCTCTGGTGAAGACACACTGAACTTGTGTGTCCAGTTCTGAGCCCGTCACTGAAAAAAAAGATATTGAGGTGCTGGAGTGAGGCCAGAGAAGGACAATGAAGCTGGTGAAGGGTCTGGAGGACAAGTCTGATGAGGAGCAGCTGAGGGAGCTGTGGTTGTTTAGCCTGGAGAAAAGGGGGCTCCGGGGACACCTAATCACTCTCCACACCTGCCTGAAAGGAGGCTGTAGCCAGGTGGGAATCAGTCTCTCTTCCCAGGTAACAGAACAAGAGGAAATGGCCACAAGTTGCATCAGGGAGGTTTTGAGTGGATATTAGGAAAAAATTATTTATGGAAAGTGTGGTCAGACACTGGAATAGACTGCCCAGGGAAGTGGTAGAGTCATGATTCCTGGAGGTATTTAAAACATGTGTAAATGTGACACTTTGGAGACATGGTTTAGGGGTTCACTTGGCAGTGCTGCAGTTAATGGTTAGGCTTGTTTATCTTAAAGGTCTTTTCCAACTTAAATGACTTTATGATTCTATGAAAGCCAAACAAAAGGATTGGGCCTTCTTGCTTGTTGAAAGAGCCAGTTTCTTATTTCACTTACAAGCTCTTGGAGAAGATGACATCATCCCTGGAGAGCTGATTAAGTTACACCGGTGTATACATTGTGAGTGTAGAATGCCACCAAAAGCTTTGATACTTTGCAAACTGCAGTTGTTTATATGTTAATTTTTAAAATTATGTAGGGGTTATGCCTCTGTACTTTTACTGTGTAGTCTAAGAGGGCAGCTTAACCAAGCCATGCTTCTCTTCCCACTGTAAAATTGCTTTCAAATTAATTGGCAAACAAAAGCACCATGAATAAAACAGAGCTTTGTGCTTCGTATTTCAGAGTTTTTGATTGTAGCTAGCTCCCACTAGAGAGTGTGAGCCATGTGAGACTTTTGCCTGTAGTGAATTAAACTGGAAGGATGAATAGCAACGGCTCCAAGGTAAAGTTTTGTTATGTTATTACGGTATAATAGTGGTTAAGCTCACTCTGAAAATAAAGTAGTTCTTGTTGTAAGTCATAGTAAAATCAATTCTGAAGAGAAAGACTAATGACTGGGTTTTTCTTGTTGTTGTTGAATTTGTTGTTTACTTTTCTATTGCTGTGCTACTGTTTTTTTTTTAGTCAGTAAAGGGTATGGTGATTATATGGAATATATGAAGTGAGAGACAGGTGTGTCTTCCTACTAGTTGCTCAAAATAAGTGCTGTTTTTATCAGAGGGGAGAGTTTGCCATTTTACTTGAGCCAGATACTTTGTAAGGAAGTTAAAGTGGCTTTATGGAAGGGAAACCTACTTTTATTCACCATTACTAGTTAACAGGATGGTTTTTTTAGTGTAAGGTAGTGTATAATTAATTATTGTATCAGAAGAAAGCATATACTTTTGTTTTGAGACTTTTGGGTCTCAAAACAAGTACCAAAAGGCCATGTTTGGAAAGAGGGGATGAGTTTGTGATGAATGCCTTGATCTAATGCTTGGGAGAACATTTGCTCTTTCTGAATGTGCCAGAAGCTTGCTGTGTGACTGTGAGTTAACCATCTTAGGGTTGTCTTTGCTGTGGGAAGTGTGATTCTTCCCACTGTTTTAAATTTTCTCCTAGCTTTGTTCCAAACTTCAAGTATTGGGCATGTTTTTCCATGTGAAAACATTAAAACTCTTTTCAACTTTTTAATATTAAAGGTGTCTGCATGCAGCTGTGTTCCCTTCATGAACCACATCCACATTCCCATTTAACTCAAAATCATAAATCAGTGTAATCGGTGTACTTATTGAGGATTTAAA
>VXBI01003755.1:427838-583289 GCA_013397375.1 Toxostoma redivivum
AAAATGGTGTTTCTGGTTGTTTTTTTAGGATTTAATTTTTTTTTTTTTTTTTTTTTTTTTTTTTTGTAAAGAGAAGTCCTGCCCTACAAAGTTCAGAAGTCCCTAGTTTTGTAAGGTGAAAGTATGGTGTTCCTGCACCTTCCGGGAAATATTAGACCTGATAATCTATACAGCCTCAGGGCATATTCTGTGCATAATAGGGTATTCCAAGTTACTTTGTTGCAGGCAGCAGCAAGGAGCACCTGAACTCAACGACATGGGTATGAAGGCTTATCTGTGGTACAAAATATTACATCAATTAATTTGGGAATGGAGAACTGTGTGTGGTCTAGGCCAGCTCCTATGAAAACACCCCTGAGGATCAGATCTGTACAATAGCCCTGGGTGTCTGTAAAACAATTTTGATGGCTTAATCTTAAAAATAGCATTTTTCCCTTCCTTGCTTGTTCTCAGCTGTCTAAAGGAGAGTTCTTCCATGATATATGGGTTAAGTGGCAAGTCTGCATCAGACGCTTCCAAACAGCTGGTCCTGGGCTATTTTGATAGCTTGATGCCCAGTTGCATTGCAAGGAAACACAACCATTTGTTGTGAGGTAGATTGTCAAAGTGATCTATGTTACGATTTGCAACCGCTGGGCAGGGGCTGGAGTACATATATGAGACTGTCAGCTTCAGAGCAAAAAAAGTTCCAGCTTGCCTGATGATAACACATAGTTACATAAAGGTGCTGTGTACATATGTAGGTCTGTAGGTGTCTGTGACCATTTCCAGTTAGATTTCTGTAAGTCCAGTCAAGTACTTCAGAAAGCCATGTACAGTCTTAGTGGGTTTGACCCATTTCACCTATCAGAACTGCTCTTTATGCTTTATTTTCTTTATTTTAGTAATTCAGATTTGTTTTTTTTTTTGTTTTGTTTGATTGTTTTTTGTTTTCTTTTTGTTTTTTTGTTTTTAAGTATTGGCAACAAGCACTGAAAACAAGGGCCCCAAGTGGGTTGGTTTATAGGAACATTTATGCTTATAGCAGAATACAGGTACTTGGTAGTTCTTTTGTGCATAGAAGAAAGTGATAACTGATGTCATTGATCTACAGTAGCTAGTGCCAGGTGGTTTAGAGGGATTACTGAGGTGATGCAGATATGTTCCACAGCAGCATGGGAGAGCACAGCATACAGGGGGGTTTTCCTGAGATGAGGAAATCCCAGGGAAGTGCCAAGACCTGCCAGGAGCTGGCCACTTGAACGAGACATGGTGAGATGGGTCCTATAACTAGAATGGATGGATACAGGCTCCAAATGAAGGACGGGCAGGGAATGCAAGGAGGAGGTATTGCTCTCCAGTCAATGAGCAACTGCAGTGCATGGAGTTCTGGCTAGGGGTAGATGAGGCCACAACACAGAGTTCATGGGTCAGGATTAAAGGGTGGACATTGTAGTGGGGGTCTGCTACAGGCTGCCTAAACAGGAAGACCAAGTAGGTGTGGCCCTCTATAGACGGGTAGGAGAAGCCTCATGTTCACAATCCCTGGTCCTCAAAGGGGAATTCAATCACCCCGTTATCTGTTGGAGGGACAACACAGTGGGGCAGAAGCACTCCAGAAAGTTCATGGAATGTGTTGATAATAACTTCTTTCTCCAAGTGTTGGAGGAGCCATTGAGGAGAAGTGCTATAAACAGATTTTGTTCTCATCAACAAGGAGGGGCTGGTGGGGAATGTGAAGCTCAAGGGCAGCCTCAGCTGCGGTGGGCAGGAACTGGTGGAGTTCAAGATCCTTGGGGCAGTCAGGGGGGTGTGCAGCAAGCTCTCTGCCCTGGACTTCAGAAGGGCAGAGTCTGGCCTCTTCAAGGAGCTACTTAGTAGACTACCATGGAATGAAGCCTTGGAGGAAAGAGGAGCCCAGAGAAGCTGGTTAATATTGAAGGTTCACCTTCTTCAAGCTCAGGAGCAATGTGTCCTTCAAAAAAAGGATGTCAAGCAAAAACACAAGGAAGTCTTCATGGAAGAACAAGAAGCATCTGGACAAATTCAAGCTCAGAAAAGAAGCATACAGATGGTGGAAGAACAGGTAGACTGGGAGGAATACAAGGAAATCATCCAAGCAGCCAGGAATTGGGTTAGGAAAACTAAAACCCTGACAGAATTAAATCTGGCCAGGAATGCCAAGGACAACAAAAGCTGCAGCAGGCGCATCAGTGATGAAAGGAAGATTGGGGAAAATGTTGACCTTCTACAGGAGGAAACAGGAGACCTGGAGGACCAAGATATGAAAAAGACTGAGATACTCAATGGCTTTTTTACCTTGGTCTTAAATGGCAAGTGCTCGAGCCATGCCACCCAGGCTACAGAAGGCAAAGACAGGTACTAAGAAAATAAAGAGCTGCCTATTGTAGGAGATCGGGTTTGAGACCATCTAAAGAACTAGAAAGTTCAAAAAATCCATGTGCCATGATGAGATACATTCATGAGTCCTGATGGAAATGGTGATGATGTTGCTAAAACACTGTCCATTGTATCTGAGAAGCTGTGGCATTCTGATAAAGGTTTGCTGTTTGAAAAAGGGGAAACATAACCCAGGGAACTACATATTGGTCAGTTTTACCTTGGTGCACAGCAACATCATGGAGCATGTCCTCCTGGAAATTATGCAGAGGCGCATGGAAAATCATGAGAGCATTGATGTGCCTTCACTAAAGGCAAACAGTGCCTGACAAGTTTCTGCGATGGGGTTCTAGTGTTGATGGGTAAGGGAAGAGCAGCTGGTGTCATCTACCCATATTTGTGCAAAGCATTCAACAAAATCCTATTCTCTAAACTGGATAGACATGGATTTGATGGACAGGCCATTTAGTAGATAAGAAATTGGCTAGGTGGTCTTGCTCAAAGAGTTGCAGTCAATGGTTCTGTGCCCAGGTGGAGACCAGTGATGAGTGGTGTTCCTCAAATGTCAGTAATGGCACCATCACTGTTCAACATCTTTGTTGGTGGCATGGACAGTGGGATTGTGTGCACCCACAGCATGCTCGTGGATGACACTCAGCTGTGTCATGTGGAGGGAAGGGATGCCTTCCAGAGGGACCTTGCTCCTGTAAGACCCTACCTAGAGTACTGCATCCAGCTCTGGGCCCCCCAGCATAAGAAAGACATGCATGTGTTGGGAGAGAGTCCAAAGGAGGGCCACAAAGATGCTTAGAGGGCTGGAACACCTCTCCTCAGTAGACAGGATATGAGAGTTGGGGTTGTTCAGGCTGGGGAAAAGAGTCCTGCAAGGACACCTCATAGTACCTTCCAGTACCTGTAATGAGTATAAGAGCCTGGACAGTGATTTTCTCCAAGGTGTAGTGATAAGACAAGGGAGAATGGCTTTTAGCTGAAAGAGAGTAAGTTTAGATTGGATATTAGGAAGAAATTCTTTACAGTGAAGTTAGTGAGGCAGTTAGATAGGTTGCCCAGAGAAGCTGTGGGTATGCTATCCTGGAAGTGTTTAAGGCCAGGTTGGATGGGAATTTGGGGAGCCTTGTGCAGTGGATGGTGTTCCTGCCCATGGCAGGGGGGTAGAACTAGATGATGTTTAAGGTCCTTTTCAATGCAAACCATCCTATGAGTCTATAACCTATACTGAGTACCATCCTAATGAACAAATTTAAATAATAGATACTGGATGGCTGATGCCTTGAAACATACATGTTTCATTTGTTCTTAAGTACAAAAAATTAATCTTCCTATTCCTAAAAATATTTAACTAGGTTTGATCTCTAAGGTTTACTCTAATTATGAGCTTTATTGGCCCATTATGTCTTGTTTTGAATGTTCACTTTCAAACAGTTTTGCATTTCTTCAAGGCTAAAAGCATAGTTAGCTTTCTTTTGTGGATGTTCTTGGGTACCATGATCCTCACTTGCTATTTTGCCAAACTCTTCCAGTCTTTTTTTTTCCTCTTTGGGCATCAGCTAGTCCTCCATTTTATCTTTTAGAGTCTCTCCACTTTAGAGGAAAATAGACCAGGAATTTATTATTAAAGACATTTGTTTCTATTTATTTTCTTGATGAACTTTGAAACAGGGCGATCAGAGTGTACACAAGGAATGAGTATTGTTGAGATGTGGCTGGTAGTGCTGCATTCATTCTTTCCCCATGAAGTTACTATTTTACTTGTAACTGCATTGAAGAGTGTGTTTTTTTTTGTTTTAGCGTTATTCAGATGTTATCCTAATGAGTTCAGAGGGGTTTTTTTTTGTTTGCCTGTTCTAGTCCAGACAACTGTTTTAAAGCTGAGGATTGAAACTTCTTGGCAACTAATCAAACAAGGAAGAAATTACTGATAAAAAAAAAGAAGTACAAGTGCCAAATAAATTCTGCTTAAGGGTAGAAAATGTGACTTGAGATCCTTTGTGCTTTTAGAAAATCTTGAAGTTAAGAAGAGAGTCTGCAGGGTATATGTATTTCCCCCATTTTTTCAGTGTTCTTATATTGAGTTTCATTCTCGTAAACTTTAATCTTGCTCTTTTAATGACATCCCAATTGATGTTTGGTTTATAAACCACAAAGCCTTTAAGAGGCAGTCTAAGTATTAGGAAGAGTTGATGACTGCACTCATTATAATATTGTTAGTAGAGCAGATCTTTCATTTAAACCTCCAAGGTTCAGGCTATGTCTGAAAAATTATTCTGTTGACAAATGTATGATGTTCTCTTTGATAGTGCTGCCATACTTTATTTTCTTTTGTATTTCACGCAAACCCCTTGTGTGAATATGTTTAGTGTATTTTCTTCTATCTAAACCTACAGGTTTGTGCTACTTTTTTAGTTTTTGTTCTTATTGTCGGGTTTTTTAGCTTTCAGACGCCTGATCAGAAGCTTCTGAGTCAAAGTTTGATTATAACAAGACACTTTTTCTTAGGCTTCTTTTATCTTTTACTGGCTCAGTCTTTGACTCTTATTAACTCCCCATCTCTTTTGGCCCTCAAAGGTTTGTGAATTTTACTAGAACTGCTGTTGTTCCAGAGCTGTTCCCTGCTCCTCTTTCTCTGAAGCTGTCTTCTTTCCCCCTGGAACATCCTGCTCCAGGTTTTCAAATGGCCTGGTATTTTGTCCCTACTTTCTCATTTTTCCTTCGTTTTGATTTTTCATGGAGAAGTGCTCATGGATGCAAATAACCTTTTCTATCAAATACTGATTTTAAGTACATCTTATTGCAAAACTGACTTTCAGCTGCACCATTTTTAAAAATGTGCTGATGTGGGTCATATAGATGGAAATGCCATCTGCACACTGTGTGTTATTGCTTAGTATTTTTTTTTTTGGTGGTATGTTGTCTAGTAGGTGTTCAGCCACTTATGGCAATGAAACCACTACAGCGAAGATGTGTGCTTACTGCATGCCTTCCTGCATGCGTATCTGTAAATTGTATGGGTGCTTCTGAAATAGTCCAGTACTTTAGTTTTGTGATAGAATAATGAGCAACCTGTGGTGTCCCAAATGCAGTTAGAATAGCAATGGTATAATCTTTGTGTGCAAGCTGGAGAACATCAGTAGAAAGCTTTTTCTCAGGCTTATGTGTTAAGAGTAAAAGGCTGCAATTTATATGTTCATTCTTCTACATGACTTCAAAATTCCTTTTTCAAATATGAAATACTTCAGTTTTCAGTTTATTAAGAGATGTAAAAAAGACATATGGAATTGTCATGAAGTAGTTTTCATTTTTGCCTTCCTGGACTACTACTTACCTTTAAAAGAATCATTTCTGAGATTTTAACTCAGTGCCTACACACAGATACACACACTCTGAACAAAAGATTCCTCAGATGATAAACTTCATTGAACCTAATCCTTTATCTTCTCCTCCTCCTCTCACTTTTCTGGACCTATCTCCTTCTTTAAGACTATTTCCATTTCCTTGGCTATCTTCACAGTAATTCCAGCCAAATGTTAATGAGAGTTTGTCAGCTGTAGGCATCTCCTGTATATCAGCCAAAAAACTGTATATACATTCAAATAAAGAATCCTGGTTTTATGACCCCTCTTCTTTCTCTTCAGCTGAAGATGTCCTTTATTATGAAGGTGAGGAGAGCTAGCTCTTTCTTAATTAGGGAAAGCTGAACACAGATGGGGAAAGGGATTTGAAAAATCTAGAGTCCAAAAAGTTTGAATGGATGCAAAGGTTAGGCTATATTTATGCTATAGGTTTGTTATGTTTACTCTGAGAAAAAATGTGGTTTTTTGAGTTAGAGAGATGGAGCAAATTTGACTTCATGTGTTTGGTTTGCGTGTCAACTCAAATTTAAGTAACTTAAAATGGTAGAATTAGGTGTGTTAGTTCCCCATCCCACATGCTATTTGCAGGGTTTTTTTAATGCAGAAATGCAGTTATTTTTAATTTTTTCAGTTAGCTTTTTTTTTTTTTTTAAAGTTAGTATTCAATGCTGCAGTAACACTAAATGAATTTGGCTATCTTGTTCCATGGCTATTGACATTTTGAGCTTTCTAACAATGCCTATGTGGCTGCTGTTGGAAGCTGCGGTGTCACACTTGGATGCAGATACTGTAATAAATTCCAAATTGCTCCCTGGGGAGCACTGTGTTAAAGAGAATTGCAAAGCAAAAAGTCTAAGAGTTGGGGACAAAGCTGCCCAAGAATAGCAACAGGTAGGCATCCACTCATTACGGGTTTGCTGTGGTGTTGTCTGTACTTGAGACCCCTGAAATAGCAGTTTCAGAATTTTGAACTCTGAACTTCCTTTTGTTATTCTTAAGTCAAACCCATAATATTAATATAACAGCTTTCTGTGTTTGTTTTCAATGTCTTTGTTATTTCAGCAGAATATTTTTATTGGCAGTGTATTTTTCCAGTGGCTCTTGAGGATCTAATGTGGCATTTATGTTTCACTTCATGCCCTGTATTACCTGACCCCAGGAGTATTTTGTGGCGTCTACCAGACCAGAGATAAAAGCTGCTGTTTCAGACTAGGAGTGCAGGCTATGTTCAAAAAACCACCATTTCCATATCAGAGTAGCAGTTCCTTTTAAAGTGATTGTGCTCCTGTGTCTCTATGCCCAGTTGGGCAAACCTTTGGATTATCCTTTGTTTGGAGGTATGGCTCAGTCAATGTGACTGCACATGAGCTCTGCAAAGTGAGTGCAGTTTATGAAATATTTTGACAATAGCAATTAGTGTACTAAAAATAAATCACATGTGCATTAGCATTAATAACTACTCCTGCAAGATATGCTAATCACTCCTAAAGGGCTGAAAATTTCAGAAATATTGTTGTACATGCTGGATTGCTTCTTATAATGCTAGAGTTCAGTGACTTACTGACTTGTGAGGATGAATGACTGAACGTGGTGCAGTTACCATCACCAAAAATGACCTTCTGTGTAGCTCCTGTGCCTGACCTTACTTTTAAAACTCTGACTCACAGAAGTATTGGTTTAGTTAGAATTTCAAAGGGTAGGTTTTTTGGGGTTTCTATAGAAAATACTTTGAGTTAAAAAATTAGCTTTAAAAATGAGAAAGGTATGGGGGAAGGAGTATAGCTTTGTTTCAAGTAATTGCAGTGGAACTACTTGGCACACAGGGCTTTTAGATCAAGATAGTGATGGTGTGTGGGGTTGCTGTCACACTTGAAAATGAGAGTAGTTTTGGGTGTCCACTGTTAATTTTGGGCACTAACATGTGGCTTACATACAGATTATTTGCTTTCCTTTTCTCTCATAAATGTCAAGCTTTTTACCCAGGATGGGTTGTGTGGCTTCAGTCCTGGCCTAAGTGCTTTGTTCTTTTTCAAACATTATATTGCCCAAAGAGATGTTGACGTGAAACAGACCAGGTAGCACTTACTCAAATGAGAAGGGGTACAAGAGAGCAGTTGGTTGTAACTGAAACCAGATAAACAATTGTTCGATTTGCTGTGATCTGTGGGATGCAGCTAGACCATTCCTATTTTTTGTTATTGGTCTGTGACAGCTAACAGTGACAGCAACTGTGTTACATTTTAAAGTGCCGCCAAAGGACCACTGGCTGTGTGCAGGTACAGAAAACCTGAATCTGCTGATCTGCAATTAAATTTGAAAAGCATTAAAATATGGTGCATTCTGAAAACAGTGTGTTCATTCTTATGTGAAGCTTGGCCTTGGATGACACAGTATTAAATACTCATTTCTGCTGATCAGTTTGTACTACTTTGCTTAGAAATGTGAAATACTTTTGGGCTGAGTTGGAAGAGCTGCTTTTTCCTGAGGAGTAATTGGTTTTATTGAAGAAGGGAGGATATGGGAATGCTAAGGGAAAACTGAGACTTGTTGGCCATGGTAACAGGATTCCCATTGTGCTGGAAACAGCTGAACCAGAAGGGAGAGTGTTTAAGAACTGCATAGCTCAAGTGTGTGAATGTGTCAGACTCGTGATGTGTAAAGCCAAACAAGGCTTTGTATTTAGAAAGGGAAAACTGAGCGTAAAGAAACTTATGAACCCTACTCTGCAGAGCATGCTGTAGGTGAATAAGGAGCGCACCACCACTAATAAGAGCAATTGTAACCCAATCATGTTTAAATGAAAGATGAGCTAAGACATTTGAGTAAGATAAGGATTTTCAGAGGCTGTGCCAAAGGCTGGAATTGAAGAGGGATTTTTATTTCCGCAGTTTGATACTGGATTACTCTAATCTCTCAGTCTCTCATTCCCTTTCTCTGTAATTTTGGAAACAACCAAATGAACAAAGTAATCTGTCCATTGGGTCTAGCTCAAATTACTGGAAATCTGGTGAGAGCTGGCTGTGGTTCCAGCGAGTGACTGCAAAGTTGAGTGGTTTTGGTGATTTGTACTAACACCAGTAAAAGAGAGTATATCTTCTCATCTCATACTGCAGGGCCCTTTGTCCTATGAATGGAATCCTTAATCACTGTCTGAACTGCATTTTTGATGCCTACTTTTTTTAAATAGAAGGTAATAGAAAGAGGATACTTGGCTGTATCTTGACACACACTTGGCTGCCAACTTGGTAACACTTTGTTTGCATTTATCATAGATTTGTTTGGGTTAGAAGGGATCTTAAAGATCATTTAGTTCCAACCCCTTGCCATAGGCAGCAATGCCACCCATTAGATTAGGTTGCTTAAGGCCATCCAACCTGGCCTTGAACATTTTGATTGATGGCACATCTACAGCTTCTCTGGGAAACTTGTTAGAGTACCACACAACGCTGAGTAAAGAATTTCTTTCTGATGTCTAATTTAAATCTTTCCTCATGTTTAAATCTGTTCCCCCTTGTCTTTTTATTATACACTCATAAAAAAAAGCTGAGCTCTCTTTTATTTATAAGCACTCTTTAAGTACTGGGAGGCCTCAATGAGGTCTCTCTGAAGCCTTCTCCAGTCTGAACAACTTCAGCTGTCTCAGCCTGTCTTCACAGGAGAGGTACTCCAGCCCTCTGACCATCTTCTTGGCCTTCCTCTGGAACCCTCCGATAAGGTTTCTTAGGCTGAGTGCCACAGAACTGGATGCAGTACTCCTGCTGGGGTCTCAGGCACAGGTGGAGAATCACCTCATTCAATCTACTGTCATGCCATTTAGAGAGATTTGTTCAAAATACATTCCTCTGAATGGATTCTCTGGGCAGGGAGTTGGAGGTGAGAAAAGTGCATTTCTCATGACTGTTGAAAAAATACAACTCTATGGTCTTTGAATAAACAGGGAAGAGGAGAGTTTGTGGGTCTGCTGTGCCTTTTTGCAAAGACAAGAGAGTGCATCTGCCATTTCCCCTCTTTAACCTCTGCCAACCTACTGCTGCCATGGGACAGAGACATTAAACCCAAGGAATGTCCACTTTGGATGCATACTCGTGCATCAAAGCCTTCTGGAGGAAGAGAAAACAGATTTGTGGGAGTTTCTTTTGGCACAGTAAAATATGTGTTGATTTGGCGCTGAATTATGTGCCCAGTGGGCTTCTTGAGTGAGGAGACTGGTGTGTTCATGGAGCCTTGCAGGGGTGCGTGAGGAGGAGCACACAGCAGTCCTCAGTCTGTGTATAGACATAGGAATTGCTCTGTTCTCCTCTCCTCACACCCCTCGTGCTTGGTTCCTTGGTATTTCTCTTGCATTGTAAGAAGCTAAAGGCAGTAGATGAAAACAATGATTAAATGCACTTTGAAAAATAAACATTTACTTTTATTTCTGTTGCTTCAGCTAGTTTCTGAAAGTGGCAGCATTTAGCAGCACCAGCTAACTGGCTGATCAACACTTTTTCTTGCTGCTCTTTTTTCCCCTTCACTTCTTTGCTCCTTTTGGTGATGCACTTCAACTGTGAAATTAAAAAAAAAAAAAAAAGCTTTCCTGTTGCACAGCAATAAGGACTTCCTCATGAAGAAAAATGGGTGTTACCTCTTTCTGTGGGTCAGTGCTTGAAATGAGACAAAAAAAAAAAATCATTGCTGGTATACTACTATTGGTCTATTTTGAGTCTTCTTAGGCTTGATGGTCTTGTAATACCAGCTATTTTGGCCCCACAGGATGAGAGACTAGCCACTACTAGCCAGCTATGGTTACCTGAGACAGAAGACAACAAACTGAGCTTCTGCCCTATGTTCTTGATTTACTGGTAACCTATAAGGAACGCTTGCATGAGTGGGTTACTTACCTTTCTCCAGTCTATATGTGTTCACTTTGCAAATGTGTGTCTTGCTGCTGAGGGCTCTCCATGTGCTAGTAGGGTGGGGGGTAACCCTTGTATCAGGGCCAGGATCAGGCTCTTCAGCTCTGACCTTGTTATGCTTGTTCCTAGTAATAATTCAAGCCAGTATACCCCTATCCTTTTGTGTGGTACAGTTTCACTCTATAGTGGGGGAAATGGCAAAAGATGAAGGAGTAGGAAGCTCTGCTTTTAAATATTCTCATATTTTAGCTTTTTAATCAAATGTTTGTTTGCTTTTGCATAATGAATTGTGCTCAACTTCTCTAACTGAAGCTTTGACCAATGTAGACATAAATATATAACAGTCTAAATATTGTTTGTAATCTTATGATCTTTTTTTGTACTTCCTCTTCAGCTATTTTGGATGTATCTGAATGTGTTTGTCAAATTTTGGCAATTGTTATTTTTTTTTTTAAACTGCAGGGAAAAGTATCTAAAATGCATGCAAAATTTATATCCATCCATATATATATATATATATGGAAGTGCTTGTATGGTGGTGTTTAGGTTTGTGTGCATGGTGCTTTTATGGTTTTCCATTTGTGCCAGTTCTGGTTGCCGCATAGGTACTGTAGTTTGTGGGTGCTGTGTATCAGTTGCCACTGTGTGGACACCAGCTACGTTCTGAAAAAGTTCAAACATCTCTCTGTTCTTCTAGACCTTTTATTACAGAAAGAGTGGTTTAATTCAGTAGCTCTGCTTGCATTACATTTCAGGCTGTTGTACACAGGCATCTGGTTATCTCACTGTTTCTGTGTTTCTGGTCAGTAATGGAAAGTCAGTGAGTAGCTAGTGAGGTCAGTGCTGTTTAAGAAGCCTTTTCTAGGTTCTCCTCTTGTCCAAAAAGACAGCTATAAATCGGTGAATAAACACCTAAGCAACCACTATTTCTTGATACTGATCTTGTCATGGCAGAGTACAGATCGTACCATTTCAGTGTGAAACTGAAGATGATAATTAGGACATCAGTTACATTTTTAATGAGGAAGACCTGCATAAAGACAGTCTTAATTGCTTTCCTTCCTTCCTGTAAACCCGGTGGACAGACTATCCGCAGCTGGTGACTGACTAAAGCAGTTATTTTGTTGACTCTTGCATGTTTTTGTTTCTTCACTTTTGTGAATGAGACTACTCCTAGGTAGTCCCACTCTTTGTAGAGACAAGAGATTTCAACAATTTCCATTGAGATTCAAAAATATACCCTGGATGTTTTCCAAAGAAACTGTTGATTTGCAAAGATGAGAATGTAATTGAAATGAACAGATAGGTTTTTTTAATAGCTTTTTGATACCATTTAGTGCTTACGCTAAAACCAAAAACTTTGAAATCTTGCAGAAGAGTGATGATGGAGTAACCCTGTGTTTGACTGAGAGAAGTAGCATTAGTTTTGTCCCATTTAATGATGCTTATTTCTGTTTATGGTTCCATGATACCAGTGGTATTCTTTTAATGTCATTATGGGAAAGTGTGGAAAAGCCTACAGGATGAGTTCCATTTAAATGACTTCTATCAATCTTTTGGGTCTTCTTGGCAATACAGTAAAGTGTGATGCAAAAAGTGATAAACCATTGGAAGTGATGGGTTAGAGATTTTTAGAACAAACTGTTTTGTAAGATTTTGAAAAGGTCTTGAAGTATCTCACCTTTTGGCAGTAGTAAAAATGAATTATGCAGTTTAATAACAAGAAAATGCAGATCAGAATTCTGGGACTAGTAAGGAATACTGAATGGTTAAAGAAAATTATGAAGAAAAAAGTTGAATAAAATAGTTTCTAAAAAGCTGAATGGAAGTCTCGTTCATGATGATGTCAAACAGCTCAGTTAAATATTCTTTAAAAGATTGTTTGTATTAATTCTGCCTTTTGATTTTCCTAAGAGAAGATGCTTTTTAGTAAGGATTTCATGTGAACTATGATCAGTGGGAGAAGCATGTAATGAATGAACTAGATGGGGCGATTTGTGACAGTCTCCAGAGACAGGAGAAGTAATGTGTAACAGATAAGTTTGGGATTAACATTTCGTAGAGGGGAGGGACCAACATCCTAAATTGTTACTAATAAGCACTAATGAGAGAACATCAGCCATCCTTTGTGTTGAAAAATGCAGGCAATTTACTAATTAAGAATAATTCATGAAGTGGCTTCTCTTTTTGTATTCTGCCTGTAATACATGTGTACAAGTGAAGCTGGAGGCAGAGTAGCAAAGTGATCTTACATAAGGAAGATTTAAAGAGTTCATTGCCTTAATATTTACCTTAACTTTTAAAGTGTTGTTTTGATCACTCCCATCTTTGTGTGTACACATGAAAGAGAATAAAAAAACCCTCAACTTTTTGGCAAGACTCAGCATTAAGTAATGGAAATAAAAGATATTACCATTTCTCCCATCACCATAATTCCTATTTACAAATGCAGCACACAATGTACAGTGCCTTAAAGCCTGAATGAATACCATGTTCAGCTGAAACTATGAAAATGAGATGAACATAGGTACAATGTACTATTCTTATTTATTTTGTCCATGAAGGACTTCCTGTTCCCATAGTGCTTTTTGTAGGCTAAAGTCACACGATATTAGTAAAGCACAACTTCTTTTCTCTAATTATGCAGTATAAATGGAAATTGTGGGCAAATCTCCTAATCTCCATAGAGACAGCACAACATTTATCTAATTAGTAGTTTGCCTTTTGGCATTATTTTGAATAAATTAGCATTTCATTACATACCCTGAACTACTTGGAAAAAGTTTCCCAGAGTAGTATTTAGTCTTTCTTCTCTAAAGAGTGTATTTTGAATTAGCATAGGTTAATAATATCCTTTGTAACTGGAAAGAGACAGAGTAGCAATACTGTCGAATTTTTAATATCAGAAGGTTGCAGGTTCTTTGCTTTTTTTTAATTCCTAAGAATCAGAGTAAAATCTTATGTCATCTTATTTAATGGCTTACTCTTTCACCAGGGAAAAATCTAAAAAAGAAAAGCTAAAGAAGGGAACAAGTTTGAATGGAATAGAACAAGGAAATACAACCTAGGCTTCTCTTCTCTACCCTTTCTCCAGAGGCTGAACTTTTCTTTCAAGTTGCAGAAGTCGCACTCTATCACTAATTGTAAATGTGCTTTTCTACAGTATTTCCGACACAGCTAATCCAGAATATACTATTTGTCTTCCTTTCTTGTATATAAATCAGTGGCAGGAAACTGAGTGACTAAGTTTAGGTATTGACTGCCTGATAAGACAAGTGGCTGCTTATTACACTTTTCCTGAACAGGTACTGAGAATCAAAACTTGGATGGGAAGCTAAAAGAGATAATTCATCAAGGATAGATTTTAATTGATTTTCTGTCTGGTATTAAAAAGAGCAGAAAGAAAAGACCGTGGAAGTGATAAAGGATGATAATTTCCTTTCCTTGAGTCCCTGGCTGTTTCAGACCCCTGCTTATCCCTTCAGAGAGTCATTGGCTGCCACCTGTGGCAGAAGATGGGCATGAAGTATGGTATTAAATATTTGACTCTTCTCAAAGTGGCCTTTGCAGCAGGGATGTATGGTTACACCACCATTGCCATAGTTGCCTTTTGGTAGATGGAGGCGTGCAAAGAATCTGTCCGTTTGTTTTTGCTAAATCCAGAGGATTGAAACATCTTCATTTTGAGTTCTTTGATCATGACACTGGGCCTGCTGGCAGGAGACAGGGTACATGTGTCTGAAAGGGGGAAAAGGTCTTTGCAAAGGAGTTAGAATGTCTCATTCAGTGAGAGAGAGTTTTAGACAGGATTTGGAGGGATGAGGGAGTAAAATCATGGTCACTAAATGTAGAGCTGGAGGCAGCATGCCACTGTTTGAGAGACAGTGTGCTAATGAGGTCCTTTGGTCTGCTGTCTCATTAGTGGTAGGGGGTAGAGATCCATGCAGCGGCAGGGGTTATTGATGTGCTAGAAACTGCAGAAGCACCTGGGAATGCTCATGCAGGAATTGTAGCTTCTTTCCCTGAAAAGGCAGTGGGATTGGTCACCGAATGAAGTGATGAAGTGCATCTACACACATGCATGCAGCATGGGCAGCAAACAGCAGGAACTGGAACCCATTGTGCAGGAGGAAAACTGTCATAGGGGATTGGAAGTAGGTGGTATTTAAGGTCTTCTCCAATGCAAACCATTCTGTGATTCTGTGACAAGAGGAAATGGCCTCAAGTTGCATCTGCAGAGGTTTAGATTGGATATTAGAAACAATTTTTTCACTGAAAGAGTGGCCTGTTAGAACAGGCTCTTCAGGGAAGTGGTGGAATTGCCATCCCTGCAGTGCTCAGAAGACATATGGATGTGGCATGGAGGAACATGCTTTGATGGTTAACATGGTGGTGCTGGGTTAACAGTGAGACTCCACTCTTAATGGTTCTCTGTTCTGTTTGGCTGTCAGACTGGATTTATATCTAGTAGCATAACACATCTGGAGCTTATGATATTTGTGAACTTGAAAGCAGTTACAAAAAGACCCCCAGTGCAGTGCTGCACACAAAGGTTCCAGCAGGATGTTCAACTGGACTCACTAATGTCCATTTTTATGCTTCGGGGCTCTCTAAGCAGATCGTCACTCACCTGCCTAGTGGTGAGACAGGACAACCCTGTATATTCACTTGCCCCTTGGTAAATTTTGTCTTGTTCTCCTGCCCTGGGAAGGCTTTCTTCCTCATTATTTGTTATTTGACACTGAGTTATGTCACAGTGAGAGAGGAGCTCATGTTCCATTTTAGCTCTCCTCCTAGCTACTTTAGTTTTCCCTCTCAATCAGTAATTACTTTGTATCAATGAGTTAACCAGAGTTTTGGGATGATTCATCCTACATCTTCTATTGTGATGAGCACCCTGCAAATAAAACCCCAGAAATTTTCTTTTCTAACTTTGGTGAAATCTGGCTCTTTTTAACAACAGCTGGAACAATTAATGGAAAACTTGAAAATGAGGGAAGACAGAATAAATTATTTATTAATTTCTCCCTTCCTCCCTCCCCCTTAAAGCATCATTGTGGGCAGATTTCTGCTTTCAGGTCTGGTTCTTGATTACCTCATACTTTTGTAGGAAGCCGGCACAGGTTTCCAGTCCTCCCTCCATTCAGTGCCTAGGAGTGTTGTTCCTGTACCCTCTGAGGTTGATTAGTGCAGCCCTAAAAGCAGAAGGCCAGAAAAATCTGTGACTTGGTTGACTGTATTCACCCTCCCTGCAGCACTCCAACTCTTGGCTGCCACATTTTGCACTGGCTCTTGGCTATATCTGTCCTCTTAGGGACAATTCAGTAGCTCACAAAACAGCTCTTCCTCCTATCTTCATCCAGAGGCTCAGAAACTCTACGTACAACTGTACTGTAAGAACAGAGAACATTAATTTATATCCTAGATATACACATTGAAATTAACTTCTGTTTCTATATTACATTTTAAAGGCACTGTGCTAAAGCCCTCTAATCTTCTTCTGTATGTTCTAATAAATTTCACTGTTTGTTAATTGTGTTGATATTGTTGCGTGCAAGCATGGTCTAGGGAACATGGGTTTGGGATTGCATAAACTGCCAGAAAATTTTTCTTACCTGGTCACAACATATTGTTTGTTTTAGGGAGATCATGTCTAGGGACCTGGAGAATGGGAGGGCAATGTGAGGTATGTTAGAGAGAAAGACTGCTCTGATCTAATGGTCTGAATTTTGTTCTACAGCTTGATGACTGCACCCTGCAATTGTCTCATAATGGTACCTATCTGGATCTAGAATCCACCCTAGCAGAGCAAAGAGATGAATTAGAAGGCTTCCAGGAGGATGCTGGGTAAGTAAAAGTGTACTAAATTTTTATAAATAAGCATGTGGTAAACTTCATATGTTCAGGTCAGTATAGGAACAGAAAATATAAAAGTCCTTCCCTTGTATGCCTGTATGTCTGTCCCTTTGTATGATTAAGAATTTCATGACTTCTCTCTCTATATTCACTCTTACAATTTCTCAAAAATATGACATGCTGTAAAGAAATCTATGAATACGAATACCTAGATTACTCTATTAAGATTTTATAGCTCTTTGAAACTTGATAAATGAGGATGGTTTGTTTGGAGAACTCTGAGATCTTTCACATTATATTAGTCATGTAGAGGATTATATTGAGGTGGTGTTCCTGAAGTTATAAACTCAGTTTATTTTGCCTTGATAGTTAAGTCCTCCATTTATATTTTTGAAGAAAAGACCTGTAATTGGTTTCTTTTTTTGCTCCGGAATTGATTGATCAAGTCCAAGGGATGGGGGTGCATATTGTTTTTTGAATATTCTACTCTCTTGATTTTTTTTTTCTTATTTAGCTATTGCTGGCACACATAGATTGCTGTGACACAGCTTTCCATAATCATCTCTTTGAGAACTGAATGTGAAAGCAAAAGTTAGCATCAGTATGTGTTTGTGTAAATGCAAATAGGAGATTTGCTTTTTTGAAAAAATTTCTTCTTCTGGACCTTTCAGGTGATTATCTTACTTAAGATGTTACATGAACAGAAAGTCTAGATCTATTTTTGTTTTTCTAGTTACTCTATTGGACTGGATAGTTGTGATTATTTTATGAGTATGTTATCTGAATTTTGAATTGGTCGGAGTTTAACAGTAGGAGATGCAGTCCTTATGCTTATACTCCTCCACTTCTTCTGATAGCTGTCTTGCCTTTGAATATACCTTATAAATTTGAACAGCACCTCTGAAGATTATTTTATGTGGAGAAGAATTTTAAATAGTATTTTCCAGATATTCACATGTGTGCATTTGTGTATGTCTTATTCTCACATACCAGTTTTATAACCATTTGCAAGATAAAAACTGTTCTATTAGAAACCAGTTAGAATAGAGTTAGTGGATAGACAGAGTAGCCAATACAAGCTGAACTGAGACTCCTTTCCTATGCAATAGGAGTGTTGAGTGTAGAAGTTGATACAGTCTTCAGTTTTGTGCTTAGGTGATACAAATCACTACAAAGAACACCAAATTCATATTTCCAGCTAACTTTATAATGAGTTGAAAGCATATAATATAAAGGTTTAGTTTTGTTTGTTTTTTTGGTTTTGTTTTTGGTAGCAGTTTTCAATTTGTCACATTTTTTTCTCTTCTATTGGTGTGTCTGTGATAATTCTGGTAATTTTAAGTTCACTACTTTTAACACCCCACAGCGTCAATTTGGCACTGCCAAGCAACGTGGTAAGTGAGAGACCATTTGGTGCTTTCTTTTCCTGCCAGACTTTCCTCTTGAAATAGCAAGCTACTGTCCACCTTGTTTTATTTTTATGCTTCTTTTGGGCATGTAAAATCAATTATATTAATTGTTCCTGAAACACAGTTCTAATTTTCTCTGTGGTAGCTATCCTGAGAGGAAAAAAAAAACTAAAACAACAAAACAAAAAACATGGAACTGCTGCTTGAAGTTTTGTACTGGTGAGACTTCAGATGGATTTCTGCATTTCATTTTTGTCCATATTTTGTGAGAGAAGAAAAGATAAACAAGAACCACCAGAGCTTTGGAAGTATGTGGGATAAGCTTCTCTGTAGGACTTAACATTGTTACTTCACAGTAAATGCAGCTTATGTGATGTTATTCAGAAAAATGTAGTATTCTAAACATAAGGAAGCAAATGCAGTCAGTAATGTCTTCCTCTGTCCTGTATTTCTAGCAGATTAAATTCCATTTTTGGACCTTGCTGTTCTGAGACCAAAACACTGAGCTGGAGTGCTCCTGAGCTGGAGCTTCTGACTGCAGACCTTGGGAGCTTAACAGCAGCCTGCTGTCTGGGAGGGACTGGCTGCAGAAACCATTTAGTCTCTCTCTTTTTCTGTCTGGGTCATTTCAAGGTCCTGCTCTTAATCTTCAAAGCTTTTAATTTTCTGAGATTAGGCTACCTCAGGACCTGCCTTTCTGCCATGCCAAAGCTGCTGTGATCATCAGGGTCACTGAAGCTTGCTGAATTCTGAGTGAAGGCTTTAGTAGCTGAGTATTCATGGCATTTTTAAAATTGTAGAACCTTAGCTGTGTGAACTCCTACTCAAAGGGACCAGAATGTCCTGTAAATCTGACTGTTTTCAGCATCTTTTTGCCAAAAGTTACTGTTCATCCAGGGAAAAATTATGAAGTTTTTTTTTTAAACACTGTTGAAAGGAGACTTGTAAATAAAACAGGCAGAAGCAAAGTCTTCAAATTTTTGATTGGTTTGAGAGGCTGTAGGTATTTGTTTTCTCTGGGAGGGTTTGTATGACTGTAGTGGAAAACATGAAGGATTTTTCTTCAGAAGAAAAGAAGAGAATAGTGGCAGTTGCTGAAGGTTTATAATGTGTATCTGTAAATAACCTGTATAAGAAACATATGCACTTGTGCAATTTCAAATGAATGTTGTTCCGTTAGTGAATATAGTGAAAAGAGGCTTTTGGTAATTGTTGTCCACTCCAGCACAATGAAACTTCTATCTAGTGAAGGAGAAGAGCCGAAACACATGCCCTTGTACCCTGGAGGGCTACCTAAATTGTGGATGGGGATTGGACTGCTTTTCAGTCTCCACAACTTTACCTGCTGCCATTTGCACTCTTCAGAATAGCTGTGGGATTCAGGAGAATCAGATTGTTTTTATTTGGGGGACTGGTTTTGGAAGAGCCAGGTTGAACATCTGGCCAAGTAATGATGCTGGCCCTGCAGAAGGTGTTGCAACCAGCAAAAGGGTCAGTACGAGCATGTAGGAAAACAACCTTCCTTTTCAAGTCTGGATTGTGTTCATGGCTCACTTGCTTGTTGGATTGCTTGGCTGTTTGGCTTTTGTTTCCAACACAAGTTGCTTTCTGGATGCTTAATTGTGTAGGGCAGTACACAATAGAGGTTGTTTAGGCAGGCTGGCTGCTTTCAGGTGTTGGTGACAGGTAAAGCTCCTTTCCTTGGCTTCCTTGAGGTTTTACAGAGAAAGCAAGAAGCTGATGTGTTTAAATTACCATATAATTGCTCAAGCTCTCTTTGTGGATATGTCTTAACAGGCCCTCATGGCAGCCCACAAGGTAACGCAGTCCTAAAATGCAGAACATGAGTTTCTTCAGGCAGTACGCTATGAGCAGTGAAAATTTCTTCAGGGAATATATTTTCAAGACTTCTGTTCAGCAGGCATTCTTTTAAAGTACTTTTGATAAATGGCTTAAGCGCTAATGTTTTTGCATTCCTTCTAGACACCCTGTCTCAAGCCATTTTTGCTTCATGAGCCTCATGACAGACCTTTTCCCTCTTGATGATGCTGTTCATTCTGGGCTTGATTCAGAATCTGTTGGAGGCAATGGAGTCTGGCAAGGATCTCTAACATTCTTTTCCTGCTTATGTACTGTAATTTTTCCATTTAGGCTTTGCAAATAGCACAATTGTGAGAATGAAAACTTTTTGTCACTTGTTTACATAAGGAAGTTGGGGATGCATTTGAAAGTTAATTTAGTTTTTGTCTTACAAAAATAGTATGGCTTATTTCTTGAAGCAGTACTGAAATCTAGAAGATTCTATGCTGATTTTGTATTAGTTTAAACAGAATGTATTTGTGTTTATTCATGGGTGGAAAATGCTCTCAACTTCTGATAGTTTTTTCTCTATGTTTTGTCTTGATGTCATTTCTATGTTTCTCAGTGCCAAAAAGAAGAAAAATAAGGGAGGTACCTGGGAAAGATCATCACTGTGTTGCTACAAACAGGAGACTGTGACTGCTTATTGTCATCATTTACTCATGTTGTGAAGAATATATTAGTCCACCCAAATATTTTTATTTCTGTGATATTTAGCTGTTAGGTCTGATGAAATGTTGAATCTGAAAAACGCAATTGATGGTCACAATAAAAAGCATGCAACAAAGCAAGAAGAAACCCCAACAAAAACATAAGAAAAACAGCTCCCTAGAAACATCAAACTGAAAAACCTGGGCTGAGAGGTTGTGGTAATTTTTGGAAGGTGTAAGAATTTCTACAGAGTAGCAGTATTCCAGTCTAAAATGTATCAAATTGAGCTGTTGAACCACATTTTGAAGTGTATGTTTAGCTAAAACTATACTGTTGTAGAATAAAGGGTGATACAGATTAAAATTTCACATTTCTAAAGGAATACATTGGTTTTTATGGATGAGTAAATTGATGCTGTTCTTAATTCCTTCACATAGATTGAGGGCAATAACTATTACTACCTATATTTTCAAAACTTTATGCAACTTTTTAGCTTCTTAATCCCGATACAATTTCACTGTTTATATAAAAAATAATTAGGTAAAATATTTTAGGTGGAACTGTAGTAATTAATTTTCATAGTTATCTTGCAATAGCCATTGACAGCAAAATGAAATAAAATTACTGATCCCATATGGTTTCCCTGTATGGAACAATTTGCAAGGCATCTCTGAGCATTCCTGCTTCCAGAGCGTGTAATCAAAATAATTACACAAATGTGCATATATTTTTTAGGCCTGACAAATAAGACATGTGACTTTGAGGGATGTGCTCTGGAAGAAGGATAGAGGCAATTAACAGTTGAAAGTTCCACCATGAAAAGTATTCACCAGTTATAAGGATTTCTTGTCAGTGGATCTCCTTGACACAGTATCTTCCGAAGAAATGATTGACAAATTAAGGTTCCTCATAACAGTAAAATGGTACTACTTTTGTAGTTAAAATATGAATGCTGATTTGTGAATATAAAATGTATTTAGAAAACAAGCATCTTCAAAATAATAACAAACTTGAAGAAATTTTACTGCAGGCCAAGGCTTGTTTTCTTAGATAGTTTCAGCTTTAAAGCTGACTTGATGGTATAGAAGTAAATCTGTTCTGCATATATTGAGGTGAGAGACTGCAAGCTACTTTGCTCACACCAAAAGACACAAAATGCATAGTCTGTGTGAGCTTCTGGAAAACACCTGTGGTGCCCTGTCTTGGTGTGTGCTGTCTAGGAGGGGTCTGGAGTGTGACAGTAAGCACAGAAATTACAGGGATAACAATTTACTGTATGTAGAAGTCTAGTGATGTCAGATGGGGGTGCAGTCTGTGTACCTCACAGCTTCATTCCAATCTAGATGAAGAACCTTCAGGCAAGTAGCCAACAAAAAAAAAGTTGAAATACTGGATTTCATTGATGTGCTTAACATGTCCTTCAAAGAGAAGCAAAGTTGGTTTTGCTTTTCTCCAAGTGCCCCAGTCTTGGAAACTGTACTGCACTCCTTCCAGTTGAGAAAGAACCAGCATCCATAGCAGTGGCTCTCCTGGCTTGGACAAGGAGGCTCCATGAGCTCTTTACCCTCTGTGTGATTTTGGTTTGGGATGTAGAGGAGCTTCGGATTGGTGGACTTGACTGGGGCAGGTCATGGGCAGCTCTTGGAGTTGACACTTACAAAATGTGAAAGAGCACAGTGCTCTAAATCCATGTGCCTGAGAGTAGTGTCAAAAGCTCATGGTGGATTTTGGAGCGTAAGACGGCACCACAGATATAAAGTTCTGAAGTGTTCTGTGGTCTGGTTTTGCCCTATGGGGTTTTTTTGTGGGTGGTTTTTTTTTGGTGAGGGGGTTTAAATGTTGGATTCTTCTAAGAGCTTGACCCATGATTTTACAGCTTTTGTTTTCAATACTGCAGCAGCTGTCTCTTTCTCTCCCACTTTGCCCCAGAGTTTACTCAGTTGTAAAGGGAAAAATCTACATCTTTACCAAGGTACCTGTGGAAACATTTGAAGATTTGTTATTTTTGAACTTAGTGATAACTGCTGGCAAATGAATGCAATAAGAGTATTTTTATTAAAAAATAATTTCCACTGCAAAATGTATTGCAAAAATACTGTTGTGCTTAGCTCTCTCTCAGCCTGTTGCATGCCAAATAAAGTGCCAAACCAAAAAGCGTGTGAATAATTCTTACAGATTTTGCTAGGACAACTTTTTTTAAAGATAGCCTAATTTGGCATTCAGGTTTGCATGTGAAAATAGCTGAGAAGTCCAGTATTTTATGGTGGAAACTTAAATAAAAACAGCTTATGGAAACAGCTGATGCCAGATGTTCTATTTAAAACTATTTAATTTTATTAACATTGAAGCTGCTTAATAGCTGTGTTTGCACTCTGCCCTCCTCCTTGATGACGAGCCTGTAAGTTAAGTGAGCGGCTCTCGAGGCTTGGAAATGTGTTTCCCTTCAATTTGTGAGGAGGAAATCCCTTCCTCTCTCCATAAACAGATCATCTGCAGGGCTTAAGGTAGGGCTGCCAGAAAGTGCTGCAGGGCTGCTCTGAACTCAACTTGTGTTGTGAGTGGAACCACTGATTTGGGATTCTAAACCTGGAACAGCACCAGCACTGTGGGCCCTCACCGTCTGCTGGGGCAAACCAGTGTAGCTATTGCCCAGAGCATGTGGGCAGCTGAAGGAGTTTGTGCTGGGTAATTAATAAAAGCTGTGAATTAGCTACACTTCCTATTCCATGGCAACTGTTCCTGTGTGTGCTCCTACCTGGCGGTAAATGCGGAAGTTTATGTAAGCAAGCTCACAGTCGCTTTTATCCCATGGGGAATCCATTTGTCTATGTGCTTGGTGTGTGGTGTGTGTTTGGTTTACCCCGACTAAACTAAGGTGGTAATCTGCTTCTGATAAAAATAAATGTCTTCAATTTAACCTCCAGTTGTGAGCTAACAGCTTAAACCACTGCAAATCTCTGACTAGCCCAGGATCTCTGGTAATGAAGCCATGAAAGTTAGTGAATACTGCCAGGGTTAAGACCACAGCAGTACAGCAAAACAGTAGTTTATTTCACATTTACTGGTCAGTAATTTTCCTCACTAGCAAAAGCATTGATGGCCCAGCAATAAATATAAAGCTCATTTCCAAAGTGGAATTAATATGGAAAAATAAGGGGCCTGAGAACAGTGTTTTTTATGTAAGAATTTGTATGTCAAGTTAGGAAGAAGCCCTTGCCAAATATGATTTAATGGAAAACTTCCAAAAGCAGGAAGAGACACAATGTAGTATGCTGATCAGTGCAAAGTAGACTTTATTTTTATGTACTTATATACACATATGCATGTTCTACTGCAAGGAAAGGCAGCTTTAAAATAGTTCTTGCTGAGTCTGGTTAAAATGGTCACATTCTGATAAAGCGTAAATGACCAATTAAGTGAGTGGGGCATTGCTTTGAAGTGTGTTGTGCTGCTTTAGAAAAATACCTTCTTTACTTTGTTATCTTTTTAGTATCACCAATTAATTAGGGAAATCATAAAAGAGTAGGGGTTTTACCTTAAGATAGTAGAGAATGAATTCTAGTAAAAGGGAAATGTTTAAGAAAAGTTCTTAAAACTATTTTTTTACAAACTGAGTCAATTTTTTTTTCTTAATGATAAAAAAAGAAGACGCCTCTTTTGGAACTCTTAAGTCAGATTAAGGTCAGGTATCAGGGGCCTTTGTGAGAAAGAAAATTATTCAGGGCTGTTCATTTCTGCTCTAGAACTGTGGAAATTATAATGAAGTTGGTCACAAAATTACCAAATGGGTCCGGTTGAAGGGACCATAGTGGGACTTCTGGTCCAAACTCCCTGCTCAAGCAGGGTCATCCCAGAGCACATGGCCCAGGATCGTGCCCACATGGTTCTTGAGTATCTTCAAGGAAGGAGACACCACACACTCTCTCTGGGCAACCTGTTCCAGTACTTGGTCACTTGCTCCATAAAGAAGTTCTTTCTTATGTCCAGGTGGAGCTTCCTGTGCAACAGGTTCTGCCCATTGCCTCTTGTCCTATTGCTGGGCACCACTGAGCAGAGCCTGGATCCACCCTCTTGACACCTTTCATTCTGATACTTCCAGACACTGATGAGATCCTCTCTCAGTTGTCTTCTCTGGAGGCTGAACAGGCCCAGCACCCTCAGCCTTTCCCCATAAGAGATATGCTCTGGTCCCTTAATGAACTTTGTAGCCCTCTGTTCTACGTGCTCCAGGGGCTCTGTGTCTGTCTTGTGCTGAGGAGCCCAGAACTGAACACAGCGCTCCAGATGTGCCCTCAAGAGGCCTGAGCAGAAGGGCAGGATCCCCTCCTTCAACCTGCTGGCAATGTTCTTCCCTAATGCACCCAGATGACCTGCAGTGGTCTGAAACCAAAACTGTGGGTCCCACAGTGTGGCTGAGAGCACTGGAGAGACCCTCTGCCTGAAGATGTGGAAACATCAAGTGACTCAGCTGTGGGAGGTTAATTTATTTTACTTTCCTCCTCACCCTTGTCCTGTAGATTTCCAGTTCTTCTAACATATTTTCCCCCAAAAGTCCAGATATTTCAAGGCATCTGTTTCTCCAAGTGTGAAGAGGTTTTAAATTAAAATCCTCATGTTATGTGAACTTCAAAGTAAAAGTGATAGCAAAACCATATGACCAGAAATTACCTGGTGTAAAGATTCCTGGGAGGAATGTGCAGCCAGAGCTTGACAGTTGCTGACAGCAGTGGGAATTACATTATCTAAGAACTGGAAAGCATTGGTGAAGTGATATGTCATCTCTGAAGAAGAACATGATGCGAGGTTGACAAGAAGTGTGCAAACAATGTTTTTGGTTTTGTGTTTTACCCAGAAACAATATTATTGTAAAATAGCTTTTTTAATGTAATTCTCTTCGCCATTTTCCAACTCATAAAATTTACGTTTTCATAATGCAAAAATATAAGGTGGAGATTTAATTGATCATGCTATCAGTGTTTCACAGAATGACAGGATAAACATCCTGCAGAAAACAATCATATATGAATTGAGCTTTTGGGTTGGGAAGGAACGTAGTTTTGTTCATGGATAGCAGCTCTTGAAAAATGGTCATTTTCTGACTATGAAGGCAGCAGTCAACCCTCAAATATTTGAGGGGCTGTTGGAAGGTTTTTGTTTTAATGTGTGGAAATTGAACCATTAACAACTGAGAAACAGCCAGCATGATGATTCAGAAAGTGCAGGGAGGAAGTGGGGAAGGGATTCTCACTTTCCAGCTTCTGAAGTTTGCTTGCACATAAACTGCTAAAAAGGACAAATGGAACAAATGTTTCCCTCATTTTGAACTCATTTCATTTTAGAGAGTGTAGAAGTGATTCATTATCTTTTGGCAAAAGTCATTGCCTTGTGGTGACATATGCAGAAGACTGCACCTTTTACCGAGCTATACTCAGAATACATTAGTAGTAAATAATTTGGTGCTATTCATGTGGATTATAATGCATATTTAGTGAATTCCTTGATTGTTTTGCTTGACACCTTGAGTTTCTCATTTTCTTCCTCCTTCTATCCCATTTTGTTTCCATTTAAAAAGGAGGGGGAAAAAATTGAAAGATGACAACCCTGACTAGTAAATGTACTTGTGAAGAGTTAAGGAGACATAAAAACCCAGTACCTCAGTAGTGACAGTCTGTAGGTAGTCCTTATTTGAACAGTTGTACAGACAATGCTGTGTCAGCCAGTATGCTCTTCCACTGACTGGCATTCAGATGTAACTTTTCTGGGTAGTTTATAGGTTTTTAGTGAGAGTGAGGCAGTCATTTGTTAAAATCGTGTTGACAACCACAACACAATATTGGAATAATCTGCAGGGAAAAAACCGTAAAAATCTAAGCATACTTTGTTCTTCTGTATGCCGTTGCTTGCTCTAATAATTGGCAAGATTTTGACTGTCCAGCTTTTGCTTGGGGAATACGCTGGGATTATTTCTACTTGGATTAGTAAAGTTTTAATTATTTTTATGCTTTTTTTTTTTAATGCGGGATGAATGGACGTGAATAGTTGATACCTGTTTGCTTATTTTTGTCCACTCTTGTTAAATGATTGTTACTTTAATAAATGTGTCATTATCCAGTAATGCTCTGAATAGAACCGTTCTGCAAAATAATTAGATTACTTACTTTGTAAGAACAGGATGCAGACACATTCTGACTTCACTCTAATTTTTTAGATGGAAAAAACGAGGTAAGAAAGAAAAGCCCACTGACTTCCTATAAGGATGAGTGTTGTGTTTGCCTTGAACAGCCTGTCATATACCAGAATAGGTTGCTAGTGCTGTCATCCATTTGAAGAGTATTAGCATGTAAAAGACTTCTTTTAAATTACTGATGTTATTTCCTGAGCTCCTCTGCTTCCATTATTCAATGTCAATAACATGAGCTTGGATCTTTGACATGAGAATTGTATCTTTGGATAATAATCACCTGAGAAATTAAAAAAGGTTACTTGTTTGGATAAGATTCTCAGATGCGTTTCAGGGAGATTCTTAATTCTACTCTCCATGCACATGTACACTCTCTCACTTTCAAAAGACTTGCCTTTGATACAACTTGGCTTTCATTTTTTTTAAAGTATCATAATTTTTTTTCAACCTCTTGAATCTGCAGTTGAATGGAGAAGCATATCATAGTGAAATGGCAGTCAAACAGTATCTTAACAGCTTTAAAATCAAAGCCTAGGAGTTATGCTGTCTGAGTAACAGCAAGTTAAAAAACACTTTCCTTATTGTGTGTATTCTGGCTTGCAGATCTTTTTCAGGGAAAACCTGATAGACTCAAGTGCTTGAACTCTGGCAAAAATTTCATCCTTTATGCATTCAACAAGGAAGAGTTTGTTTTCCATGTGGAGTACTTTAAACTATGAAGCAACTGTGAGGCAATACCCCATTGCAGAACTATTTTCCACTCCCTAAAAAATGCGTGCGAATGAAGATTGAAATGGATGAATTCTGAAACAAAAAAAAGCAAAAGCCGTTTGCAAAAGTATTGCACTCTAGAGCAGGTCTGTTGCCATGTGTTTACTTCTGGTGGGATAGTGTAGTCTGGGTTTCTTTTGTGGGAGGCAGTGATTCTTTCTTGAGCTGGGAAGTTGGTGGATGCTGTTCTCATTAAGCTACTTCTGTTGGAAAACATGGATGTGATTATTGGAGATGGTTAATGGCCCACGAAGAAACCTGAGTGCTATGAGAAGCTGTAACAAGCTGTGGAGCATGTGTTGGGCATGTGTATTTTGAAAGCAGCATCTGTGGTAGATAGGTTTTCATAATGGTTAGATTGTTACGTCAGGCAGAATTAGCTGCAGAGTTATTATAGGGTAAGTTGTCAGGTTAGACTGATGTTAAATGCTGTCCAAGTCTGGAAATAGTTTCAGTGTTATCAGGTTGAGGTTAGTTTTCATCCAACCTCTCTGCCGTCTTTGGGATAAACAGGCAACAGCTCATGGTGTTAGTTTAGCTGGGTTCAGTAACCCGTTGTGTTTGCTTTGGTAGTGGTTCTGAAGGATTATGAAAAAATCATCTGGTTATTTCGAGAGAGGCTTGGTGTCAGGTAAATGTATGCCTGGCTCATCTGATTCCCACTGGTTCAGAGTTGGCCTTGCTGTGAGTGATTGACTAATACTGCACTTCATAGCAGTGTGAAAAACTGAATATGGGGAGAGCTGGAGGCTGGGGGACCAGCAAACCTTCCCATCTAGTAACAACTGAATAATGAAAATATGAGGTACCTATACTGTTTGCCAGTATATGATTTTGTTTTCTTTGATTTGGTGAAACTTAAGAGGGCAAACCTTACGTAACCTGCAGGTTTTTTACATAATTTTGCAAGTTAAAATCAGGGTATAGCTGGTAACTTCTTGCTCTTTACAGCGCTCCTCTAAAGCAGGATGAGGAAAGGCAGCAGCTGTGCTGTTAGCCCAGTGCAGGGGGAAAGGTAAGGGCCATCCTCTGGACCCCCATTCTTACAATCCCTTTACTGCTATTGCCAGTTTGAATTGAAACTTCTGGTATTTATTTTCCACCACGTCTAGGCTGTCGTTCCAAAATCTTGGCTGGGATCTGAGGGAAAGGATACTCATTAGTTTAAATATCCGAACTTCTATGTGCACAAACTAACTACTTTGTAGTTTTTAAAGGTTTTGCATTATAGTCCTTTCTAGCACAGTAAATAATTTTTCTCTCAGAGTTATTTTCAAGAGTTATCCCTGTCTACAACTGACTGATAACATTAATATTAATGGATGAAGTCCCTGCTTGGAACAGAGTAAAATGAGAGTATTGGGAATATGCTACTTGAAAACTTGAGGGTAGGATATGATTGCCTGTTATAATATATTTCTTTATTTAAGAAAACCCAAAAAAATAGAGTCACCCTAAAAAGATGCATCACTCTTAGTTGCTGTGTTGCCATATAAATGTGTGCAGCATTGTATGAAAGATTCAAATCAAATTTGCCTTTATGGGGTAACTTTTTTTTAATGTGTGCTTTAAATATTTCAGAAATAGAAGAGTGTACAGACCCTAGCTAAGAGCAGAGCTTAGATACTCTCTTATAATTCTGTTATCTACATTAACTGAAAAGATCCAAATTGTTCATGAGCTGCAATCATGGCTTCCAGCAGCATTGGACTCAGCTTCTGCTTATGATGGCCTTTTGATGATTCAGATGTCTGCAACAGATTTTATTTTTTGACAGTGAAGAAAGTAAGTTTGCTTGTCTGTGAGACTAGAGAGTGTTTTTAAAACTATTGCAATTTGACTGCTGCAGTGCTATAAAACTGTAGCTTTTTCCATGGTTGTCATATACTGCATAGAAAGCAGAACAGGAGGACCCTAGAAGGATATAGCATGGCCTTTTGTAGAATTAGCACCTTGAATCTAATGAATTTTCTTTATTGAGTTATTAAGCAATCACTAAGAAAATTAGAAAAGTGATATTCTACTTTGGTTTTAAATGATAAAATAATGTGTTTTCAGAAGCAGGAGATTGTTTTTAAAGAGGCTAAATTTATTGAATTGAAATATCTAGGCCTTTGGAAGAATATTAGGAAATCTGAATAGTTGATGTCCTGAAAGAAAGAAAACATTGAAATAAAAAATATATGTTAATTGATGCGTTCTCCTATTTTACAAAGATTATCTTTGTCAAGGAAATGATTGTGGTCTGTCTTGCTAATAATGCCAATGAATCTTAATATTTGCATAAAAATCCCATTTTTGATACCAGCAGGTCTTTAGTATAGGCCTAAGAAGAAGGATGTCATGTCTTAATAATATAGACTCTCTTAAAATTTCCTTTCAAAGTTTCCTTGAAGCATTAAGAGGAAAATGGTGTGGTTTTGGGATTAATTTATGTGTGTGGTTTTGGGGTTAAATTATTATTATTTTATTTGTTAATACTTTTCCCCCTCTGTACCCCTAACAACATGCTTGGTATTTTTTTTCTGGTCAAGGGATTGCTTGGTTCATACAAAGGCTTTACTTCAAAACAAGTAACTGTTTAAGACAGTCAATTGAGGTACTACTTTCAAAATGTCATTTAATTCAAGACTTGAAAATGTATAATTGAGTGAAACTATTTGTAATGTGTTACATAAACAATGACAAAGCATTTATATTCAGTAAGATAGGCAGTCATGTGAGCTGTTGGCATGTGCTTATTTAATTTATTCGATAAATTGAATATAGAAAAGGTTTTGTGTTTTGGTAACTGCAAAGACTAGAAGTTAATCTTATAGCAATAATGATTCTGATCTCAACACAGATCAACAGAATGCCATGTCAGCACAATATGTGAAATTTACCTATTCTTCTACTGCTAAATTGCAGCTATTAAATTAACTCTGTTAAATACTTCTTGGATTTTTAAAAAATAAATAGTAGCCAGTTGTACTCATTGAAACATATTTTTTTAAGAAAAGGTCATATCAGTAAAAATATAAGCCTTAGTTCAGAGTTCATTAGAAACTTTGTTACATGTCTAAGTTTTGTTTTTAATAAAGGAATCTTGTTTGTTGGAAATAGTCTTTTCTGCTGTGTATTTTTGAACCTACTTTGTTTTTAATGCAAACGGCCTGTCTGTCCAATGACACTTCCCTGACCTGCTATCAAGACAGGCTTGCCTACAGGCATGCTTTTTAATACTATTTGGCCAGTAGTTCATAAGTCTGTCCAATCATGGATGGATTTCAAGTTACCTTTTTTTTTTTTTTTGGCATTTATTATTGTGATATGCTTTCCAGGAAATTGGTATGTGTAGAATCATGGATGTAGTAATTTTCAGAGGTGATCTTCATTTTGCAAAAGCATTACTCATATTGCATGATAGTCAGAAGTATTCATCAGGAAGTTGCGTAATTGCTAGTATTTTACATGTGACTGGTTTTATTATAATTAATTGCTGTATGATAAATCTAGTATGCCTAAACCCCATAAAATGCCTCTGTAGTGATGATCATGGTGTGCCCTGGGGGGAGGGGGAGGGAATACACCATTGTAAGTGAGTCTTCATCTTCGTGGTTTCTGGGGCTTGAAACATACTGATTTTGGTAGGCTGGAAAAATTGCCAATGCAACCAGTGGGAGATAAAAATTAATGTTTGTGTGTGCGAGGGTTTTCTGCCCTGGGAGGTGTTACAATTGCAACGATAGCGTAGAACAGAGCCTGTAGAAGAGAGGTTGCTCTAAGTTTTGCTTTAAGTTTTCAGTGGTCTTTGTAAGGAAGGGAGGTAGAGGAGGAAGTAGCACCACTGTTGAAGCTTGGAGAACTACCAAAAAAAAAGGCCTTATTTATATTGACAAACATCATGCATAAAATTTTTAGAAAATAAGGAAAAACTGTATTAAATTGTAATGAGTCTGAATCTCTACAGGCCTTAAAATGGTGCTGATTTCTCAGGTCCATGTGTTTATTCACTCTCTGATGGCTGGACACTACCTACTGTCTATTCTTTCAGCAAATCACCACAGACCTGTAGATTTCAGCAGAGAGCTGGTGAAGTCATTGTACCTTACAGACTGCTAAAACACTGGAGAGTGCCATGATAGTAGTGTCCATTATTTGTTAAATTACCAGTAGTGTCCATTATTTGTTAAATTAGCAGTTTCTTTTAGTTGATGAGTTTTTCAGGATGGGAAGAATAATATGTCTAATTATATAGACTTATTTTTCTTTACTAACTCTGGGCTGTCCTTTTACAATTCTGAGATAAACAGTCTTTACTCAATTCTTCCATTTTCTGATTTTATCTTGGAGGATTAGTGTATGTCAGGTGTATGCACAAGTCCATCAAGGATGGGAGATCAAGAGAAGTAGTTTCTGTACAGAATCAGATGTTGTGAAGGGCAAGAGGTTTGGTCAAAAATTCTTCACTAACTTGGCGAATTAAATATTCCAGAGGAGTCCTGACTCTCCCATGGGGAGAGGCAACTGTTAAAATTATCTGCAGGTTATGAACACAGGCAAAGACTGTGTCCAGCCAGAACAACAGGAGAAGTTCAGGCGGACAGAGAGTCAGTCCTGAACCTGGAACTGCTCCAGGAAATTCCACAGTCCAAACTGCAGCCTGTTTGTGTGGGGGGAAATAGTATTTGCTGCTTGGTGCTTCGAAAGTTTTTAAGAGAAGGGTCACACTTTCCCAACTTTGTCCTAATGATGTCCAGGCAGACCCATTGAAGAGTAATTTCAATTAAAGGCTTTTTATTTTGCTTTTTTTAAAAAAATCTGTGTTTAAGTTGTTTGTTTTGGTTTTTTTTTTTTAATCACTGGAGAAATATTGCCATTCTGGAACTGGAACTAAGTCTCCTGTTAGCAGGTACACAGGTCCACATTAGCCACTACTTTGCACGTTCTTACTTTTTTTTTGTTTTCCCATATGTTTGCCTAGGCGCAGTATTTTTTTGAAGATACCTGTCACTACTTCCCTTACCTTTCTTTCCCTGCAAATCTTTCAGAGAAATAATATAAAGCTTATGGCTTTTTTTTTTTCCATGAAAATACTGAAAATATTTTTGTGCTGAAAATTAACTGTAGGCAGGATAACAGTAAGGTGGGGAAAAACTTCCGTTTTTACTGGAAAACTGTTTTAAGTTACAGCCAGTAGATTCTGCTGGATGTCTGTGTAAAGGGTTTGGCTCTGAAGCCTCTCAGCAGAGTTGCAAAGTGTGTAACTGAGAAAGGTTGTGCTGGTTTATGCTCTAACTCGTATGTAGAAGTGGGTCTATGGTTTGCATGACAAAAACCAAGCTGCATCTGATGGTCTTCTAAAAACAGTGTGCCTTCATGAGTGTTTTCTCACAATAAATTCACTGAATCACAGAAAGGCTGAGGTAGGAAGGGACCTCTGGGGGTCATCTGAGACACTTGTCCAGCAATTGCATTTTTAGTTTCGGAGAAAATAGAGAGAATACGCTGCTGTACAAGCATAGAGGACATTTGACTTTTCCTCCCACCTTTCATCAGGTGAGCAGGTTTGGGTGCAGAGACGAGGTGTTGTCAGTGCTCTTATGCCAGTTTGCAAGTTAGCACCTAAAAATCAAGAACTGTGCTCTTGTCTAGGTTGAAGAAATGCAACTAATGGTAATTTGACTGAAAACCAAATGAGGTATTTAGCAGCTAATTAAAATATTAATTCCATTTAAGCCAAATATGGAACTGAGAGTCAGAGTGAAGCAAGACCTCCATTTTTCTTCTTTACATGAAAAACACAGCTACTTTTGTGGTTTAAAAACCCATGAGGCTACATAAGCAGGCAGATCTCTGAAAGTGTCAAAACCCTCTTGTTTAACCTTGGATTTTCTTTTAATGCTTAATTATACTTAGCATTAAAGTATTTCTATGAAAACTAAAATGTTCAGTCATCACTAGATAATTCTCTAATACGGTTTTCATTGTGGCAGGCTGTCCTTGGTGAGTGTACAGATTCCCAAATAGATGCTCTCTTACTTACTCCCTGTCTTCAGCAGAAGGGAGGGGAAATGAGGTAAAAAAAAGCCCTGTTGTTTGAGATAAAGATGGAGTGATCACTTAATCATTGCTATCATAGATAAAACAGTCTTGATGAGTGTCCTGGTTTAGGAAAATTATTTTATTGCAAATTAAAATGGAAGTGGATTATTAGAAAAAAAGTCAGAATTCCTAGTGTCTTCCCTTCCCTCCCACCCTTTTTTTCCTAGGCTCAACTTGACTTGTTTATTTCCAATTCCTCTTCTTCCTCACTATACCTTTACATACTTTTGTTCTATTTTTAGGAGGGGCAAGAAGCACAGCATAATTCTGAGGACCCAGCTGTCAGTGAGAGTCCATGCCTGCATTGGTAAGTTAAGTTCCACATATCTGAAAGAGAACAAATAAACAGAATCAATTTCCAAGAAGCAAAACTGAGTAGTATGAATCAGACTTGACTCTGTTCCAAATTGATGATAATGACCATTAAATTGATTTTATTATTTTGTTTGTTGCATGCTGAAATTAGGTTGTATTAGCTACACTACTCTTAAAGCATGTTAAACATCACAGGAAAGTAGAGCATTTGACAGTGAAATCAGATGGTTGGGTGGTGCTTTGAAGAAACTTCAATTATCTGTCTTGTCGCAGCCTTTCTGTGCGCCCAAAAAAGACTGTGTTCTGGATTGGGAATGGGATCTGAAGAATTGTTGGCTGACAGCTAACTGCTGTATTTTAATAGCATGCAAAGTTTATTACTTCACATCTTGCAGCTCTTGGCCGCCTATTTGTCATTATCACAGTGTCAGTGTCTTAAAAATCCTGGTTAAAACAATGCTGTCACAACAAAAAGCCTAATGAAAGTCATAATGTGCGTCAAAGAGCTTTAAGGTTGCATGCATGGAGGCTGATGGTCTGAGATAGCATTAATATGTTCTCCAGCATTCTACAGAGCAGAATGTTTCACTGAGTGTCAGTGGTAAAGCTAATGCTCATGTCCTGGTGACAGTATGACAGATTCTATGGGAGGCTGATTTAAAAAACAAAAAATTAAAATACTGTGTGTCTGTGCCACAGTTGTTTTCAGCTTCTCTGTAGCAGATTCAACAGTCTAATATGTTTAACTTGTTTTAGGTCTTGCTTCAAGAGGTCACAGCTGAAGCCTTGAAATACAGATCTCTTCCTGAAAAGGAGGAGGAGAAAGTCAAAGCTTTGTGTCATCTCTACAGTGACTTTTGGATGATTTAGGCTTTAAATACAACTAAACATTTCCCCCTGCCCCCAGGATATGCTATGAAATGGCATTTCTGAGAATTTGAACTGAGCATAAGCAACCTACAGAATTCCACAAATACCTCTCATTGAGAATTATCTCTAGACTGCCTTGTGCAGGAGCAGTTTCTCCTCTACTACTATTGACTTGAGGAAGAACAGTAGAGCAAGCATACGAGTTAAGTGTTAGAGGAGGAACAGAGATGATGCAAAGTCTAAACTGATCTTATAAATGTGAGTGAAATTAAGAACAGCTTGGAGAAGATTGTTCTTGTTAGGTCTGAAGTATATTTGGCAAAAGAGACCAGTGCAGCAAGACAAGATTTGATAAGTTTCCCGGATTGAGGTTTTATAAAAAGAATTTTCATGTAATTTTTTTTTCTCCAGAGTGCAGCCATGGAGGAATTGGAGCACATAAGGTTCTGAGCTTCAACGTGTGGTTACATTGCTGTTATCTGTTTTCATTCAAGCTTACTATGGGCAATTAGCCATATTACTGTGCATGTATCTTAATTGTTCCTGTATGAAAGTGTAGTCCCTTGTCAGGTGCTGTTGCTGGCAGCAGTGATGCATTCAGCAGTGAGTACAGAGGAAGCCAGGCTGCAAAACTTGAGTCCAGATTTTAAACTCCTAGAGAAGAGGTGTGTTTGGATATGGGCTTTTGGCTTGGCTTATTATCGTCAGAAAAGCCAAATGCAAGTTCTGGTTCTAATTTCCATTCCCCCTGCTGAAGTTTAGATTTTTGGGGTAAGTTTTTTGTTTCAGCCCCCAGCTTGATGTAATGTAGTTTATTTTCTCTTATTTTATTTTCCATTTTTGTGTATCAAACTTGTCTTATTTTTTGGTATGGGACAGTTTGAATTCCCTGATAGTCAGGGAATATTCTGTGTTTCTAACTACTGGCACTATTTGCAGAGCTATGCCTGGCAGTCAAACCTGTCACAGAAATAGAGGGCTATTTCACTGGCACAGTGGGTACTGCTTGTGTTCACGTGCACGTCACCTGCCTGTTAACGTCTCTTTTGAAATGCAAGCATTAGGTTTAGATGTTAAAAGATAAGTTGCATGTTTGGAGTAGAAGCCAGGAGCTAGAGGAATCTGAGATGGTGTTACATGGAGTAGAACTGTCATGCCTTGGGTGTTTTCTTTCTTCACAGTCTTCATGGAAAGCATTGTGGTTAGCAATATTACTGACTCTGCAGAGTCCCCAACAGGTAGCTAGGGCTGCTTTCTGAGGTGTGGTTTGTTATGTAGTGACCTTTCTGCAGAGCCTCCTGTCATCTCTGTATTCAGCATTTTACTTTGTTCTTAAGAGCTGATAGGTGTAAAGAAATAGCTCTCCTGCCATAAACTCTCCCATTTCGAAGTTGGATCAATATTTTTTTCCTTCTTCCTAACTCATTGTACTTTTAAATTGTGGGAAATAACAGAAGTGTTTATGTTCAGATGTTCGGATAAGGTTTTCTATCATTAGTGACTTCAAATCTCTGGAGAATTCATTTGGCTTAAGTGTCAGAGCATGTATTGACTAAGGCCAATATTTTTGAGACCTTAGAAGACTTAGCAAGTCCCATGTCAAGTGGGGTAGGGTTTTTTGTTTTAAGCAGAGTAGGGAAGGAATAATACTTAATAACTTGAGTACAGAAGTTGTGGTGTTTTCTACATGTTAAATACGAGTCCCTCTTAAGTACCTTAATTTAATGCATTAACACTTTCACACTTTCTCTTTTTTTTTTTTAACTCTCAATTTGAGTTCTTTACTTATGTACATATTAAGGACTTTTGGCATGAAGGAACAAATTTTCTTTTACATATTACTCTATTCTCCTGTTTCAACTTAATTGTGATTAAATTATCAGGATTAATTAATAGCTAATACTTTTAAGTGGTTTTAATACAGACTTCAATATTTAGAATGTTTCTTTACATCAAAAGAGCATTGCTGAAACTAGTTTTGTTCAGAGAACATAACTAATTGAAAGTTATGGATGCATTTTTGTACGTGTTGATGCCCAAAGACCTTAGTGGAGGAATTACAGAATCATAGAATAGAAAGGGTTGGAAGGAACCTTAAAAATCATCTAGTTCTAACCCCCTGCCATGGGGACCTTCAGCACTTCCAGTGATGGGGCATCTACAACTTCTCTGGGCATCCTGTTCCAGTGTCTCACCACTCTCACAGTAATGAATTTCTTCCTAGCTTCTAATTTAAATCTGCCCTCTCTTAAGTTAAAAACTATTGCATTTTGTCCTATCACTAGCCGCCCATATTAAAAGTCACTCTTCTTTTTTTAAAAGACCTCTTTGTTTACTGCAAGGCTGCTATAAGGTCTCCTTGAAGCCTTGTATTCTCCTGACTGAGAAGTCCCAATTCTCTCAGCCTTCACAGGAGAGGTAACCAAAGGGCTGGAGTATCTCTGTGCCCTTCAGACCTGTTCTACCAGGTCCATGTCCTCCCTGTGCTGGGGACCCCAGAGCTGGATGCAGTGTTCCTGGTGAGGTTTCACAAGGGCAGAGGAGATGGGCCAAATCCCCTCACTCACCTTGATGGCCACACTTTAATGCAGCCCAGAACATGGTTGGCCTTCTAGGCTCTGAGTGCTCCTTAAATCAGATAATGTCAACTGTATGGTTTTTTTCCCACAAGCTTTCAAATTTGACCTTTTATTCAAATCACATTTATTATGAGTTACTATCCTTTGGGAAAAGTCTTTTTAGTATTTTTGGCAACCATATGACTTTGTATTTAGTTGTGTCTTAACATTATTTTAGCTTGTATATATTTAACAATTACAGGGCTTGGCTGAAGCCTTGATAAAGTCTAATGTAAATGAGAATATTACTATAGAGAGTGAACACCAATAATGTCAAAAGTTTTAGCCCCTGAAACTAAATGGAAGGTTTTAGTCAGAGCAACATTATGACAGTGAAGTTTTAAAGATTTTTACCAGCTCCACTTTTCCTGCAGAAGGACTTGATTTAACCATTATTAGGTCCTTGGTTGGCCAGCTCTATTTGCAGCTCCTGTTTAATTTGTTTATTCGATGCTTCATAGATTTTTTTCAAAATCTGGTGTGATCTCTGAGAGAAAAGGCACCATTTGCTCTTATATATATCTGGACACTGTATTTAGCCCAAGAGAGTCCCCTGTTCTCTTCTAAAATGCTTATTCCTGTGATGTTAAATCAGGAGTGCTGCAATCAATGCTGAGAATGATGTCTGCATAAGGATCCATGACAATGACTTAGAATGATTCTGCCAAAAGAAGTTTGATATAAGCTTCAGTTTTTAATACAATGTAATACAA
Source organism: Toxostoma redivivum (assembly GCA_013397375.1). Taxonomy (NCBI): domain Eukaryota; kingdom Metazoa; phylum Chordata; class Aves; order Passeriformes; family Mimidae; genus Toxostoma; species Toxostoma redivivum. Next base: position 465,815 of record VXBI01003755.1, read on the forward strand.
GAAGAATGTAAATAACAAAAGTTGACGTGATTCTGAGTGAATGTATTGACCTGGGATCACTTACAGTACTGTGGCTTGGAAGGTCAGCAAATGTTGCAAGGAGTATTTTAAATTTTACTACCTTTTTGTGTCAGTTTATTGTTAAAAAAAAAAAAGACGACCCCAAAACCCCAAGCCAAATAAACAAACAAAACCAACCAAAACACACACCCAGGACCCCCGGTCAGTTATTTAAATGCTTTTGCACTGTAAAGTTACATTTTTTGTATGGTTATATCTCTTGCCTGTATTTGTGCAAAATTTTCTTTTATCTGACAATAGATTAAAAATAATTTGCATAAATATTTGTGTATATTACATTTCATAGCTTGATCCAGTGAGGGTCCTAAAAAGAGTGCAAGTATGTTATTGTAATAGTCTTGCAAAATATATAATATAGCTTCAGTATTAGTTGTTATAACCATTTTATAATCCTGTTCTATTGGCTCTTGCATGTGAGTAGATGCAGAGTTACCTCCACAGTGGATTATTCCCAGCTCTGGGATACTAGTGCTGCTGTGCTGCACAGCAGCTCTTTCTAGCCCCTACTGTCAGGGCATCTGTGTTAACCAGCAGTGTTAGCACCAATAACCAGCCTTTCCACAGAGCTCTTGAGATTATCTTTTTGATATCCCCTTGCTCTTAATATCATTTAAGAAACGTAGCCATAAATGTCTTCTTGAGCCTGTATTGTTCTGGCATACCTGAGGGAAGCTATAAGCTGGTTGTAACTAGGGGGCTAGTAGAAGCCAGCTGTTTTTATTTGTCTGGTAATAGCTGAACTATGCAGATAGTCCTTTTTTCCATGTATAGTTTTCCCTTCTGTTATCCATTATGGAGACTTGTTGCATGTGTTAGAGCAGATATGATTAGATTCTGCAACTATTTCTGCATCTGTTGAACCTTCTGGTAGGACTTGCACCTCAAGCATGTGGAAGGACAAGTTCCTCCAGAGTGGAACCACAGTGTTTTCACAAAGGGAAAATCTTGTCTTGAACCTGTAACTTTACCTGGTCCTTTATTGCAGAGAAGTTGGGATATATGGACTGAAGAGGGGAAAAAACTTGGTTTTTCCTCTTAAGGGTATAGCATTGAATTGTTGAAAAGTCAGTGCTGTTGTGGTTAAGGAATGTTGCATTTCATTCTCTAAGAGCAAAGTTAAGCTTGTGCCTACAACCCATGCTCTCGGTACTGTCTCACATGAGATGCTTCTCCCTGCAAATATCATTACCCAATTTTATCTTTCTGGAATTTGTGCCTTTTCTGAGTGCTGGAGTAGGCTTTTCATGGCCATGGACAATTTGAAATTCCTCTAGCTCGCACTTTAAAACCTTGTTGCTCTATTTTGTTCTTTTAAAGGAAATAACTTATGGATTTCAATATAAACAGCTTTCTTTTGATAAGGAAGTTTCTGAACCACTAAGAAAAGGAATCTTATGAAAAAGCTTTCCTAAAGGAAGCTTAATTGTGGGACTGTGAGCTCTACATTTGGGCAAGTAGTGATACATTCCAAAGAAAGAGAGGAACTTTGGGTTGTTTGAAGGACATTTTACAGTTTTATGTTCAGTGCTAGGCATTCCTAATAGAAAACATTTTCAGTTTGAGAGAGGGAACATGTGGAGAACATTAGCAGTTCAGTAAAACGTGCAACCAATTCGGATTTAATTTAAAGGGAACAAAAGAGGTGCCTTGAGAATTTGTCGGAAGCGCTGTGGTTTTGCCTTCTTTGCACTGATGGTAACAGGAGAGAGAGAGAGGTGAGTTGAAATTGCTTTATTGAATATCTTCTTAGCATAATTGGGACCAAAAAGACTGTGATTAATGGATTTAACGGTGCTACACAGAGATCTTGCATGCATTATGGATTTGTAGTTGTGATATGCTTCCTATGACTCCTGCTGTAACTTGGTAAAAGTCTTGACTTAAATGAAGATAATAAACAACATGCTTATTAGATGTAAACTGACATCACACAAATTGAAAAAACCTGAAAAGAAATGCCAGAACTCAGGGGGAGTTTTTTAAGGGTTAGGCTTTTTTAATAGAATAATTTGAGTTCTAGTTAAGGCAGTGCACACAGTACTTACTGGGGCCTGCATCCAGATGTGATTTGAGATATCTGGTTCAACTCTTTTTGAGTGAAATGTGAAATAGCTGCAAAGGCTGTGATAAAAATACCTTTTTTCAGCTTTTAGGATTATTTAAATTTTCTTTCTTGAGAATGTGGAATACAGATGCTCTGAGTAAAATCCCCTGGTTCCCAGATCAGATTACTTTGTGAAAAATCTATCCATATAAATAACTTGTGGTTTTGCTTCAAAAATGTACACCTCTTTAAATTGAAATGTTAGATTTCTGTTGTAATCCTTGCGCACGTGTTTAGTCAGCCTCCTTTGTGGGCATGAATCACGGTACTTCTCCATAACCTGTGATTTTCCTTCTGTTACCTCACTGAGAAAGTTCTGGGCCAGTCCTGTAGGATCTCAGAAGCTGTTTCAGACAAAGGTAGATTTCCAGGGTTTGTCTCTGCATATTTAATTTGTGATACTTAAAATAGACTTCGTAGTAAGAAGAACCAAGAGGCTGTAGAGTGGGTAACGCCTCCATTCTCAGTGGCATTTTCATATTAAAAGTGGTAGATTCTTGCATTAGATGGACTTGTTCCAGATTTGAAAGGACATCTGTGGGGCATGCTAGTGGGATGCTTTTCTTTTCTTGGGAAGCATTGTTTTAAAATGTAAAAGCTTGGCTGACTCAACTCTGCAGTGGGAAGTGCTGCAGAAATTGAGTGAAATGTATTTGAATTTGGATATCCTCTTTCTGGCTCTTTTTTTTACTGACAACTTTCTTCCCCNTTCAGACTGTTGAACTTGTTTTGCTGTAGACTGAAGTATAGCATGTTCAAGCCGTAATTAGGGGGGAAAAAGTTCATATTAAATATCTTCAAATAAATTACACTAGCATTGCACTTGGAAAAGAACAGAATTATTTGTTTCCTGCCTCCATGTAAACCTGCTCTATACATAAGGTATAAACCAAACAAGTTAATTGGATTCAGATTAGTTCTCTTGAAAAAGTCCAGCATGCTCTCATGTTTTAAGCTTTACCCTGCAGAACCGTAAAACAAAATTAAGGACATAAACTATGGAAGAAAATTGGAAGCTGTTACTTAAAAGCTGTGGGTTTGGAATAGGAAATGTTGGTATTTTCATGTGATGTTGTTTTCACCCCAACTTCTGATTTAGCTTTGTTTGTAAGGAAGGCAGAAGGTTGCTGATTTTCCTGAAGTGGAATTAGGCTAAATATAGTTCCATCCTCTCTGAGGTGTTCTGAGATGCATGAGCTGTACATGTACTGTAACAAAAGGGAAGAAGGGGTGTTAGTTCTTAAAACAGGGAATCATGCTACTATGGAAAGGCAGCTTCTCTTCTCTTCAAAATTAAGCATTACATGTAAGCTTTTGATGCCTTATGATGGTTTATTTCATATTAGCTTAAAAAAGAAAATGTATGCGTGTCATTGAAACACAAGTCAGGAGATGGATGTTTGAACCTTGTCAGACTGACTGTCTTTAAAAATGGTGTAAGCACAATATGCAAACTCATTGTCAATGATGCTTCAAGCAAATACCACTTGCCAACTTTTTGTGAACTTGCTGCAAGTTCAGGTATATGAGTATCGTGTTTCAGACCAGGACTATGTTGTTTCAGTCCTCATAATTACTGAAAGGAAGGTTAAATTTTGTTACCATTTGAAGATCTCACTGTTGAATATGATATAAAATACATGTGGTTTCATAATGCTGTTCGACTGATTTTTCATACGGTTTAATAACTTTTTCCCCCACAATGATATATAATGGTAAATGCACTATCTCATAATTCAGCAGTCAAGAAATAGTTGCTCTCTGTTGTTGATTATCATTATGGCATTCGAGTAGTGTTTACTGTTCTTTCCTTGCTTTCAGCTATTGTATTCCTCTTCCATTTACATTCTTTTCATCTTTTTCATGTGCAGCTGCTTTTATTTCTGTAGAAATTAAGATGATTTAATTTGTTAATTGTGTACTTCTTAATTGATTTCTTTCATGAAAGAAATACTTCAAAGACTGAGGAGCTTTATTTAAATATGTGGTAGAGCACCCTGATGTAATATATGTTGTTTTCTCTAAGACTGTCAAGTGAGATACACTAAATTGATTCAGTTTCAAGAATGAAGTGTTTACTATCATGAAAAATATTGTGACAGTACCTCTGGAAGCGTTTAGATGAAATTTCCATCTTGGGCTCAGAATACGCCATGATCAGATGTGGTCATGAGTGGTGGAAGAAGCACCACTCATTTTCATTATGGTTTTGTACTTGTATGAACTTGTTGCAATTGAGGGAATCATGGTATCTCTGTCTGTAAAAGGGGAAGGAAGAGATGGTAATATTTAATTGGGAATATTATGTAATGTGGAAAAATTGCTTTATTTCACAACTTTTCATGTCTTCTTCAAGTGTTTTTAAGTAAGAGCTGTCCTTTTCTGGGTGTGGGTGTTTTGTTTGGAGGGGAGGGTAGAGTTTGTTTGGTTTTCGTGTTATTTTCAGTTGGCTGGTTGATTGGTTTTCTTGTGTTTTTTTATGTGTAGCATCTATATTTTAATAATGACAACAGCTTCTTTAAGGCTTTCTTTCCCTGGTTATGACTCAACAAGGCACATAAAAATTTAGGCTACGAAGAGGTAAAGTTACAACCTCTTTATTTAGAACCCCAGCAGTTACTGTGGCTGAGCAGCATGCTATTGTGAGATGTAGGATGTCATAAGCTATGTCAGTTCATATTTAGCAGTTTGAGATAAGTCTGGTATGTATGAAGTTTTATATCAGGTTTCTTTTAACCTTTCAGACATTAAATATTTAGCTCTTGTCTTTCTATTAAAACACGAAGAAGAGTGTGTTGGTCAACTCTTTGCTTAAAAAAGTCCCTGTTTCTGCAAGTTTATTTCTGCCTGTGGCTGTCCACAAGGTTTGCACAGCAGCTTTAAGGGCCAGAATGTCTAAAAACTGGCTTATCCAGTTAACTTGTTTTTGTACTGAGGAGTGAAATATAAATGTTGGATGTCTTCCTTACTTTTTACCATAATCCTAAATTCAGGTTCAACAGACACTTAAAACTCTATTCTTGAATCAGATGCCTGTGGAGACATTTGCTTTCTCCTTGACTTTGTGGGAAATAGAGAAAGCTGAGAGTGTGGAAAGGTTCTCATCAGGTTGGGCATGGGAGGAGGCTTGGGACTGATCTTACCTGTGCCCGGGGGCTTGGGCTTTCCTCAGCCTTTTCAGCAGTAGAGCTTATTCTGTGATGCTGCATGTGCTGTTCTGGGCAGGGAGGATGGTGATGATGCTGGCAGGAGAGCAGCCAGCTGTGACTGCCTTTCTGCTTCTTACTGCTCAGAGCATGCATGAGTGGTTCCTTGTAACTGCATCAGAAATACATCAGGAGGCTTCCTTACCTTTTTTTCCCCTCCATGCTGTTACCCTGAAATGCTTGGGAAAACTTGCTGTAGAAGACATGAGTATGTTTGCTTGAAAGGTCTAGCACCATAAGTAACTAACCAGAAAACTTTTATCAAATCCCTCACGAGGGAGTTCTGCCATATTATTCTCTTCAACAACAGTATATTACAACTTACTGATTTTTATTAATACCCATATGTTAAAATTTACAGTACATTAAAATACTCTGGAACCAGAAAGAGTGGGTGAGCAAATAAAATCAGCCCCTATATATTTGCTGGAATAGCAAATATACTGCAGTGTCCTCGGGGTGGTGTACCTGGGGAAAGGGACGCTACAATTGATACTCTGAACAGCTCTTTAAAGCCCTTGGTGTGAGCACATGCTGTGCTTTTGACACAAGGTGAGTACAAATGAGGAATAACAAACATCTATAGCTACCCCAGACAGCACACTCTAGGGCACTCTGGTAGCAGTGACTGAGTTTCTTGGATTTTCACTCTGAGCTTAGTAGTCTGCACATTGCTGTCACCATGGTCTTCTGTTTTATATTGTGTACTGCAGCTGTTGTGTGTGGTCTTCCCTTCTGTACAGTGCATGTTTCAGGTTGACATTCAGTCATTTGCAGATCTTTACTAGGACTTTGGGAGGAGTTTTTCTAATCCAACAGCTGTGAGATTGAATCTTTTTGTTTTAAAACCACTGAAATGCATATAATTTGGTACCAGCTAGCAGGACCTAAAGGATGATCTGTGAGTTGACAATACTTGTTTGACTAGGTCCCTTTTACCCTGGGGTGCTGGGTACTGTTTCCAGCTGACCCCTGGGGATGGTTGTCTGGAAGGCAGGAAGTGGGAGCCATTCAAACACAGAAAATCCCAGTTTCTAAATCTCTCAGTCGGAAAAGACAAAACAAAAAGCTAAACAGGAAAACTGCAGGTGCTATCCAGGAAAAGCATTTTTGCAATTTTATCTGTTTTGTGAAGACTTTATTCTTACTCTTAAAAAAACCCTCAAAACCCCCTTCCCAAAAAAGATCATCCAAGAACTCAAGAGAACCTTCCAATGCAAAAAACGCTCCAAATGCAACAAGGAAACAGCATGGATTTAGTTCTTCCCTCATTTCTTTGAGGCAGGAAAGCAGTAAGACCCTTGCAAGCCTTTTTTCAGCTGCCAGGTTGCTTCAGGTCATCAGACAGAGTTATTCTTTCTCATATTGCTTAAATTGCTTTTAACTATGTAGGAAAAACCTGTTTTTAGGTGAAGGTTTACTGCTGTATCACTGCCAGGGTTTCTCTTGTTGTCAGCCTCCCAGTGATGCCAGGCAGGCTGCCCAGCCGCTGCATCAGCCACTGAGCCTCCTCTGTCATGGGGAGCAGAGCCAGTCCAGAGGGCACATCGGAGCATCTCAGTTATGGTCCTGCCCTGAATTGCTCTTGCTCCATTGACCATAAAGGGAACAGATTTGGGAGAGGAATTGCCTGGTTGAGAGGTATGCATTCAGTCCATTGCCCATTTCTGGTTTCTGTCTTCAGAGTCCTGATAGTCATTCTCGAATGACGACAGCTTTTTATTGAAGTTTGGTTCCTTGCCAAGCTCTGAATATAGTTGCACTGATTTCTTTTTCCTAGTTCCTGTCAGGATCTAATACATAATTTGTGTATGTATATTTACTTTCTGGAATAACTCCTCTGAAGTTTTGCTGGAAAGAAATTTATTAAGAGCAAGTAAGATTCAGGGATTCAGGCTGTGAGTTACCTCTGTTGGCTCTACAGCCCATCACATGGAATCAAATGGAGGTGGAGTCTGCTCTGCATATGTACTGAAAGCTTTGCTAAAACTGAGACAGAAATTATCAACACTGGAGCACAAGACCTTCTGGCCAAACCCTTGCCCTAAAAGGTTCTTTGCTGTGAGAGTTGGTCCATTCTATCCTTATGAAAAACCAGTCTTGCACTCAAGTGAGATGGTGCTTTTTGATAACTTGTACCAGCCAGTTTCCCAGGGATCAGATATGCAGGTACATGCCTTCCCAGGAGAAGAGGAAAGTTAAAGAGCTTTACTCTGGTCTTTCTGGCACGACCTCCCTCAGAGGAAGCAAGCACCTTCCTGTGTTGCCGAGCCTGCCATGTTATGTGCCGAGCTGCATACGCTTAAAAAGGGGATTTTGTGTCTCTCCTTTTGCTGCCAAAGAGTTACTTTCTGGCATTGTCTGCTCCTCTCCGGAGCCTGATGCCCTGCAGCTGGCAGCTTCTGGAGGCGGCTGCTGCCTGCCTGTGCCTCCTGCTGACAGATGGGTTGGTGTCAGGCGGTCAGGCAGCCCCAACATCCTGCCTTTGTGGGTCGACTCAGCTGTACTTTGGCATTCAGCACCCAGCTGGAAAGATCTTTTCTGTGTTTCCAAAAAATAATAAGGAAAAGGAGGAGAGAGTCACTTTGTGGGCTGTAGCAGTACCTGCCTTCTCCCCACCAGAAAAAACAAGGCAACAAGGTTTTCAGGGCAGCTGAATGTCCTGGGCATCTAAATAAGATACCTTATCAGAGGCGGCTGTGGCACATGTCAGCATTCACCCTTTTACCCTGTCTTGTTGGTAGATAATGAAATTGTGACTTACACTTGTCAATTCTGCCTTCTTGATATGATAGCATTACAGGACTCAACTACGTCCCAGTGACCTCTTCAGGTCTGTCTGTACTGCTACTGTTTACGTGCTTGCATATACATGACAACGTTGCTTTTAATTTTTCTTTTTTTCTTACCTCATTGATAGTACATGAAATATATTACAACCTCAGTACTTCTTATCAGGGTTAGTTTGTTTTCTTCAGGAAGAAAAACAGTAGCACACTTTGGACAAAGAACCCAAATCCCTATCTGCCCACCCTTTCTTTTCATGAGTACTTTGGGTTTAAGTAACATCAGAATTATGCAGGGAACCTCTTATATTTACTTTCATCAACCTTGCATTTCAGAATAAAAGTAGCTGTTGCGGATGGAGCATTTCCTTGCAGATGTGTATTTGTCATTTTGAGCATCATATCAGATTTGGAAGTGAATAGTGTTACAAGGAAGTTTGTTGGCTGGTGTAAATTGGTGTAGATCCCCACCTTCAGCATTCACCCCTGCCTTCATCTGTCCAAAGCAGTGGCCTGAGCAGCCGGGTCCATCTCCTTCTGTTGGTCTAGTGCTTTTTCAGTAATCCCGTGGTCCTCATGGGGCAGTGTGTGTGCAACTGAGAACTTGGCATCTTCCCCTGAGCCTGAGGCTCCCGAAGTGCTGCCTCATGCCTGACAAAGCAAGCAGCTTGCTTGTGGCTTTCAGGGGTTTTAATCAGATGAACAAAACACATGCCGGGGAACAAGGTGATGTTCATGTTCTGTGGATTTCTCACATGTGCCCCAAGTGACTGGATTAGTTTTTCCCTTATGAGGTAATTAAGATTATGTTTCTGAGGCTCACTTCTTTGACAGTCTTGGTCAAATATAAGGAGATTAGACTTCTTGGAAAAATGCATTTTCCGAGAATTTATTTTCCATTTTGATTCATAAGACTTTCCTTAAAGATGTGTTCGTGAATAGCCCAGTTTTCTCCATCTTATGTTTATTGTTCCATGTTCTCTTGATTTTTGTAGCTGCCTGGTACTTTGGCTGCTCTGAACTCCATGAAAGGAAGGCCGTATTTTGCTTTTTATGTTCACAGAAAATGAATGAACACCTCTGGACAGCTGCAAAACAAATGCTGGTTAGAGACACTTGGTTCTCTGCTTTCAGCTCTGGAAAATTCCAGCCTGGATTTTTTTTTCTTTAAGTGTACTTTCTCTCTGATCATCTCCTGAAACCTGAATAGTGTTCCCTTTTGCAGCTGAATCACTCGTGCAGTAGGAAAAATTTTAGCGTTTCTTGCCTGGGGACACCTGTGCAGGTAGAAAACAGTCTACAGGCAGGATCTGTGGGAACATTCCTTGCTAGCAAGTGAGGTAAAAGCATAAAAACTTATTCTGTTTTCTAAAGGGAAACCATTTGTAATCCCTAGGAACCAAGTAGAAAGAATAATACTGTATCTACCCCTTGCAGCATGGGTTTGCATATTTGGAAAAGTAAGCAGATAATAATGTAGAGGTAAACAACTCCACCGTCCTCAGGAAACAGTTATTTGTAGGAAAGTAGTGAATACATGATCTTACTGTTGTGCTTTGATGAAATAGAATAGGCTTGCAAGCACATAGAGTGTACAGGTATCGTGAAAGTAAGTGCAGAACTGACTTAACATTATACTGAGTGATCAAAAGAAACTATGAAAGTGATTGTTTTATTTTGTATATGGTTATTTTACAGACATTAATTAGCTTATTCCCAATGGATGACCTCTGATTGGTTTTCATCTTCCCTCTTAGAAAGAGTGGGCAAGCATGAAGAGATTCACAAATAGGCTGTGGAAGAAAATGACCTTTTCTGAATTGGATCAAAGATTCATCTAGGCCAGTTCCCCAATCCTTCTGCTTCTCTTTGCAACAGCTAGTTTGAGTTGTTGAAGTGAAGAATATAAAGAAGAGTGACAGTGTTTCACCAGTGTTCTCCGTACTCTGGCAATTTTGTGCTTCAGGGACTCAAAGCTGGTGTCTTCAAGGTGGTGTCTTTGTTTTTTTTTTTTTTTGTTGTCCTCTAGATTTTCCTTCTGGGAACCTGCCCAGCTACATTCTACATTTGAGACACCCTTCAAACTTTTAGTGTATAGAAAATAACACAAGCATGAGTTCAAACAATTCAACTGCATCTGGTTGAGGGAGAAGGTTTGTTTTTTGTTTTTTTTTTTTAACTTGAAACTTTAATTTTATTCCCTATAGCTGTTTTGGAAGAGGAGTTTGCTGTTCACTTTCAGCCTTCTGCTGAAATCTCAGTAGCTATCTTTCTCAGTTACTCTCCTATACTCTCACCAGATCATCTCTTTAGGGAGTGGAAATTCCCATAAAGGATGAGAAATGCCCGTAAAGTATTTAGAAATGGCCTGTAAAGTATTTAGGAATTGCCTGGGTGTCCAGTGCAATAGGTTCCAGTGCAAACTGGACTGTCTTTGTTGTGTTATGCTTCCTTAAAATATTTCAAAAGTTACCAGCTGTGAAAAAGTTGACTAATGGCAAAACTGGAAGAGCTAGACCATTATGTATAATGTTTGAGACTCAGCGTCTCACTTGTAATTGTTATTGAGAATATAGGTGCACAATTTCTTTAAACAGTACTTTAGTGATTCTTTCTTCTTTGTGTTCCTTTTAAAATAATTCCAAAAATAATTTTGCTCTGGAGCAGCTAAAAAGCCGCAGTGCTACAGAACTGTATCATCTGAGCAGCTTCTGAGTGATGAAATTCAGTTCAAGGCCATCACTATATGGAGGGTTTTAAAACCTCACCAAAATACCCACAAAACTCCCAGTCAAACAACCCAAAACCAGAAAACTCCACACCAAATATGTAACACTGCTCTGCATTGAATTTCATCTGTCTCTTCTACTACCCAGTAAGTATTGGGTGTTTCTTCATAGCTGAAACTCTTACTCATTCTACTCAAATGTTCCTCCCTTTCTATATAACATTTTTGTTCACATTCTTTATGATCATGGTGATCAGCACAGGGCCTGTTCATCAGATTGATTCACTAGACCCTGTGTTAAAATTTTGTATAAATTGGATATAATTTTAGCTCTGGACTTCCTGAGGAGTTAATGAAGATCTGAGCTTGCCCTAATACATCTCTTCTGATGTGAAGATGAAGGTGTACCCTGATGCATATTTAGGTGTATTGAAGGAGCCAGAACTAACCCTTGTGTTCATTGTTCCAGGATGGGCTTGTTTTAACTTGAATGTGATTAATCCCCACACATCTGTTTTTCATTCTAATCAAAATGTAACTAATACCTCTTTTTGCTTGCTCATCACTGATTTTTCATGAATCCATAACAGACTCAAGAAAAAAGGTTTGCTGTGCTTGACTGAAATCTGAGATCATTTGAGTAAAATTACTTGAATATCACCAGTAAATTTCAATTAGTGTTACTTAGAATAATGACTATAATTTGACAGAAAACAGGTCTTTGCTTTCTGAGCTTATTACCTTATCAGAAATAACACCACTCCTCTGTCACAGCAGTTTTCCCTCTACTTGTTGAACTGCCAAAGATACAGTGCTTGTGGGGGTGTTTCTCTCTTCTCCCTCATCATGGTACTTTCATAATGTAAGAATTTTCTGCAGACATTTGCTGAGGAGGTTTTCCTGTTTGGAAAGGTACAGCAATTCTTTAGGCCTATTGATGACTTCTAATAATTAGGGTTTAAGAAGGGTCAGTGTGGTATCCGAACCACTAATGTCATGCCTTGTGCGCACGTGAGAAGCAAAATTAGATAGAGTAATAGATTTCTACCTCCTGGTCAGTTTGGTGATTTGGGGGAGCTGGAGGACCCTGTGTGTATTGAGGACTAGCTAAATTCATGTTGTGGTTTCCAAGGGGAACTTTGCTGCCTCCTGCCCCTCCACCACATTCTGCCATCCTCTCAGTCCCACAGGTGCCTCTGCTAGACTGTGCTCCTTGATGGATCCACCAGAATTTAGTGGGATTGCTGGGTATAATCACAGTCTGTGTGCTGGCACAGGAGGGGGATGGACTCCAAGCACAGAGTGCTAAAATATGTTTTATAGATTCCTCAATTTTAACCAAAAAAGATCCTGTTTTAAAAAAAATAAAGATAGAATGCTTTTCAAGTAGGTTATTTTAGAGGATTACGAAAAAGAAGTCTGCATCACCTGTGTAAACTGGGAATGCATTATCCAAACCATTAAAAATGTTCTGTTGAGGAAGCCTGTTCCTTGTCCTCCTTTATATCCAACATGTTTTAAGTCTCCTGATCTCCTTGTCCTCGTGTTGTTTTCGCTCTCTGAACATATTTTTCCCGTTTGAAACCAGAAACTGTTGCATTAATTTCTGCTGAAGCTCCGGGAGCTTATTTTATCTTGAAATCTCCTTTTATTTGTCGAATACTCGTATTTTGAAGATTTTTTTTTCCGTTTCTGCTTTGCAACGTCTTAGAGTTGTGCACTTCAGACGCTGGTACTTGTTCACCAGCAGCAAATGTGCTGATGACTTTAGTTTTATTACTTGGTTGCTCAGTCATTGTGAATTCCCATTTGATATGGGTTGAAAATCCTAAAGCTTCACAGCCTGTTTGCATGTGTTAATCTGACCCGCAGTGGCAAAGTATGAGGGTTCTGAGGGCAGTTCCTGCTGAGCAGGGAGGGCAGCTGATACACCCTGTGTACAGAGGAGATCAGTTTACCCTGGAAACTCACTAAACGTCTCTGCAAATCTGCTACATGTATCAGAAATAAAAAGCGACTCATGAGGTACAAGCATTGCTTTTCACAAGGAAAAAGGAATCCTCTGCAGCTTTAGTTTTTATGCACAAGGGTGTTTATGGATGTTAATTGGAAAATTTGTGCTTGCTTTCTAAACTGTGTGCTATAAAGAATGTGCTCTGGGAAATTTTGGTGCTATTTTGCACCGTTCTGTATTAAAGTTGGTTTACTACATCACATCTAGTAAAAATCACTTAGACAAGTATTTATTTTCTGCTAGTCTCTATGAAAGGATTTAAGAGTGGCACAGGCATCCTCTGAGAGCAGTCCCCTGCTATCCTGCATTTCATAATCTCCTCTATAAAATTCCTACTTAATATACATGGACTTTGCAACAAGCATTCTTTTTGCTTTCAGTTGCATCTACAAATTTCTAAGTTCACCCTGTAGATCTGGGATAAAATTGAACTTCTGCTAGATATGCAGCCCAAGATTTAATTACTGCTGATCTGACTTGGCATCCAAAGTTTGGGAACAGCTGAGTGTGCTGAATCAGATCTTCAGCCTGTGCAAACTAATTCTTTTGTAAGTCAGCTGAGAAGCTGGTACAGCCTGTGTGTCATTTCTGTCGTGTATGGATGTGAAATACTTAGGCTGACCTTCGTTGTTGCTCTGTAGATTTTGGGTTCAAAGCAGCAAGGAGCTTCCAAGGTGGAATCTGAGAGTGGAATAAAATTAAGATAAACACAGTTAGGGTAGAGATCAGCAGTCAAAGATTAATTAAGGTCTCATGCTCAAATTTCAGATTGAACATTTCTGTTCAGCAGCAGTTCTCCTTTGGGGATTCTGTAGAATTAGTTTTATGCTAAGTATATTTTCATTGCATTGATTTGAATCAACAGAGTGTTGTATGAGGCATGTGTTCATTGAATATTGACAACTTAGAAGCACAGGACAAATGTCAAGGATGTTGGGAAGGAAGAGACTACGAGTTTGTCCATGAGTCTTGAATTCCTGAACCCAAGCAATTTATCTTAATTAAATTATGACACTGATTGGTGCTAGATGCTGCTGTGTTGCATACCCTGCAGATTTCCACAGGAGCAGCTGTGAAGGCAGTTAAATTCACTGAAGACTTTCCCTGGGATTACAGGAGGTTATTTGGCACCAAAAAGGAAATTTGAGTATATAGAAATACTGTCGAGGCTACTAAGCTAACTCAAGGGGATAAAACCCAACCAACTCACCCTTCCCTCCCTTCCTGAGGGAATGCCAGCTTCTGAGGATGAGGGATGTCTAAGTAGTGTATATACATGCTACACTGGTCTTGGTCATCTTCATAGTGAAATGGAACACCTGATTTTCCTCATTACTTTAGGAAAAAATGATGGTGTTACTTGGGAAGCTTTTGGTGTGCTGTGAACAGATACCTGGGTTGAAATGAAGCTGGGTTAATTCAATACAGGCTCACTCCTAGAGGACAGGTCAGTTGAGTAGAGGTAAAATACTGCTGCATCAGACAGGCAAGTGCTTGGGAAAGAGATTGAAACAGAGTAAGGTAATTAGGGCAGGAGACAAATGTATTGCATGACACTACGTACATGACTAGGGCTAGAATCAAAAGCAGCCTTCCTGGAGGTCTTTGGCTGTAACACCAAAAGGAAGGAGTATAAAAGTGGAAACAAAGCATTATTTCTATTATGATTTCTTTTATATACTTACATGCAAGGTACTTTCCAAATCCTTGAAAAGGGTAATCTCTGCTTCAAAGCACTCATTTTTTGACTACAGAAATGTAGGACAGTATAAGTAGTTTTAATGCCTAATTGCCCATCCAGAAAATACTTAAAACAGTTAAGGTTAAGAGTTAAACTTTGAAAAGTTAGGAACTGTGGAATTACAGTAGACTTCAAAGCTTTTATTATGGTATATTTCAGAACTTTTTATCTGTGTATCTTTTCTTGGCCATGCATACTGTAGAAGAAAAAAAGGCTGAATGGGGATAATTGCTTGTGGAGTTTAGCTCCTGCCACTTCAGACAACTGTGTGCATTAGATGTTGGGTGAGAAGGACCTATGCAGCAAATACCATAGGTCGTGGCACACTTCTTACCGTCCTGCAGGCAATTAAAGGGCAGAGTGAAGTACTGACAGTTGTAATCACAGCCTAGAAGTGATGGCGGGAAGTGCATTTCCCAGATCTCATATGTCCCTTAATTAAGCATGGCATAGAAGTCTTAGAGTTGTGTTCAGCTTGCAAAAAAGCTCTTGTCAAGTTCTGCAGTGGGGCATCCAGGACTGAGTGCAGGGTTTCTGGGGAGACTTAGGTGAATTTGTGTTGAGGGCTTCTTGGCACAGCTGGAACCGCCCTAATGGATGGCATGGGGAGGTTGAGGTTGTCTGTGAGAACTCACATTTTGCCTGTTGTTTTCCTCAGTTATTTGCAGGCATCAAAAGTATGTTGATATTGACAAACTCAGATTTAACTTCAGGTGCTGGAGGGAATACGTGTTAGAAACCACTAAGTTTTTCTGTGTCGGTAGCTAGTTTTTCTAGCTACTCGTAGAGCAGAAAAGGAACAAAGTAAAGTTTCTTTCTTCCATGACTGAACCGTTTTTCCCTTTCTTATCTTTCCCTGACTGTCTCTTTGCCTCCCAGGAGGGAGAGAGGAGGGGACATACAGCAGACCAGACAGCTAAAGTTTGGCTAAAAAAAAAATAAAAAGTGAAGAGTAGTGTCTTACAAGCATTAGATGATATTAGCAAGAGGCAAAGCTTACCAGACTGACTTGTAGCTAACCTACTGATGATGTTCTGGGATAGAAGTGTCACTCGGAGGATGCTAAGGATGACTGATGAAACACCTGTTTCTTCCATCAACATGTAGGGCTAGGGAGAAAATTCTCATAAAATAGCAATTTAACAAGTGTAATGTTAACTTTCTTACATTTCTGCAACTGAAAAGATGGTTGGCACAGTGCACTTTTGAACCTTTCCCCTCCTCTCCTTTATTTACAGGACAGTAGTTACCAAAAGCTGTAAATTTTCCCACTGAGTATAAAGACTGTGCAAGAAAAGCTTTAGAATGAGCATACACACTTGAGTTTTTCTGAGTCAATGTCCAAGACCACATCCAACTGTTTGAATATTTTTCCAAAAGGAGGTTATTGCCAAGGACTTCTTGTGGAGGTAAACCATGTGTGACTGCTAGTACCTTCAGCAGACAGTTTATTGCAGGAAAAGTGCCACGCCAAAACTAAATTCCACAGTTGCCAAGCACTGGATTGTGGACTTTCTTGTTCTGTTTGCAGCTCTAGGCGGACATTTTATAGGTTATGTCTTATCTCAGAGGTTCAATTCAGGTTAACCTCATCTATTTTCTTTTACTTCTCCATTCCCCATCACTTCACCTGTTATATTCATGATCTACAGGAGTATAGAAATCTGTTTCTTCTTTATATTGATACATAAAAGTTGGCAGTCAAAATATTCTACAGTTCAATCAAAATAAATTAATGAATATAATTAATATATTGTCTCCAGACAATATATTGAACCAGACAGGAGTGGAGCTATAGTATATTTAAAATATAATTTGTGTGTTTCTCCATGAGCTTTTCTAGACATGGCTGCAACATTGGGAAGGTGAGAAGTTTTATTATTACTTGAAATAAAAATGAGTGAAATGATGTATGTGGTCCTAGAATTAAATGTAAATGGATAATATTGCTATGGATTTTGCAATCTGAATTTTATCTAGTTGCATCACTTGATTTGGCAGTTGATGACTATTTATTCAGGTATTAGTAGCTCACTGAATCATTGTATCTCATTTTATCTTTTCACTATTACCCCTTTTCAGGAGATGTACACAGTCATACATATTCTATTTTATTGAAATGCCTTATAGAGCCTTTCAAAGAACTGGTTTCTGTGGAAGTCTTAAATACGAGGCTGAGAGAAATGCAAAATAGTGCGTTGTAAACTGATGGTTACAGGCATTACAAGGACTGTTTATTCCTCCAAAGCTTGATTTTTGCTGTTTATGGCTGTCCTGCCAGTTCTGTGTTCTGAAGGCCCCTTTAGGCCAGCTCCTTGCTTCTGCCATGGGCTGTATTTCTATGGAAAATGCTCTGGAAGAGCAGTCATCCTCCAGGGGCTGCGGTGAGTAAAGGTTTCTTAAAGAGCTGGACTGGAGCTTTGAGGCATTTCTGTGACCAGAGTGGCAACCTGTAGGAGGTTGCTTTTGTGTGTGACAGATAGTGTGTGTCCTGCTGTGTGCTGAGCTGCCACTTATTCCTCCTCCTCCTACTTGGAGCCCCTGTCCCAGAGGCAGAATGTGTTACAACATGCTACTCAGTGTCCTTTTGGACAGCACAAGTACAGTCAATCTGGCTGGCATGCCAGTTTCTGCTGTTGTCTCCAAGCAGCTATGTTTCCCTGCCCACATTATTTCTGTTTTAACAGCTTAAAGAAAAACAAATAAAAAATCAAGCTCCACAGAACAGGGGATCCCCAAGCTCTATTTATAAAAGCTTCTTACTCAACTTCACATTACTCCGCAGCAACTGCATAGTGAAGCTGCTATGCTAAACACACTTTGACTGCATTGCAGTATTATAAATTCAGTTCCCTTGGCTATAGGATACAATGGTGTTGGATCAGGTTTAGGGATCAGATAGAAAGTACAAAGTCATTGACGTAATGTTTTTGTTTATCCACCTCCTGGAAGGATTGTGATATTTAAAAAGAAATCACCTGTTAAAAAGAGACTTGTTGGTGTGTTGTGTACATCCATGTTCAGCATTATGAGAAATACTGTACTCCTGTTTGCAGAAGGGGACAGCAATGGAAGAAGTTAGTAAGTGAGGACATCAATTAAATCTCAGCATTTGAAGAAGAAAGGCCTTGACTCCTTTTATTTTTTTTTTTTTTTGTTGCTCTCTAAAAGCGAAGGACACTTGAGGTTTTTCTCTTGAGATGAGCTGGTTCAGTTCCTTGAGAGGTTCTAGAAGAAAAAGAAAGGCAGCAACATTACTGTTTGATTTTACTGCTCTGTTTGTTTAGGTTGTTTTTAAAAGTTTAATGCATATCAGTTTGAAAAAAAACAGTTTTTACTATAAGAGAATCTCATAGCTGAAACTAAGGAATAAGTAACTTCTATGTTCTAAAATTTGCATTGCTACTTATCAACTCTGATTATCTTGTACATCATATTTTATAAAATCTGTTGATTTATTTGTTTCATAACTTTGAAAAACTTTATGATAGATCACTAGACCCTTATGCCAGATGAAGATTTATCTTCATTTTCTGAAATAGTTTGTTCTTTTTTAAACAGACCAAAGAGCTTGTTGCTCATTCAAAATCAACAGGTTTCTGAATTTGCCGTGACTTTATACTGGTGGGCCACAACAATGCAACAGTTCTGTAACTATTCAACAGGTAAAATCTCTAAAGTTTTGTGGAAATACTTCTTTTTGTTGATCAGGCACCCTAATTATCTGCTGATTACCTTACTGAAGTTCAAGAGAGTCCTGTTACACCTAAATTGCTTCTTCCCTTACTAGCTTTTCAGATTAATGAAATATGTCCTGGATTAGAGTGAGCAAAAGTAAATAGTTCAATTAATATTATGTTTTTTCCTTTGAAACCCTTTTGCTTTCTTAGAGTTTGGACAGCAAATGTAGGTAATCAGATTTTGTTCCTTGCTGAAGCAGTTAGATAGGTACTAGTGGGCTGATGTGTCTGTCAAAGGAAATCAGATCTCTGAGTAAATAGAGGCAGGTTAAGATGGAGGAAGGTTCAATTACAGTTAAAGTTGTATGGAGCAGTGTTGTTGTCTTACATCGTCTTTTCTAATAGGCTTGTTCTTTGTGACTACTCACAAGCCTATACATAGAACAGCTGCCATGAGGGTTAACAGTTTGTACAGGTGGTCAGCGTACAAAAGGGAATTGTTTTCTTCCTTGGTATTAAGAGTCCCTGAAACCCGCCAGGTAGGAGATCTCTTGAAGCTCAAAAGGATACGGAATATCCGATAAGGGAGCTTGTACTTAGCAGTCATATCTAAAATAATTGAGTAAAGATAGAACAAGATTTAAAACCCAGCATCAACATTTATCCTTGCCTTCCTGAGCTGAAGTCAGCACAGCCCTGTGGTGTCCCAGTGCTTAATTTTCAGGAGCAGAGCTCTGCCCAGATTTCAGTTTTGAATGTCGCATCATCCTTTGGGGCAAAGAGACCTTCAGGTGTTGCCAGTGATGGATGACAACAGACTGCATGGTGGCTGAGACTGTGCATAGGCTATTGGGATTTGTGGGGACAGTCTGCATCCCTAAGTCTCCCTCTGTCCTGTGGCTCAGGCCACGTGCAGGAGGTGCACAGACGGAAATCTGTCTGTGGGGATGAAATGACGTCAGAAGGTCTGAAAGGCTTTTTTCAAGTAGGAAGCAGGGATGATTCTTGTTTTCTGATGCACAGTGGGGTAGTGACAGGGAAAGGTCCCACTCCTGGTCGGCTGACAAGCACTTGTCTACCAGTATCTTCTGGCTGAGCACAGGAGGGGTGCATGGGCAGCCCTCAACAACAGGAGGTTTTACTCACATAGTTTTCTTTCTTTAAGTCAATATGTTGGGCTGTGTCCCTTCAGTTGTTAATTTTGTATTGAAGTGTTAAGAATATTTATCTACTGTAGTGTCAGCATTGCACTTAGTTGCATTGCTTATTCCCTAATACATATTTTGATTTTTGTCTTTACATTGGTAAATAAGTAATAAAATGTAGCTTAAATTTTAAGCTATTACTGAATGCTAGAGTTTTGTCAGAGGGGTGGCATTGGCATTACAGCTCTCAGTAGTATATAGCACAAAATTGGCCTTGCTGAGATGTGTTTTTTCTGTTGCAGTGACTGATCTCTCTTGGATTGTGTTTCCTCTGGTTGCACTGCTGAAAATGGGAACAGGCATAGCTTTATGTGATACGGGGAAACATATAGTCCATGCTGCTTTACTTCTGAGTCCTAGAGAGGTTTGGGCATAAATGGCATCTGTAGGCTTTCTGTAGTGCAACTTTGTAATCCTCTGTTGTTTAGAGATTACTGAGGTTGTGTACATCATTGAAACATTTATATTTAAACATTAATGCTATCTCTGATCATTGTTTGTAATGACTGTTTAATCAGTTGCTATTTTTACTATGTAGGAAACTGTCATTCAGAAAATGATAGCAGAGTGTGGACAGTGGATTTTTTTCTGCATACTGCAGTAGAATTAATTTTGATTTGTCATATAACTGGTGTGAGAGCAGATTATTTCATTGATTCTGATGGTACTAGTAGTTTGTTAGATTTATTTAAAATGTAAGTTCATTATTTTGTAAACTTTGAAGCAGTTTGGCCTACTATTTTGAGATCTATCAATAATTCTGGAGAGTACTTAAGCAGGAGATTTTATTTACAATATCTGACATACCTCAAGATATTCTTTTAAAAGGCTGGATTTTTTAGTCCTGACTCCTACTTAATCATAAATGGAACTCTAGAATCAAGATTCTAGTTATGTGCAAATCAATTAGTAATTTGGTGAGGATTGATCAAATGTGGACACTGATATGATTGGTGTTGGAGGCCTCTAATTCTATACTATATATACAACTCAGAGTTTTCAAATTGCATTTAGTTGGCCCCTAGAGTCTTTCACGCTAGTGTGTGTGTTGCTCACAGCTGTATAAAAGACCAGTCATGGATTTGGACTTTCACTTTTTCCTTAGCAGTTAGAATGCGTTTGGATCACGACTTCTGGTTTAATTTATGTCCAAAAGAAGGAATATATTAGCATACACCAAAACTGCTCTGTAAACAAAGCAATGAATGATTAGTGGGAGCAAGCTGGTTTTTTTTTTTCTTTCAAAATAATTCCAGCTGCTATCAAAGGCAAATTTAGCTGTCAAGAGAGGTTGCAGAAATTCAGCTGATGGAAATGCTTTGCTGTAGTTTTCCATCTATCCTGTCACATCTAGCAGTGTTGCTTATGCAACAAATTAAAAAAAAATGCTGTTCAACAAAATACTGCCATGCCATTTTCTTCTGGGGGTATGGTAATGATTTACTATGGGCCAGAAAATGTTCTATCGCTGTTTTCAAGGTGGTACCATTGGTTCAGTGAAATAGAGAAGTGTTGCTCATTTACATTTCTGGCTACGGATGTTGTCAGGCTCTGGGCCAAAGGGAGATCCTGCACCTTTCCATGTCAGGCTGTTATTTCTAGAGATTGTGGCAGCGGGTTGTGTTTGCTGGTTAGGCAGCATGACTGGAAATGCAAGTACATGTACTGGAGTGTTATTTCAGAACTGGTGTTTCCCGAATGTGTAATGCGCTATGTAAAAGCAACCTGGGTGTGTATAAGTACTCACCCTCTACAAGCAGACTTTCAACCCCTTTTTTTGGTTAAATTTTGTATTAAATAGAGTATATATAGATAACTATGTATATTTTTCTGTATTAACATGAGAGTTGCAGCAAAAATTTCTCAAAATAGCACACTAAATTCATTTTATATGTTTCTATTTTCACATAAACTTCATTATTAAAGCATTAAAAAATTGGAGCAAGATGCGAGGTACTTGTTTTCAGTTTAACGTCAGAAGACAGAAGTGGATGTTGGTTAATTATAGTGAGCACGCCCAAAAGTTTCTATATTACAAGTGAACTAGTTGTCCTCATTTTACTGTATAATTACCCAGAGAGATTGCAAGTGGTCTGTGTTGTGAGCAATCCCCAGGGTGCTGGTGCATATAAATAGCACTAAGCATATGAACAGACTTCAGCAGTTGTGCTCAGTGCAGTCTTGGGCTGCAATTGCTGTTCTTTGGACGAGGGTCTCAGTGGAGTTGACATGCCATCAAACTGCAATAATTTTGCACCTTGCAAGAAAGAATTATTGCTTTGTAGGATTGAAAAATGCCTAAACCTGATTAGTGTGTAGCATATTTCTTCATAAAGAAGAATGCAGTCTTTATAGTTCTCAGTTTTCTTCCTTCTTTTGGTAGTAATTTGTGTGTGTTTATTAAATATTTCCAATATGTGCATGAGAATGCTTACTGTACTATGCATTCAACTCTTAATTATGCTGTGGCTCTTTGTCTTGAGAAACTTGAGAGAATAAAGGATTTGTACTCGACTCCATGGAATTTCTCTTTATGCAGTGTGCAACAATACAAACAGAGGTTTCGAGCTTTATTGAGTTAAATAATCCTGTGATTTCAAATGAGTGTGTAATGTGGAGTTGGACTCTGTGATATGAGAAAAACATGTACCACTTATTTCACAACTACTGTATCTTTTAATCTGAAAAATACCACTATTTAATCTCTTCAGTGTCTTAATTTTTAGGTTGCGTGGTTTGTGCTGTCTATAAATGTACAACTGTAAATTGTATTGAAATGAGTTAGATGTTGTAACTGAAAGGTCTACGTCCCTAAATTCTGGACCTGCTTTGTACTTGCACACTTCAATTTTAATTTTAGTGGGATGGGATGGGTGGCTTGTTGTTTGTTTTTTTTCTGGACTGTATTTGGCTTTTTTGGTGACTAAAAATATAGAGTGAATTCAGATTCACATTGAGTATTCCTTTTAGGAATATACACAAACTGTGATGCCTAGGCAGAATGTCAGAGTCTTTGAATTTCTCATTTTTAATAAGTTTACCTGAAGCTTTAAAATACTATTTTAAAATATTGCTTTGGCAGTGCTAATATGAAGTGTGGTTTGTAAGGAGGCAAGATTAGCTGGTAAGGATGAATCTAGGCAAGCTACTTGTTTGCCCTTTTCATGAATGTTGTAAAGTAAAAATATCAGATTTATTTCTGTGACTAATGTATTTCCTATGAGGAGATTGGAAGCCATTGGATCAATTCCATGGTGAGATTTTATCGCTTTATATCTAGTTCTGTATATGTCTCTTATGTGTTCAGATTCTCCTTAGCTCTCTACATATCTTTATTCTTACCAATACCACTGAGATGAAGATAGCAATTTTTCTCTCAAGGTGTGCAGGAAGCAAGGAAGAAGTGTGTTCTTTGCAAGCTGTTTTGTGTTTGATCCCAAGAAATTAATCACATTTTGTTTTGCCATCTGATTTTGACATTAATGTTACTTAGTAGCATGTCATGTTCTGTTCAATGACTGAAAAACAATAAAGAAGATAAGAAAGTAATAAATGAATTTACAAATAAGGCACATTTAAAAAAATAGATTTATTTTAAAGTGTGGAAAATCAGTATAGTTGAAAGCTCTTTTTTCATTAGATACTATGGTAGGTAGGATCTGTTCATGCATGCTATTTCTGCTGCCACCATTCTTTCTCTTTCATATTCATATTTTCCACAAGTTTTTCCAACTTTCAGAGTTTAGTTAACTTAGATTCTTTCCTACATATTCCTGTATTTCTGAAGATAGTAGTAAGTATAATATTTAATAAGTATTTAACATTTATATAATTATTTAGTAAACTAATCATAAGAGCTTTAATTTACAAGCAAGGATTGGCTGGTGCTCTTCTGGTTAAAGTTATGGGAACGCATTTTTTTATTTTGAGAGTGTCTGAAAATGACCCAAGTTTTATTTCAGTAATGGTTAAATTTTCAGCCTCCAGTTTGAAAGAGTTTCGATTAGATGGTCATATTAAACTGGAGAGGAAAAATGTGCTTTGATTTTGGTTGTGTTTATAGTAAAAGTGATATAATAATAGTTTGAGTTGAAGATAAGCATAGAAACTCTAAAAACCCTGTAAGCTTCCTATGGGATGACTTCGGGATCTGTGAAGTCGCACAGCTTTACAGAGATTGGTTTCCACTGAAAGTGGTTGGAAAATACTAGCACATGAAGCTGGACTGATACAAGAAGCAATTGTGGCCTGTAATTCAGACGTGAATTTTACCATTTGTGTTGGGTCTCTAAATAAAATGGAAATGCTAGGATTATTGAATGTGTGCTTGTATATATGAAGATAAAAGGGAAGTTTTTAAAATACTCCGGTTTTAGACTTGAGGAGAAGAATTGTAGCCTGAAGTAACTTTTTATAATTCCCATCAGTTGCTTTCTTTAAATCCTTCACATAACCTCAAGGATGATTTCTTTGTGCGCAGCAGTGCCAGTGTCCTGAAGAGATGTAGGGATGCTGCTCTGGGAGCAGAGCTCCTCTGGGAACTGCTGCCTTTATCTTCCCTCCTTGAGGTGGGATTGAAAGATCTTTGATGCCATTTGCATGTCAAACAGCAGCTGGGAGTCCCAGGGCACCCCCTGAAAGGCCTTTGCCACCGCTGGCACAGGGGGCTGTGGGAAAACAGCAAGAGCAGTCGGGCTTTGTGCTGCTGGCTTTGTTGAAGCCCAAGCCCCATGAGCAATCACCTAACTGCACCACGGACAAAAGGCAGCAACCTGAGAAATACTGCACTTGGATCAGCATGCAGGCTGCATTTCTCTGTGCTGAAGTTGCACCGTCACTAGAAACGTGTGTACGTAACATCAGTTGCAAGTAGAATAGTATAAATGTTTCCTTGAAGTTCATATGGTTTATTAATGGTGGGTTTTATAACAATTTCTGTTTGCAAGTGAACTGTTGCTCTTTTATGAACCTACCTGTGGATTTTGTAGAGATGAGCCCATTAATGCTTCAGTTAGTTTTAAATGGAGACAGAAAAACAACAGTCAATGACAACATTTCTTAAGTCTTCCTCGTTCATTGCTTTGGTATTAGCACTGAACAAAAATGAATAAAAAGGAGCAAGTACTCCTAACTCTCTCTGATAAAATATGTAGTAAGAAGATGTTTCTTAGGACTACAGTTCCTGCTGGTGGTCTGTTTTATTATTTTTGTTTATAATTTTTGCATGAAGGAGGGGGGATCAATGGTGTGATATTTACAGCTGTGTGTGGTGGGATAAAGTCTAAATGTTGCACCTCTTGATTTCTTTGGATGGAGGCAAAGACCAGTTTAGCCCATGCTTTTTTAAAGAATATTTTTCTTAGCTGCAGGTGGAAAAGTCCTTAAGAGGAATATTTCTGTAGGCTCTAGCAACTTAAATGAGGTTTTGGCAATACTGCTGTCTTGTAATAATATATTTCTGACAGGTTGCTTTTGACCATTTGATGCTTAAAAGCATAGTTTGTAATTCTTCAGAAAAGGCAGAAGAAATCTAACTTTCTGGTTTCAAATATTGCCCTCTCTATGTTTTAAGACTTTACCTTGCCTTCAATTAATATGAGTTTTGGAAAGTACAGTATTGACTTCTGCATAACACTCATTTAAATTAATATTTTTTTGTGGAGGGATGGGTTGTATTTTTTTTAAGAACTACCAGTAGAGAGGAGATGTTTGCCAAGGAAGAAAAGGAAAGGCGTAAAGAAAAAAGGAATATATTTTATATTTTTGAATGTTTTAAAAGTCAAAGGAAGGACGTAACCGAGTAGGAATTTTGTCTTAAAGTCTTCTTAGATTGTGTCATTTTGATCAGTAAGATTATACATGCTTCTTATGGCATGTGTTGTTTTTATTGAAAAACCTAATGAAGAATAGCTCTTCCAGCTGCAGAACCCAATCCACAGGCTACTGAAGTTAATTGGAGTCTTTCCACTTGCTTTCCTGAGTATTGGATCAGACTCTTGAAAATCAGCTTTCAGAAAGATAAAACCTGAGAAAGCTTTGAAATTCAAGAAGTTGCATTTCTGAGTTCTCTAAGAAATTGTCAAGGAGACCATGCTGTCAGGACAGAAAGCCTTTTCTGAAGCCTTTGTCTGCAGTGGGTTGAATTCAGCCCTGAGATGAGATCTCACCTGGATCTGGAGTGCCCCTTGAATGCCCAGTTTAAGACTTCACAGTAAATTGTGTATAACAGGTACATAAGCCTGCTCAGGAACTGGATGATTGGTATTTGGTGCGTAATCAGAAATAGATAATACATCTTCAGTCTCCAAACTTTAGGGATTGAGGTGATTTTATTTATTTATTTATTTTCACTTAATTTATAGTGCAAAAATTCATATGCAATTTCTTGATTGCAGAAACTGGAACTTCAAGGAAATAATATTCTCTCAAAAGTGAAGTACTGTTCAGATGGGTTGTAATGTTTTGATGTTAGTTTTAGCTGCATTGCAATCTTGCCTAAAGGCTGCAGTTGTTTGTATGGAAAAGCTTATGTAGTTTTGATTCCAAATTTTTTGTTTTTTAGTAAACATGGGTTCCCAACATATTTTTTTTTCTGCCTCTATGCTTTCCCATGCTAAATTAATACATTTATTGTATTTCATAGTTAGTGTATACACACACGCACACACATATATATAAATGTATGTATGTATATAGTGTAATCTTAGCAGGATTGCCTGCAAAGCACCTTACATCATTGCTAATGAGGAATCGGCCATGCCACAACTGTGTGTACATAAGGTTCACACTCTGTGGATGCTGTGGAGCCCAGAGCAGCAATCTGCACGATGACTTAAAGCTTATCAGTAGCCTTGCTTTTCTTAACTGCTGTTTGTGCAGCCTTTTCAAATGGTCTGTGGACCAAGGCTTGAAAATTGCCTAGTAAAATGTAGGAAAGATAAAGAACCCCTCTTTCTCCATAAATATATATAAATAGATATAGATATAGACATGTATCCAACTGAGAGCTCTTTCAGTGGGCTGTGGATACAAGGGGGTGTAGCAGAGCTGTGCCGACCCCAGCCGGGTGAGGTGGAGCCGGCATCGTGCAGCGTAGTGCGGAGACACGCTGCGGATGCTGGCGGTGACGAAGTTTGGTTTCTATTTACGGCTCCCTATTGTATAGTCTGCATTCCTGCCCAAATCGCTGCATTTCGCTGGAGTGCTGCTCTTGGGTTGAAGTCATTAGAGAGCTGCTTGAAGAGTTCACTTGTACATTCTCTATATAATTTTAGCAGCCTGCTCACAGGCTTAGTTATGCCAGGCATGATACTGAAGAGCATTTATTATCTTTGGAAGCCGTTGACATGACAAAAACACATGGGCTGGAAATTGTTCTGTAAGCTCATATTGTAACCAGTTGAAGTCAGCTGTAGATAAAAACGTTCCCTCTGTTTTCTTAGTAGTCTTATTTCATTGTTAAGTATCATGACGCCATAGTACACTCAGAGGTAAAAATGGAAGAAAATGATATCATATATCCACTTTACTTCCATTAGCTGATTAATTAGTAATTAAAAAGAAAAATCATACTTGCGGCAGTTTGTAAATATTAGCCCTGGAATATTACTTTCTGCTTTTAATTCCCAATTCTCTGTTGAGCCTCGCTTTGCAAAGATTCTCCCATTTGCCCCAAAGTTCAGGTACAATGAAAAGCATTATTTGTGTTGAATGTTCTTAGAGTGCTGACCAGTAATGGTCATTTAAGTTGACTGTGGAGCTGAAGTCATGATGATGCTAAAGGTAGTAATATTTCAAGTTCTATCTATGTCTTAGTCAGAAAGGAGTTAAATGTCTTTAGTTCCCTGAAAAAAAAATCTCCTTAAGTGATTTACAACTGAAATCATGACCTTTTTGGATGCCAGTGTAAAATTAGTATCAGTCAGATAAGGGTGGGGATTGAAATGTTAGGTCATGAGCATTATTTGATTGAGTAGCAACAGGTTTGATTTCACAGTTTAAAAGATCTCTGAATTCCCGGATCAGTCTGTTACTCAATTCAGTTCATTTATTTGACAAACTTAAGTAGGATGTACAAAAAAGGGAAGGGATATGTGTATGGATGGATGTACTCATGTTTAATGTGTGTATAAATCTGTTGAAGACAATGAAAAAGCCAATGTCTTGGAAAGATTAAACATGTACTTCAGTGTAGTGTTGAAAGAAGAAGCTATTAGAATTACAATACCAAATGGGATTTGAAAATGCCTTTCTTGCCAGAAACAAGAATGAATTCCATTTTATTTTTCTGCTCTTATTTCAATAAGAAGGATTTCTTCTCATTCCTGTGGGAATGGTCACGCTTTTGAGCGGATTGGTCTCTCTTTAATTAAGATCTTGGACATATCACTAACCAAAGTTTCCATGTAATAAATTCCTCTTAGAAAAATGCAGATGCTGTTTATGTTTTTTTATTTTAGTGTGAGCTTGTGAGAGAAGGTTTCAGTGAAGACACAAGGTCAGTGGTGAAGCATAGCATGTAGTTGGTGTTCATAGGATGGGAAAGGTATTGAAATAAGTAATTTTAGATCTGTTTCTGTATCGTGGTTTAATTTATGTTTTCCCTTTCATAAATGCATGATCAAGTCTCTGTCTTCAGAGCTTCTGGTCTTGCAAGGGGTTTTATACAAAGAGGTTTTGAAGTTACACAGACGCTTCATGGAAAAAAATATATATTTTCACTGTTTCATTAACTGGTGGAATACAGACTGCATATTGCAGTCATTTTTCATGTACGACAGTCACTCAGGTCTCTGGTCCTGTATACATAACCTTCATAGTATTTTCACTTAGGTCTTTTTATCTTCCTCTTATAATTTTTGCTTAAAATAATCCCAACAACAGCAACAACAAAAAACAGTCCAAACCTGGCAAGATTTTGTATAATGATGTGCAATAAACATTAATGTTAGGTATATTGCTCAAGCCTTGTGCACAAGCATGGGGTTTTGTTGCTGCTTACTTGTTCCAGTAACCCGTGCATCAGTGCTTGTGTTGACAAAAAAGAAAGTGTCCTTGCCCTACTTGTCTGCCATGACAGCCATGGTGTGTAAGTTTCAGGTTGTCTGTGAGTATCTTGCACATATCTCATTTCATTTATTCCTGCTTTGCATAGATTGGAGCCCTTTACGGAGCACGTTTGGCTTGTGGGTCAGTATTGTATGTGCATGTTCTTGCAAAATGATGAGTGGTTCCAAGCAGACTTTCTCAGGGATTAATTGTCCTTGGTAGTACTGTATATGTAAGGCATTTCCACAGTAGAATCCTGCTTCAGAGGCTGTTGTACCTCCACAGTAATACAGTGCTTGCCAGGGTGAAACTTAATATTTAAAATCTCAGTCTGACATATGACAAGCCTTTTCAAACAAACTGAGAAAAATCCGTCTCCTCATTTTTCTTAGTGTTGGATGAAGTCAGATCCTGACAGATGCCTGTGGCTATATGTTTGTTACATTCTGGTAAATACATGGCTTGTCTGTACTTTCCTTCAGCTTTGAAAATTATACATCTAATATAACCTTCTATGTATCCATGCCTTTAGCATTTTTAAAGGTAAATTTTGAGGGAGTAATGAGAATTTTGTCATACTTCTGTTCATGTAGTTAACAGACCTTCGGAGTCCAGCCAGCCTAATCAGTAGGGTGTCCTTGTAGTGTGCTCCAGAGGTGTTAGCTATGATGCCAGGAGTGGGTTCCTGCAATGTCCCATGAATTTCTATAAAGAGAAGTTCACAAGCAGAAGACTGTCTTGACTTGCAGGAAGCTGCATTGTGATGGCATCATCTGGCACATGCTATTTCCCAAGTGAGAATTGTTGCTGAGATTTTGCGCTGAACAGTGAACATAGCTCATCTTTCCTTACCTTGGAGCTGGTTCGAAGCTCTAACCTTTCTTAAAATTCAAGGATCAGTGTTGTTTCAGAGACATCTCTTGCCCAGTTCCTGTTTGTACATGTGCCTGAGACTTCACTTGGTCACCTTGAGAACTGGAGCCGTAACCAGATTGTGAATGAGAAACCTCTCTCTGTGTGATGAGTGGTTGTTCTGTGAATACAACCCAACTTCTATGAATGCAAACCCAACTAGTTTTCTGTAGTCTGGGCCTTTATGTTCTTAAGATGTTATGATAAAATGTTAATAATACTTTTGTGATGGTTTGCATTTGGATTCAGCCTCTTTTGGAAGTCATAAAATACTAAATAGATTAAGAATATTTGAATATAATAGAATATTTCAGTTGGAAGAGACTAGCCCTTTGTGAACCTATGTTAACTATACCTGATAATTGCATTATTCTCTAAATGCCTTTCAAAGATTTTCAAACTGTATTTTAGAACATTTGTATGAAGAAGAAGTTCTGCTACTTTGAATATCCAGGAAGAGAATGTGATAATCTGGGTAAAGATTTTTGTCTCTTTGAGACACTGTTAGATGTATAATGTCTCTCTTCCTGGTTATGTTAATTGCAGTTAATGCAAGGTGTTTGTTGAAACAGGAGCTGTGTTTCAATATTCTTCGTGTCCCTTCCAACTATCCATAAAGGACATCCTATCATTCTATGAACACTTAAAAACTCTTATCCAAAATGCAGTTTAAAATGTTCTGCAAGCTGGCAGTCTGTTGTTTGCCCTGTGCGCTTCTGTGTAATTATACCATCTGCAGGATGAACAAAAAGTTGGGGAAATACTTGTCAAACCTTTGAATGCGCTATGTAACCTTAGTAAGATAGCACATGGAACATTTAAGTGGCCATTTCTTTTCTTGCTCCATGTACAGATAGCAAAGGCTTGCTTAAAGGATTTCTGAAATGTGGTGCTTAGACTCACTTGTGTAAAGTATTTTGGTGGAGTCTTTTGTTTGCTTGCTTGTTTTCAGACTTTATTTATTTATTTATTTATTGTGAATGCCAGGAACCATTATTCTTTGGTTTACAAGGAGATTTCTGGGAAAGATAATTAGAAGTTGCTGCTTCTGATGTCCTTTAAGTTCTCCTACTTTAGTTGAAAGAGAAATAACCTTGACCAATTTGTATTTTCTTTTGAATGTATTGTTAGCTGCTAGAAATTATGTGGAAAATACTGAATCTTCATATTCCTGGGGAAAAATATCTTTTCTTCTCAGTTGTTTGGGTTTATCCTCTATTCTTATAGTACCCACATATACTTTTTTTTTTTTTTTTGCTACCTCCTATTTATCAGGAGGTCCCTTGTGTTAGGCAAAATTCCAAGGGTGGTTGGAGGCAGAGACTAGGCAGTAATGATCCTGCAATGATTGTCGTGAACCTTCAATGGGCCTCAAGTGCCGTTTTATACACTTGGCTTCTTACATTTTGTAAGTGCATTTTGGAAAAGTGGAAGGGGTTTATGTTTTAATAATAAAAAAGGTCAGTTTGTTCACATGCAGTGACTTAGTCAAAGCTTGGATTTCTTTCCTCCCTTTATTTCTGTGGTGCCAGAAACTTAGAATACCCACTTTGTTAGCTGACTGTGGCATCTTCCTGCCTGCAGTAATTCCGTGTGGGAACAGGAACAGTTTTAAGTGTGCTCACCCAATTGGACTTGTAGAAATTGTAGTGTCTGCTTGTCATGCAGAAAGAAAGATGCAAATCCTAGCTAAGATAAAACAATAGGAACAATAAGGGTGTTTTACAATTTCAAGCAGTTCTGGAAAATGAAATAGTATGTGCCAAGGTTTGACACATCATAACTCTGCCACTATTGTTCTCACTCACTGGCAAGGAGACGAATAAATTGGGGTAATGTGATTAATCTGCTATATAGCTACTGAGAAATACTGTGAAAGGAGAGAGAAGAAAGGGAATTTAGGAAAATAATTCAGCAATATTGCTGGCTAGTCCTTTCCTCTCTGCATGGTTGCATATCAAAGAGACTGATGAGTGTTTGCACCTCTCTTTTCATTATAAAGAAAGATGTTTTGAGAGATTCTGCTTTTATTGAATCTGCTACTGCTTAAGGAGAGCTAATCAGAAAAATAATTGTCGTCTGAAAAACCTGATGCATAGTTGGAATTTATAATCTGTTACAGATTAACCACTCCTGAAATTACATTTTTCAAACAGCAGCTCTGCTATATTGTAGTGTTCTAACATCTTTCTAGAGACTCGAGGACAAAACAAAAGCACTAACTAATCCACAGATTTTTAGTAACTTCTGTTACTCACTAAAACTAGTATGAGAGAGAGAGAGAGAGAAAGAGAAAACGAACTCTTGTCTGAGTTTAACATCTGTTGCAGTGTACTTAAGAAATGGGGTAATATTTTGTGCTTTTTCTTGTTATTTCTCTAACAGCAGATACTTACAAGGAGAAGGAAGGAAGGAACTTCTGTACACAAGCTGGACATTCGCTCATCCCAGTTAGAGATGTGCTGGTGTGGAAGCATTTAGGTGGGGGGTGGCACAGCTCAGGTCTGAACTTTGTGTGCAGGCTGACTTATTGCCATAATTAAGTGTTTTGGGAATCATGGGCTGACATCAATTCGACAGTAACTTTCAGTGAAGAGAATAATTTAATGAGGAAGTCATAATGCTTTCAAGACTTTGCATTTGGACAAGCTGACCTTTCTTGCTGATGCATTTGAAGCCACCCTTCCTAGGGAAGCATGTTAATTTTACAAGATTCATTTTCCATGGAATTTCTTTTGCAGGATCCTTTTTGTATTTCTTGAAAAAGTCTTTAACTATTCCACATCAGCCAACTTTGCTTCAACTTTCTGTGGATTTGGGGTGCTCCTGATGCAGCTGGCTTTCCAGTGGTCTGCAGAAATGTCTTTCCCATCTGCTGCAAATTGTTTTGTCTTTCACATGTCTCCCTTTGGCTGGAAAGGCAAATAATCGTGTTGGTTTTCCATGAGTCTGTCTGAGGTTGATAAAAACCCTTACATTGGTAATAGAGTGACAAGGTAGGTCTGCCAGGAGGTTCCCACTTGTGCCAGGTCTACACACCCCTACTGAATAGGCTGTCTGTACCTCTCCTCCCAAACATTGTGTACGGTCCTAAAGAAACATACATGCCATCCCTTGGCTCTGCTCGTGTTTATGGAAAGAGGCTCAGGGCCTAACCATGTATTTTGCTCTTGTTCTTTGTAATTTGAAACACTTGACTATAATTCAGTTTAAGGCTTTGTGGTAGCACTTTCCATGCCTCTTATGCTAACTTCAATGTACTGGTTTGAAACATGACATTTGGATCTATATAAAAGCAGGAAAGGCAAGGGGCAAGAGGGATGGGATTGAAGGGGAGGAAATTAGGCACAGAGAGAGCAGGTGGAATATGCTTTTGTCTATTTTGTTAGATAACCTTGAAAAAGAACAAGGGCTTTAGAGGGTAATTGTCTGAGGGCCTGCTTGAATAGAGATGTATTTCTATAACCTGAAGGTGAGTTATATGCCTTGCCTCAAAGCTGTTCATGTCCCTAGGATAAGACTAGTGTTTCGTCTCTCCTAATTGTTTCCTCCCTTCCCCTGATGTTTGCTTGAATTCAGGTGGTCTTACAGAGCCAGAATTTGTTTTCATAAAGTGTTTTGTGCTTTAATATTGCTGTGATATACTGAGCCTTTTTTTATACTTTTTTATGCTTATGAGAGAGATTTGGTTTGATTTATGTTGGGCTTTTTTTTCCCCCTTGGGCACATTTTTTTCTTCTGTCTGATTTCTCCCTTACACAAGTGCCAAGACATTATGGGTTAAATGTGAAAAAGCATTTCTGCTAAAACCAAACAGTAATACAATGTGGTAAAATTTGAACATTTGTGCAGTGTTCTTTTAATATCATGGATTTATAGATTTGTTCACTGGCAATTTATATTATCTTTAAAAGCCGTAAAATTACAAAACTGTGATACAGAATTAAAAAGAGAAAAACAAAACCCAGAAGAACCAAAACAGCCTGAACCTTTTAAATTTTCTTATTCTATTGATGGCACATTATGGAATATGTTCAGAGCTTCTTGGCTTCAACAGCATCTTGAAAGACAAATGGGAAGATAGTGGGACTGTTTACTGAGATTAGTCTTTCTCCTTGGGTCTTGCTTATAACATAATGTCCTGTATTAGAATTCTGAATGAATTTTTCCTTGGTCTTCCTTTGATGGATACTGGACTCCATCATCATTTTTATTTCTTTAATTTTCTCCTTTTTCAAAAAAATCCAGGCCACTGATGTATGTTTCATTATTATATTCATGGTGTTAATTTACAATAAAAAGAAAAAGCATGTTTTTTAAAATTTCATAACCAAAATTTTAAAATAAAAGAATTTGTTTTTTTCTGTTTATTCTCCTTATTTCCCTCCATTTCAAAAAGACGTTAAAACAAGTTTTAAAACACTAGCACAGAAATGCCTTTTTCTCTTTGTAACTTCATCCAGCAAAACCAGGACTGTGTGTGTCCTTGACTGACATTTTCTCCTGTGAGAGGCAGGACAGCTTGTGCAGCTGTAACTTGATGGGGTAAAGCATTTGGCACAGGACAGCAGTGTAAATCAGATGCCCACTGTATTAACTGCCCTTGGTAATGCTGCTTCTGGGTATAGGCTCCAAGAGAATTTTCTGTGATGGGTTGGTTTCAAAGTGATAAATTCTCTCAAATCATACTTGTTCAAATTTGTGCTTTCATATTTTTTTTTAATTTTTTTTATGAAGTCTTTGAGAGTTTTCATTGGGAGTCTGTGCAATATTGATGGATCATGCTGCCACTTAGAGAAAAACTGAAAAATAAATCATAACCTTTTTACCACTATAAAACTTCATAATATTTCCTAAAGAAATCTTTTTTTGTAATTACTTAAGCCAAATTTCTGAAAATAATCGCAGAATGGACATTTAGACTATGCTGTGACTTTGCAAAACCCACCTATCAGTTCATTTTTTTGCATACAAACAGGAAAGGAGTACTTTGTGTAGCTGGTTTCTGAGTTTTCTGTGAGCTCAGCCTAGAAAGCCAACAGGCAGTCTGTGATGTATCTTCATCTGTGAGAATGTTTAACACCAAGAAATGTAGGTACTAGCAGAGGAGCAAGTGAATATAGAGTAAAGGTATGCCAAATGCCTCCAGTGAAACTATTGGTGAGGATTCAATGGAATGTTCAGAACATTTAAATAAAGAAAACATAAAGGAAGCCAATTGTGCCAGCACTGTGATTTTGTCTGTTTTCTGCCCTGCTCCCTCAAGTTTTAAGAAATTCAACTTTCTTGACTTCCAAAGTGAGATACTGTTATGCTGTGTGTTTCAGAATACTGGGTTTGGATGTAAACCAGTAGCCTCTGGGAAGCCCTGACAAGTGCAGCAAATAGTGTGAGCAAGTGTTAAAAGGACTTTTGTTTGCTGCTTCCTGTGTGCTATTGTGTTTGTTTGCTGCTCAGTGAATAGTAGTAAGGCATAAAGAAGAATAAGCTCAAGTAATGAACAGCAGAGACGTCCCAAAGAAATTGATTAACGTCTTAAGTTGCTGAATGGCTCAAAAAATGCAGGCTTGCTATTGTCAGTTTTAATTTTCTCTGGGTGTATTTCACATGTTACTTGCATCAGTCATCATACAGAATAGGGTACTGGATGTGCCTTAATTCTTTGTGACAGTGCTATTTCTACTTCTGTTTATTCTTTGTACTTTCACTTATTTGTCTTTTGAAGTCCAGTCAACAAAGAAAGATGCCCAACTTCATCACAGTTTAAGAAATGTCATTATTCAAAGCCTTCCTTTGTACTTTGTCTAAGTTATCATGGATCTTTTTGCATGATCCAGATGATGATGTACTTTAGTTCTTCTTTGGTACAATTTGTTGGGGATGTTCAGTGTTAAATACATAGACAGAGACGGAAATCTGATGGCACAATTTTTGAAAGTGATATTTAAATAAAAGTGCCCAAACTCTTGCATGCCTAAACAGTACCCAAATCCTACTGCAGCTTTGTGCCAGCCTCTGGGGCTGGACTGTAGTTATTTTTGTAACTAATCATGAACTTACCTCTATATAGTGAAACTCTGTGCTCCTCTGTCTTTTGTCTGTTTCTGGCTGAGACTGCTGAAAACCTCATGGATGTCTTGAAGCTTTGTACTTGAGATAGTTTCAGATGGTCACAAACCCCAGAAAATCGTGGTATTTTGAGAAATAGAGAAGATGCAGTGAAAATGTTCACTCTCAATGTCAGTGCTATCAGTGGTACTGGTGTTGGTCTGGCATGGGGAACAGGCTTTCCCCAGTCTTCTGTTATAGAAGTTATTAGTAGGCAGCTACTTTGAGTTGTACCATGGCTGAGCTGTTCACCTTGAACAGCTTTCTTTTTAGTTTGCTGAACATATGTCAAGTTTTTGTCTGGTTCAGGTCTGAAGGAAATACAGATTCTGTAATTGATAGTCAAGAGTTTAATTAACAGTATCAACAGAACTCACCTGGGGTTCACTGAGTTTTGATGTATTGAGAAAAACATACTGTAGAATAATGGGATTTTAAAAAGTAGGGATATAATTGTAAGAAATAAAACACATGGTCGGGTAACTTTTAAGCTTATCATTAAAACACCAAGTGGTTAATTAGGTTTAATACCTTTATGGTGGGGCTGACCTGTAGGTTGCAGTGTCTTCTAGTGGAGCAAATTGAATTCATGAGCCTGCAGTAGTGGATATACAAAACTTAAGACTCAAAAATTCACTGTATACAATAAATGCAGAGAGTTTTATTAATACACACTGCATTATATGCAGTTCAGTATGTCTGTAAAGTCATTGCCATGTATTTTACTGACCACATTTTGCTAATTACCGCTAAAATGATGTGTAGGGGATCTAAGACAGGAATGTAGAGTGTAGTATTAGGGACTCTTGCCTTGTTTTTACTTCATCATTTAAAATGTTAAACAGTGGGAAGGTTTCTCATGAGAGATTCAGATTTTCTTGTTTCCAGATATCTCCAGTGCCATCAAACTGCTGAGCATTATAAAGTAATTTTGTAATGTTGTTTATCAAATTAAACTTGAAGCAGTTACTCTCAAGCTGTTTATCTTGGAAGTTTGTTACTTCTATTTTAGGCCTGAAAAAACATTTGCATTTCCTTTGTGTTTCCTTCCATCTCTTAATTGAGTCCATTGCTGTATCATTCTCTATAAACTTTGGTTTGAACAATATACTCCATTTAAAGGAAAAGTAATAGCAAACCACTAGTAATTGAGTGCATCAGAAATGTCTCAAAAGAATAGATATTTAATTTTAAGAAAATTCAAATATTGTGCTTTTGAAAGCTAGATTCCAGTAAGATTTGTCCCTAAAACAGAGATGCTTAAAATTTTATCTTTCATCTCTCTGAGGTCTAGGCCAGTTGAAATAAGCTTTAAAACATAAAATAAAATGCTTTTGTGCAAAATGAATGCCACTCTAGCTTTAGACATCCAAGGTGATTGCTCTCTACCTTCTGGATGTACCTGCCTTGCTCAGTAGGTATGTAGGGTACATATATAAGGACAAATATTTGAATCAGGAATTTAAAGGTACCTACAGAATGCCCATGTAAGTGCCTAAGTGTGGTAAAATCTTGCCAAATGTAGCCACAGTTTTATTGCAATAATGTCATCCTGTGCTAGTAATCACTCCTTACTGAAATAGAATGAAGCAGACCAGCCTCAGTGTCTGTGGCACTAATGTGACTGCACCCATGGTGTGAGAGCTGTATCAAAAGAGCCTCTTACTGATTTAAGACAAAAACTGAAACAAATGAATAGTCTAGGTACACCACCCATTCAAAAAATAAAGTCTTGAGGAATACATTGGATATAAGAATTTGAATTTCAGACAAAAAGCTTGAAATGTTATTTTAATCCTCTGAATAATGGTTGAGCTTTAATATTTAATTACAAAAAACCAAAGAAGCCTGAAGAATGTGATATAGCTTGGATACAAATGTCCTCATTGTCATCTAGCAGTTCAGTTTTCCTTTCCCTGTACTAATGAATCCTCAACTCAGTTTTACACTTTCTAATTATTTTTTATCTTTTATTGATGCTGAGCATACTTTTCTGCCAGTGTTCTCTTAGTACACTAAGAAACCTTCTCGCAATAAATTATTTAATAAGAAAACAGTTCACTCTGCAAGGAATCTACAATTTTAAAAATTATATCAATCTTCAGTTATTTACTGTGAAAAGGGTCTGCCTAACTCTTGCAGGTTGTGCTTGTTCTCTGTCTATCTAATCTTCACAATCTATTGTGAAGAGCAGTATTTCAAATCCCAAGCTGTGTTGTTGACCTCTATTATAAAGCCCATGGATTAGGTGGTACTCTGATCTGTTCCCCAAAGTAAGAGCCACAAGATTAAAGTGCATTTATAGTGTAAATATTTGTATTTGCTCTCAAAACTTTTCCTGCAGAAGCTTTCAAACTAATACTTAATGTGCATTTTTTCAGAAAATACCACCAAAATCTTCACTCGGAGCTCTATGCAACACAACAGATGAAAGCTTATCTTTCTTAAAATTGTCTGCATAAATGTCCTTCACCATAATCACTTAGGATTTTAAACTCAGCATACCTGTTTTCAGTATTATTTTAAATGTTTAATGCTTCAAAAATTATTGGTCTGGATTAATCATCATCTAAAGAACAGCTAATTTTAAAAAAACCCAGGTATTTTTACTTGATGAAATCAAATTGCAGACTTTGAAAGATGGCTGGAACATGGGGAATTTTCCAGTGTGGTGTTCATGGAACAGTTCAACAGAAGCTGTAGGAAGCATTCAGTGCAACTGCCCGGTCAATGACATCACCACTGTTATTTTAACTTAGGGCTTACCAAGATTTTGTCAAAGATAGCTTCATTTACACAGGATTTGCAGATGTTGCTAGAACAAGGAAATCATTCATTCAGGTTCCATTTAACCACCTCTAGGCTAAAGATCAGGAGGAAAATAGTAGCTGACCTGAAGTCATCCTCCACTGTAGGTGCTGTTGGCATCCAACTCTCTCCTAAGAATATCTTCAACTGTGCTTTTCTTCCCCAAACAGATGATTCTTCATTGTTACAATAGATGAAAGCCTGAACATCAAAGAAAAGCAGATACTTAGGGAAGAATAAGGAGACCCAGCTATCTAAGGAACCCTGTGTGGATAAGCAGCAGCAAACATAGATGTTTGGCTGAGGGCGAGCGGGCTTTTGGTTTTGAGGGAGTGAAACGGCAGCAGAGCATTGCTGCCATTTGTGTGTTAGGTGGAGATTGTGGCAGCAGGATGTGCTACAAGGCCAGCCCAAGACTGAGGCTGTGCAGTTTCTTTGGACATCTGTGCACGGGCACACATGTGCTTGCACTCAGCCCTGAGGAGTGTTCGAAACCAGATGGAATGTCTGGGTAATGTTCACATCACCTCATAGTGTTTCACATGTGGCTTCTTCAAAGCAGGCAATAGCAGCAATGCAGTGCAGGCAAAGACCTTAGCTCAGCCACAGCCATAGCTTTGATTATTACCTGAACTGGATGGTGCAGATGCCTTTTGTCAGTAAATACATGACAGTGACACGCTATGTCAGATTTGCTGTATTTGCCACAGCAATGACACAATGGCTTATATCCAACAAGTCTAAAAGACAAAGCAAGATGGTGTCTATTTCTGCATGTGCAAATAGGTGTAATTTTACCTATTACTGGAAATAAGACTTAATTAAGAGGATTTTGGGGAGGGAGGACAGGGAATAGGGCAAACTAGTTTAAGTGTGTAAATCAGTAGTTTAAAGGGCTTAACTAGTTGGCATACATAGCTATACTTATATCTGAATGGACCTCTTTTCTTCCCTGCCACTGAGACCTGAACCAAGAATCCAAGAATAACTGTTTCATTCCCACATTCTGGTTCCATTGTTGTGAGAAAATTTCTAGCATGGACTCGGCCTCAGCTGCAAGAGCCTGGCACAGAGTGTGAAAGTTGATTTGTCCTACTCTATGGGATGTACATTTAGTGGTATCTAGGAATTTGTTTTCAAATGGAGATTCTAGAAATCCCACCTGTTTTGAACCCACTGACTTCATGCACATGCGCACAGACACATGTAACTGAAAATGCACAACATCTGGAAGACGGCTGTAAATGTCACTGGCTTTTCTGAATGGTAAAAAAAAATAATTGGGTAATGTTTTATGTGAGCTTCTGATAATATCACTTCTAAGGAATATTACGCGCATCTGAATCATCCATTTGTTTTCATGCTGTTCTCTGTCACTACAGCTACTTCAGGACTTTCTCACATGATCTGCCAAAGATTAGTCACTGTCCTGGTGACATTGTGTACAATCTCATCTTCTCCCAAGGGCCAAGGGTTTTATTCCAGTTGTATTGTGGTGGTAGTTTGGGTCAGTGCTTTTGTTGTGGCTCTTTGGAGATGGGTCTCTGATTTTGGCTGCTGTTTGCTTTAGGAATTGTGAGGATATGAAAAGATCCCGTTGTGGTAAAACAGCAGAAACATCTGCTGAAGAGTGGGAGGAGGAGGAGGCTGCTAACCAAATGCAGCAGCAGGGAGCTTGCAGTTCCTTCTCCTCTGCTCTCACTGCTAGATGTGAACCTGCTGTAATAAAAGGGCTGGCACCACAACACAGGCTCCAGGGGGAAACAGGTCTCAGGTCAGCCAGCTAGAGAAACCTCAAAAGAAAACATTAAAACTGAATAAACATAGGAAATAGTTTTGGTAGATTAATTCGCTCCATTCTATCCATAATGCTGTTCGGAAGTTGTATGTAAACTCCAGGGAAAGAGAAAAAAAGCAAGGCAAACTTGTGCAGTCTGCTGCTTCTGAAAGTAATGGCAGCCTTTACACATACACATCAAACTTTTGATCTCTTTATTGAAATAGGAGAGAAATAGGTGGCAATCACATCACTAGAAGTAGGTTTCAAATCAAACTCTGCAGTAACCACCTGAAGCATGTGTACTTGTTTGCTGAAAAGAGTGTGTGCTGCCTGCCCTCTGTTTGGCTGGCTTGAGCAGTGAGAACAGCTTGCAATTCTTTTGTGTGCAGCATGCAGAACATTTCATCGTCTTCTCAAAAGCAAGCTGCTGATAAAATTACTGATGATTTCTTGCTTTTATTAGGATCAGAAGGCAGAAAATTCTGGGAAGCAGTAAAGAAGATAGGTAGGTAGGTTTCTTATGAAATAGAGACAGTCATAGTATCAAAAGTGGTGGTTGTGAGCTTCCTAAGATAACTAAACAAATACACACCAGAAAGTTTGTAAGCAAATATTGGATCATCTTCCTGAGATGTAAAAAATTAGGTGAAAGCTTTAAGGTATACTGCCTAACTTAGAGGTCAAATTGTTGGCTTTTGTAACTTTACCACATCCTTTCAACTTACTGATTTAATCAGTGTTTATGCTGTCAGGACAAGGTGTGAAGAGCCAGCACAGAAATAAAATAGCAGTCTGTTTATTTGATCTCTGCTCTGTAAACCATGTTTGCCCCTAGATAGGGAGAGCTCTCTGCTTCAAATTCTTTCATATGGGATTGAAAGATAATGAGATGGGTGGGATTGAAACAGAGTGGTTGTTCTATCCATCTCACCTGGTACTGCTCTGTGTTGGAGCAGTGTCAGGGCAGTGAGTGCCATGGGCCTCAGCTGAGAGAAGCCCCAGTCCTATGGGATGTCTGGCTTAGAGGTGGCAGCATCTGCCCTTGCCCCATTATCCCCAGCCTGCAGAGGAAAGATCAGGATTTTCACATGGGTTTTGAAGCCATTTTTTATCTCTGCTTTCTATCTGCGGCTGCTGTCCAGTGGTCAAGGATGATGGTGTTTGGTTCTGACACTCTGCTAAGCTTGGACATACTCAGGAGAGATTGCTTGCAGTGTTTATTCACAGCAGTTACAGTGAGGCATCTACCAAAGAGAAAGACATGTTTGTATTCTAAATACATGTGGATAACACTTGAGATTGCAAATGCTGGTATTCTGTTGAGGGCTCCACAGAATAAACCTTGGAGTGACTGATTTCTGCCTTTATTCAGAAAGAATGGTCCTTCCATGTAGTCTTGTGTTGATGCTGTCATGCAAAGATGTGGTTGTGTCTTACGGGAAAAGCTCTAGTGAGAATTAATGTCTGAAGTCTATGATTTGTAATAAGATAAACATTTCCAGTAGTAAGTAGTTACGCTTTATTCTAGTGTTGTAAGTTTTTAGACGGTCCGGTTACATACATTCTGGATCAAAAATGGCTTACAGTCTTTCATGTTGCCTGTCAAAATAGCACAGCAGATTGCTACCAGATATGGATTTGGTAAGTTTTATCTTTAAGTGATACTGATAGGGAGCTTATAATTGAGTGAGTGATACCATGTTTCTTGGTAGCTAGCATCTCAGTAACTGGGCCCATGTTTGGAGCAAAGCAAAAAGCTGAAAGGGCTAAAAAGCATCCATACCTGTCATGCCTGGAGTTTTGTTGAAACTGCTATGTCACAGCTTTGATGGACAGGAAGGAGAAGGGTCATCCTTCATCTCTGGTGATTCATGTGTGTGCCAGAGGGGATCAATGGCAATGGACATCTCAGCATTGCAGCCTTTTTTTGGGTTTTTAGTATTTTAAAGGTAATGGGAAGAGGTTTTATGTGTGGAACTTCTCTTATTGTCACTATGTGTATTTCTTTGTGAAAGGTCCTTGCTTTTTAGAATAGAGGTGAATCCAGTCTGGATGGCAAAGGAGCTTGGAGTTGTATATTTCATCCCATCAGCTGGCTTTCCTTCTCTTTACTTTAAAAAAGGACCCACAAAACATGTGATTTAACTTCTCTTTTGAACCATTTGAAATTACAGGTTATCTTTTGTTTATGAAGTTCAGTTTGAAAATGAAAGAATAGGAACAGTAATTTGTGACCCAGGTCAATCAAGCACTCTTGCATTTTGAAAACTCAGTTCCTCTAATCTCCTGACAAGTTTGGTTGCAATTTTCCTTTATGTTTTCTGGTTTTATTTTTTTTTTTTTTTAACTTTAAAAGCTTCCCTTCTCCTTTTCCTTGTCATTCAGTCAGAAATGTTGAGGAATGGAAGTTTCTAAAACTTCATCTCGTGGAATTGTGGGTTCCTGTTGGAGATCTCAGCTTTGGGTGGGAGTGTAAGTTCATATATTGCTTTTTGTTTGCTTTTTTAAATAAGCAGCTTCAAGTTCTGATCTGCCTAAACTGAGCAAGTATCTCAAAAAAGAATTAAAATAATCTATAGTGCTGCTTATATAGTGTGAAAATTGTTATTAATTTAGCTTGAGTTTTAATGTGACTTTTTGCTAACATATAACCTCACTGATTTTTAAATTTTGTATGCAGACATAGGTGCTGACTCATGATATTTCCCCCAGTCATTATGAAATACTGTTCAGTACTTTCTGGAGCATCAATCCTTCTTTTCCCATCTCATGTCATGAGGTAAAAGTCCATTTCCTTTTGCAGACTTCTGGCGCCTGTACCCAAACCATCGGTGATGAATCTTCATCCATGATGAATATTCTCAAAGCTTTCTAGCAAAAGAAACTAAACTTCTTCAAATGACTGACTAAAAATTCCATCTGAAGTCCAACTGGCTCAGAAAATGTTGCACTTGTGAGCTAATGCTGCAGGATGTTTTCACTTGGTTTGTCTTCATTTTTGGTTATGTTTTGTACTGTGTTGGCACTGCAGTGCAAGACCATTTTGTGTGGACTAGTGTGATGTGTATAATTTTTGATGGTGACTCAAAAGGGCAATTCAGCCTTTAACTGGTTCCTGGTCACTCAAACAAGAGATAGCACAAAGAACGCAAGAACACATTGGTAAAACACTGAGCTTTTTATTTTGTTGTTTTCA
Organism: Toxostoma redivivum; assembly: GCA_013397375.1. NCBI lineage: Eukaryota > Metazoa > Chordata > Aves > Passeriformes > Mimidae > Toxostoma > Toxostoma redivivum. Next base: position 509,212 of record VXBI01003755.1, read on the forward strand.
TGGTTATTCTTTTGTGATAGCCTGTAAAATAGAGGAACAAGCTAATTCTCTGGAACTGAGTAACATTGGGTAAACGGGTTGTATTTAATCATTGTAAATGTACCTGGTGTTAAACAATGATTTATTTTGCTAGCTGGTGGTCTTCTATGAACACACGGTGCTTTCAAAGTCCTATCACCCAGCACCCGCCGCCAGGCCTGTCAGCACTTTCATCTGAGCTGTCCTTACTCTTTCCTGCTGTGAGAAAGGATGACAGCTCGTTTTATCTGCCTTGCAAGCAAACACAAAGGCTGGATTTCCTGCATGTTTTTTAATTCTCCTCCGTGAGGATGAAGGCTTGTGTATGAAGAGATACTGATTCATGCCAACTGTTTGATTTGCAGCTGAGGATGGGTTCCAGCTGGAACACTGGAGACATTTGTCACCAGGAGAGCCAGTGCCCAGTTCAGAGACCTGAAACTGTTTCCCTTCAGTAGGCTTTTCCAAGCACCTTAGACGTAGAGATGGTAAATCTAGATCTTAATCTTGAGACTTTGTCTTCTCAATCTGTGTTACCTAATCTGTGTTCTGTACCTAATCTTTGTAAGGGTTATTAAGACATTGTACCGCTCAGTAGTAAACTGTTTGGTGCAGGTTTTGAAAAAGGGAAGGGCTATGCTGCTGGAGGTCTGAGAATATAGATAATTGCTGAACAAGTTTCGTACAAGAGTTGAATGGAAGATTTTACTGGAGAATTTTGCACCAGGGCTATTTTCCCCTTCTGCTCCCTTTTATTTCTGCCTCTTCTAATTTTATTCCATCTCATCCCATTACTTCCTAAGAGAAGCTGTGACCAGTTGTAAAAAAGGAACAAAATCTTGGCAGTAGGACTGATTTTTAAGAAACTGTTATGAGCAGGGCATCTTTCTAGGCAAACCTGATGTATTTTGCATATCCTGTCAAAGAAGGGTAATGCACTCTGAAGAGTGCACTAAAATTGGTTTGTAAACTTGTTACTCTGGGAAGGTCAGGGTAGAGGAGGCAGATTAGGGGCAGGGGAAAGAGGATTAAATGCCTAACAAATATTTATATAATAACAAAGCCTATCAAATCTAGATTGAACCTACTGTGATATATCTATTTATATGCTTTTCTTTGGGGGTTTTTCATAATTTGTATTTTAGAAATTTTCATGGCATATGTATGTTTCTTGGAGCTTGAAGTTCTTTCTCCAGCCTTGCTGACAGGTAATTATTGGTGTTTGCATGGATTACTGCCATGTGCTGTAGGCCAGAAACAGGGAACTGGCTCCCTTGCAAGGGGCCAGGGAAGCCTTTTGGACACCCTTCTGCAGGCCATGTATTAAAACATATATTTGTAGTATTTGGTGACAGCATACAGAAAATCAGTCATTGGTCATATGAAATTAAGCTGTAGACTGTATCCTAAGAAGTGCTGGCTTATGACTCCTGTCTGTTTAATTTATGTTCTTTCTTAGTCTGGTTCAAAAAGTTCAACTCAATGCTGTACGACTCTTACACAGCTAAAATATGTAGTGTGCTGTTTGTCCTTTCCACCTGGTTCTGCACCATAAACTGCTTTCTACAAAGAAGCTTCTTCATGTTTATATTGATTTCTGTGTTTCTTATGTAATTGAGAGTGCTGGATTGGAACTAGCAGAAGAGGGAACTGTAGAGTTAATCTGTCCCGTGTGGATTTGGTTCTCCACCTCTAGATGACTGCATTTGAGACTTTCTGAAGACCTATCCGTGCTAAAAGCAAATGGTTCATGTTCAGGTTTACATATTGTCATTGAAATGTTATCATTGTTTTTGCTGTAAGTTGGATTTAGGGCATTTTTGTAGTTTCCACATTGGAAGAAAGAGTTCATTTTCATTTTTTGCTGCAACATTTAACATTCATGTGGCATATATTTTGAATTCCACAAGATAATACTTCTTTTTACAATGATACTTTAAACTTATTTTCGTGAGAATCCCATGCTGCTCTTTCTGCTTTCCAATAGTTACTTGGCAAACTTCACAAAGAAGTTGAGTATCGTTAAGAAAAATGTATTTTGCAATGTGACAATTACAGCTGGCATGGAAGTGGCTCAGAATTATTGGTTGTATGGATAGCTTGTTTGGTTTGACTTTTTTTCCTTTTAAGAGGGGCTCTGATTACTCTTTATTTTTACACATGATGTTTACTGTGATCTGTAATTTTCTTTCATTCAGATGCTAAGCCAGCTGGATTCATGTTTCAAAACAAATTACCGGCTCTTCTTATTTTAAAACTTTTTAAAAATCCTGCTCTTTTTAGAAATCTTATTACTTGGCAGGCTCTTCTGATTTAATAAAACTCTTTGTTCTTCTAAGGGTGTTGTGGTCAGGGCTTTTTTTCCTCCATGCAAATAGAATAAATTTTTTTAATTTTATTTTCCATTGTATGCCTTATTAAACTTTAGGTAAATTTTGCTGAGTTTTTTTCCTGGAGAAATTTCTCAGAGATTATCCTGTTGTGTGTGCAGCTTCATAACTGTGTGCAACTACCTGCTTTTATGTTGCACTTGCACACTGTTTGACTTTTTCTCTATTAATCTGCTCTTATTTTCCCTTTCTGTATAAGTCCCTGCAGCCAGTTCCATTGTAGATGAAGATTTTTCAGCAATGTTTTCTGCTTTCTGATATAACATAGAATAATGCAGTTGAGGTGGTGTATTTCATTCTGTTTCATACAAAGCTTGTTCATGGCCTCTGCCAAATGAAGATAGAGGTTGGGGTGGAGGAATGTAGACTTAGTTTTCAAGGGCTGTGAAAGGCGTAGTGTGAATGAGTATACAGTGGTTTAGAGTGATTTATAAAACTTGCAAATATGTTCCTCTTTGAAAGCATAGCGGAGCCCCTAAATCAATGTGTGCTGCATTTAGGGACTCAAGAAACATTTAAATCGTAGTGTGAGGAAAGGGTGGCAGAAGAGCACTGAAGGTTGTATGGATGAGGTTAAACATGGAACAATACAGCAGCTGCAAGAGGGACTGTGTGGTGATGGGGCCGCCTATATCAGAAAGCCAGAGCTCTTGTTGGCTGCACGCACACCTTGTCATGGCCTGGCTCTCGGTGCCTCTCAGGCACTTCCCTCAGTGCCTGGGCAGTGCCAGTGGCAGCAAACTCCACAGCCAGGAGAGGATCAGGAACAGAGAGGGCAAGGGACAGCAAATACAGAATAGGCAAAGAAAAAGCATTAGTAAATTCTAAAGCAGTGCATTGTGCTGATGTTGCTGAGTTGTCAGGCATTTACACATGTTGATTTTGGCTTTCCTAGTTTGTTAGAAGGATCTGAAACTTTGTAAAAGAATTTGAAGAGGAAAAATGAATTTCCTGAGATGTATTGAAGCGATCATTCCAGGCAAAACTCAAGGCAGGAGCAAATGAGGTGACTGCAAACAAGTTGCTGCTTACGTTTATATAAACCAGCATTTCTGGCGTATTTATAAATAAGAGGTCTTAAAATCATTTCACTCAAAGACCATTTTATCTGATCTTTTTTCCTTTCAATTATACTCAATTGAAATAATGTGCTTGTGTAAGTAACCTTCCCCAATAAGAGGCCAAAAAGAAATATCCGTAACGTTCAATTTCTGTATGACCTTTGGCAAAATGTGAAGTTAAGATTGAAAATAAAAGAAGTAGATTCGATGGACATTGGATCTAGCACCGCACACAATGGCAGACTTTTTGAATTGCTTATAAAATTGTAGCAATAAATAACTTCTAGGGTGCTATAGAATAAAAAAACACTTTTTCCTTAGTTTGAGGGAGTCACATGCTTCTTTTAGACAAGAAACCACCATCTGGGATATGGTGCCAAGCTGTAAAACAAAGGTAGTTCAAGATTCTCTAAAGGAAAATAAGATATCCAGCAAAATACCTGAAAAAGAAAATAGCTAGATATTTGGGTAAAGCTATTCCAATGAATATTATTTATTATTGATAATTGTTTTGTTCCATGAAGCAGAAATAACTTTTACTGTGTTTGCAAGGTGAGGCTGAGAAAGAAGCTTGATGACCCCTCCCCATCTGATTTTAGTTTGAGGGAGTTTTGTAAAATCTGTGATTCAAGGTTGTTTTCAGTTTCTATGAGTGATGACTGAGCACTTGAAAAAAATATGTACCATGGCTTAGATATTTTGGGTCTCTGTCTCTCTTCTGATCACTGGTATCAGCTTTGGCAGTCCCTTGTGGGTGGTAGCACAGCCAGCTCCCTGGGACTCTTCCAGTCTACCTTACAGCAAGTTTATTTTGGAGAATGTGTTTTTTAGGGCAGTTGCCTCCAAAAGAAAGGAATAGTCCTTGGTGTTCTCTGCTAAGTGTAAATGTTGCCCTAACTTAGGTTCCTTGAGGAAGAAGAAAGTTGAGTTCTGGTTGGCATTGTAAAGTAGCATCTTTTGTGTGGGAGGCCCTTGGCGCCTCTGCAAGCGTCTTGTGTTTGGAGAGGCTCTGCCCAGCCAGTCAGAGGCTGCTGCCAGCCCAAATAGCTGCAGCAAGGAGTCAATCAGTGCTCTGTTGCCTTGCCTTTGTCTGGCCATGTTTTAACAAAACGTCTGTGTTGGCGGGGTGGTGGAAATGCCATGCCTTGCCACAATAACCTGAGTGGGGGCTGCATGAAAAATTTCCAATTTTAGCTTTTCTTAAAATAATGAAAGGGATTGTCTGGGGCAATGTTGATATGAAAGGAAACTTTGAACTATTGAGTAAATAAAACCACTGAATGTGTGTGATCTGAAATTTTGAAGAAGCCACTGTGAAATGATCAACTCGTTCTTGTGTCTAAGTGGAGCAAGAGGTGAAGTTGACTTGAAAAAAAAAGGATATTTTTAAATCTTGTCTTTAAGATAAAAAAAAGTGGCATTGCATATGCCATTTAAGAACCACAGCTTGTGTAAGGGCAGATAGAAAGGTACAGAGTAAGTACTTGGGAAGCTTGGCCTTCCAGGCGAGCTGCATGGCTTACAAGCCCCTGGCCTCCAACCCTGCCTGGCTGGTGACTGCAGTTAGCTCCTGGGGCTCCCACCCTGCTCCAGCCTACGCTGCTGCCTATGGAACCACCTTGCAGCTCTTCTGGGGTGACAGGCAGGGGGAGGTGAGCTCTCTACAGCCCCTGGCTTCACTTGTGTCCAGGCTGCACCTGTGCTCAATGTGTCCCTGAGGCAGGAACCTCCCAAGGGATGGGAAATGAGAGATGAGAAAACTTTAGTTGGCCCCAATTACATTAATTTTTGGCAGATTTAGGCTGTTTATAGTAGCAATTTCCTGACATTACAAAATGTGGGAGCTTGGGAAATTTGCAACCTGGAGAAGGCTAATAAATATTTTACTTGATATTTTGATATTTCCTTGCAAAAGCATTTCTCTTCCTGGAATGAGCCAAGTATGTGTGTCAGAATGCCATTTAATGAATATCCTCAGTGTTTGGTGGTTGTTTTGGTATTTTTTGAGGTTTTGTTTGTTTTTGTGGGTTTTTTTAGTATATATATATATTAAAGCTATGATAGTATGAAAAGTTGTTCTCCAAGCAGACTTTACTTTTCATTTAAATAATATTAAGCAGATATTTCTTTGACCTTTTTTTAGTTGTCTTTTGGTAGAGCTAATGTACATTAAATTAGTATAGATTGAGGAGAAATAACTATGTTTGTGTCAGGTTGACTTTTAGTGGAATACATTGACATCTCAGCCAAAACAGATAGATCAGTGGTCATCGTTGGCCTGTTGCCCACTATGGCATGGAGGTCAGTAAGAAAGGATGAAAACAAAAGAAGAAAAGAGAGCACGAAGTATTTAAACATGAGAAAAACTGCTTTTTCCACTGAAGTCAGATAAATTTGGAATAATTTTTCCTTGAAGACAAAACTAGTGGTATTCATAGTGCATTGTTTCATTTTGCAGTTTCTGATAGAGATTACTTCTTTATGCCTTCCTGAATATTTACTTGCAAGCAGGCTATATGGTATTTATGAGCTCCATGTCATGCAGCTCAGTGTTAGTTGACATATTCTTCCCTCTTTAATTGTAAACAACATCCCTATCATTCACCTTCCACGTCTTCTGCTGTCTGACAGCCTTCTTGTCATACTCCCCTTTCATTTGAACATATTCATTGTTTTCTTCTTATATGGGAAGATGTTTGAAGGAGAGCTAAACTGCCATTTCTAAGCAGTGGCTGGTAGAGCCAGAAGTCCAGTGACAGCTGTCCATCAGGCTGTTAATCCACTTGGGAAGATTTTCTTTACATACAGTAATTGAGCAGCTGCTGTATATCAATATATTTTGGTTTCTGTTCTGGGTTGTTGGCCTGGATTTCTTTGTGTTCTTTGTGTTGTGCATGTATATTCTTCGCATATCGTGATTTGTTTTGGGATGTGTTGGAGTTTATTTTTGGCTAGGCCATACCTGGTTTTCACTCTCACTGTTCACTGTAGTAGGTGACCTTTGCATCTCGGCCAGCTGCTAAAGGTGGATATTTTTTGTGCTGTTGTTTAAAACTCAGTTTTGCATTCAGAAGTCTCTTATGTCATTGGCTAAGTAGTCAAGACACCAAGAGCAAGATTTCCTGCCATTTCTTCTGGAGTAATTAACTGGAATTTGCACTGACTTCATTCACACCAGACTTCCAAGGGAGTGAGTGAAATGTGAATCTATCTCATCTTTTTCAAATTTCTGACTTTTCTGGAAATCCCAATAAAGAAGAATGAATAGCTCCACAGAACTTACTGATTTAAACTCTGCAAACGGATGTCATGATTATCTGACTTGGTTTTAGGAACTGTTCCTGGGTTGAAGTATTATTGATGGAAGCAAATCAGGATGGAGTCCCCTGCCTTGGCTCAGTCTGTGTGTAGCTGGGATTGTCCCCGTTCTTTGCCATGGTCCAGGAACAGGTGATAGAAGTCTTCTGCTTTGGGGAAGACAGATAGCTGTGGTTGCACGGCCACACTGAGTAGGGATTGCCCTTCATTCCCTGGAATGCAAGTAGCTTTATATAATATAGACTATGTAATGCTGATAGAAAGTACTTTCTGCATAGATGATTTTTCTCTATCTCAGCAACTTGGAAATGTGCTGAATAATACTTAGCATAATACATGGGAAATAGGACATTTATCAGGGGCAACCAACTCACTTTTGGCACTTTTTGCCCTTCTTCTGATTTGCATTCTTTTGCTTTTTAGTATTTTTTCCCCTCAGGCTGTGCTCTGTGGGGGAGGCTTATTGCTAAGGAACAAAAATGCTGCTGAAATACTGAAGAGCAGTGCAAAACTCAACACTAAAGCTGCTCAACTAGTTGTGAAGTCTCAGGAGCATTCAGTACTTGCAATTAAATAAGCTCTTTCGCGCTTGATTGCGATTTCCTAAGACTTGTTGCCCTTTCACTAAGGGAAGTATTTTTAATGATCAATAAAGTTGTTAAACTCCATACTTGAGGCCCTAAATCAACCTGTTGTTCATTCAGACCAAGAGGAAGAATTGGTGGGTAGAACCCCAAGTGTTGCACAAGTGCCACAGACCTTGCCCTCTGCAACCTGCTGCTTCTCCCAACCCTGAGGGAGGAGGAGCGAGACTAGGCATACCTGGGATCTTGCTGGTGCCTGAATTCCTTTATTATTTTATAAAATCATTCTCACAAGCAAATTGGTTGGGTGAAAATTTTGGCTAAATTTTTATTAGAAGAAACTTTTTCACTGTCAGAGTCTTGGAAGGTCATGTGAAAACGTTTGCACGTATCTCCTAAAACTTGAAATTAAATGGGAAGTAAAATAATCTCAAATTTAATAATTTTGAGAAGATTCAGTCTTCTTAAAAAAACAGTATAAGATTTCTGAGAGCAGAGTTTGATAGCATTGGGCACTGGCAAGATTTGAAAATGGCAAATACTTTCACTGTCATGTCTTTGTAGCCAAAACTAGAGTAGGAGGCTGCAGCCCATGGTGGGTCTCAGAGCACAGAACCAGAGAGAAAGCAGGGTCTGTTTATGTGGGAATGTTCTTCTGACAACTTGATGTTGTGTGATTCAGCCACAGCAATGCCAGATCTAGCAGCAGCTTTATTAGTATATGATAAATCTTATGCTCCCATGGGTCTAGACAGGCAGAAAGCTCTAAACTGTACAGTGTAGGTTTGGGGCAGCGTTATTCTTCTGCTGAAGTTAATCACTCAGTGATGCAGCTGTTGGTGTTGCTCTGCATTTGATGCTCATGAAGACAAAGAAAAGAGAGGAGTGTTCTTTGTCACTCAGATTTATGTTATGATTTTGTCAGACGCTTTGCTTCTGCTGTTGCAGTCTAGGACCAACTTAAAGTGAATCTGTTCTTTCTCATATTTCAAAGCAGAAAAATTGATTCAACTTCCAAGTGTCGAACCAATTCCTACTATTTCTTTCTGACTACATTTCAGAGTTGTCTTTTTTCCCCTCCTGCCATGACTGAGATCCAGCCAAGACAGTCTCTTCTTCATTCATACCATTCAACATCTTATTGAATTTTGACTGCAATAAAGCTAAAATTTATCTCTGAGTTTGCCTTCAAGCCTGTTTCTTAGTTCAGTTTCATTTGTGTCCAGACATTGTCTTCTGAAACTAGTATACTTGAATTGCATAAGTGACAGAAATACTATTCAGTGATGCACGTTTTCTTTTAGACTTGCTGCCTTTTGGGATTTAATGTAGTCTTAGAAAACAAGGAAGGCAACCATATCAAAGGCTCATATAGATGCCAGAAAGTATAAAAAAAAACCCTTATCTGTTTAGTTTGAAAATGTTTCCAACACCCTGGGAGCATTTTCTGTTGATTTGTGTGGGATGCTTAACATTTCCACCAAGTCTCCTGAGGCCAGGAGCAAGTGAAGTGCTGGGACTGATGTTGCCACTTGGCTATAAAAAACCAACTGGCTTTGCAATCCAACTGCATATAAAGGAAAATGCAGTTAAGAAATCAAAAGAAAATAAACAAATAAAGCTGTGTAAAACTGGTGAATTATAAGGGTCTGATGAACATATCAAGTAACTGCCAGTTCCCCTCAGAAATTTCATGCAACTCCACTTCTGAGTCACTCTGAAGGATTAAAAAAAAAAATAAATCCAGTTCCTTTTAGGTGTGGGGGAAGAAGTAACTTGGTGGAATAGAAAATGGAAGGAAAAATATTTTAAATTAAAGTTTAGTCTTTGACAAGTACACAGGCAGACCAGGTGAACAATCCAGGAAAGTCTGAGGTTGTTGGTTATGTGCCAGTAGGGTGCCAGGCATTTTAGAAGGGGCCAGGATAGTGACAGGAGACAGAAGGAAATATTGGTGGTCTGTGAGTTTGGGGAAACCTTAGAGGGGGTCTCAGATTAATTTTAATTTTTATTTTTTTTTAAATCAGCCTAGGACTGAATCCAAGTTTCTAGTCAAGTGTCAAACCTGTAGATAAAGACCTACACAGAAACCTGGCTTGTAGCTGCTCTTTCTATTTGAGCGTGTATAGGTGATATGCTGCAGCCATTTCATTGACCTTTTCTGGTCTAGACCTGAAAAAACAAGCACTGCAAGTCTCCTAAATGTCGCTGTGTACCTTAAAAGAGCAAAAGTAAGGCCAAGCACAGGTGTTGGGCTGGATGGGAAGCACTTATCTTCCAGCTCCCCAGATGCAGTCACAGGGGCTGCAAAAGATGACCTTTGTCCCAGGCATCACAAGTTAGTTTTTGTCTTAGTTATTGTAAGTGAAAAGAAATTTAGGTTGCTGTAACATCACTGAGTGTCAAATCTAGACCAAATTTTTGTTAGCGAAAACTGTATTGATTAACCCATGTGTTGGATTGCAAGGTAGGAAGATGCTATGGGGCTTACCAGACTTACCCAGGAGTAAGTCACTGATATCACAGGACTGACCTTTTTACCATTGCTTTTTCTCAGACCAAGGGTCCTTTACACCTTCAGTGTCAAACAGAGAAGCCGGAGAAGTATTTTTTCCTTCACCACATGAGGGGCGAGGTGACTGAGATATTTGTCCAGTAGTGCTAACAAAAGTTTACTTTAATGCAAAGAGGAATTCTGATCTGCAGTTGCTTTAATCCACATTCCTCAGTTTTCTCCTGACCACAACCAACCACATACCAGCACCACACTAACACACTCTGATTATGGTTGTGCACCTGTGCTGGGTAGGTTTCCTGGCCAACTTTTCGTTAAGATTTTCCATTGATTTTATCTTTAGACTGTAATGATTTTATTCCTTGCAAAGATTTTCAAGCAAGTTAACAAGTTTCTGTTGGAAAATTACTTTATCTAGATATATTCAAAATTAATCTGTCTTAAAAATAACTTGCTGTTAGTTTATGTCCCTCTTGAGAAGTTTGGTTAGGTAGAGAAAAGTGTCTGGAAATAACAATACTTTCAATTTTCATGGTTGTAGTATTGTCATTAAGAAATAACAAAGGAAAGAGACTTGCCAAACAAACTAACAAGTTATCAAAATGTGCGCTGGTGTTCTGACAACAAGGCACCAGTTCTACTGCTTGAATGCGTTTTATGTCATGGGGACTTCGATGTACAAGCAGTAAAAGAAAGCACATTTTATTGAAGAATATGTGTAAGGTCTTCTAAAAGTAAAGGCAAATCCTTACTTCTAGAATTGCAGTGGAGCTGGATGTAATATTTTGTGTCTTAATAAAGGAATAACGTCTATGTTGGCAAATAATGAATGTGAAATGATTCTTGTTCACCTTTTTTTTTATGCTTTATATCAATGTCTGTGTTTTAAATTATAAGTATGCTTGCAAAAACTGGTATAGGTTTCATTCACTTTGTTAATCATTACCACTTTCCACTTGAGCTCCTTCTGAGTGAACTCAGTTCTTGAGTGTAGCCATACTGTTCTTACTTGTTGATTTTTAATGTATGGTGGCCTAAGGGTCTGGTAGCAAATGAATAAGCTTTTTAAAAGGAGTTGGAGTAAATGGTCTGATAGTACATAAGAGCTTTTACTATTTTGACTTTCATTTGGTAAACAGATGTATTTAATTTTGCTGCTGCTCCACTGTAAATAATTATACTACAACACAAAGGCAAATGGGAATTGTTCAGCAATGAAAAAAAAGTCCATTAATTCCCACGTCTGTTTGAGTCCTGAAGTGGAGTACACACCTGGTTTTAGGCTACAGCAGATGCTGCTTGCACAGGTTCTGCAGTACACATGCCTGCTGAGTTTGTTGTGTGAAGATTACTTTCTACTTGTAGTGTTACCTGCCTTGCAGACGGTCAAGCAAACACTATGCTTTTCCATACATGGTACCGTAGTTCAGAATATGCAGGGGTTTCTTACATCTGTCACTTATGGGCAGCCTGGTGGTGTTGGTTCACTTTGTTTTGGTCAAGTTTTCTGTTTTAAATTTAGTGAGAGGGATCTTAGACTTATACTCTACAGATTCATGTTGTTTTAGTTTTGTTGTTATGGAGTCTTCCTGTGTTTGACCTTTCTTCACACTTTCTCTACACTTAAAAATCATGGATATTAATGTTTGCAAGTAATAGATTTCTATGTGTAGATTAAGCCTAATGTACCACACAAATCAGAAATTCAGGCTAAAACTGGTGTGTGTTGAACGACCACAAGCTCCACAAAGTATCTCTCCATTGAATGAAAGACATTAAATTTTACTGCCTGTGGAAATCCCCCAAAGCACAATTAGCCTGGCTAATTATTTATGTATTGATATTTAAGTGTTGTAAACAAGTGTAGTCACATGCTCAGTCTTTACCAAAATCTGAATTCTGCTTACTACCCTAGGGATTAAAAAAAAAAACAACAAACAAACAAAAAACCAAACCAAAACAAAAAACCACCAACAAAAAAAATCAAAATATGATTCATTAACTCCAGTATATGGAAAAAAAGGTTTTTTGAATAAAAGGCTGCAGAATAAGATGCAGCTTAGACATAGGCCACCGGCTGCACAGTAAAGATTTCTTTTTCAGGAATAGAAAAATTGTATAACAATGTAAAATATATATATATATCTCAAATATAACAATAGCAAAATTATAAGACACCATCAAAATGTGCTTTAAAGCTAAATAGATGTACCAGCTGGTGTAAAGGAGATGAGTAACATCCATTATATCTTTACACCATCAGAAATTTTTCTGAATTGAATTAATCTCTCAGAGATACTGAAATCGGTACCATAACGAGATATATTACAAGACCTGAAAAATAAGAACTGTCTTAAAGACAATATTTGAAATATTGTGATGTATTTTCATATATTTTGTTCCATGTTTGACCAGATGATACAGTTCCTAGAAATTCAGGTTTTTTTTCCTTCTCTGTTATAGGCTGATAAGATCATCTTCATCCTTCTTGTTCACAGATTTACATAGATGTACATAGTATTCTTAGATCACTGTTCTGCTGCTTAAACATCATGCTTGCAGTTTAGGAAAAAAATACAAACAGTAAAATAATGAGTAGCTGGCGAATTCCAGTAGAAACAATATTTGCCTTAAAGCACTTCAGCTGAGAAGAAGGGAGAGTTTATGTCCCACTAGAGAATCTCATTTTGTTTGCGTGGTTAAGTTCAGCATATATTATACAGAGTTTCTGGAGATTACTTTTTATATTGCAAAAGCATTGACTGGTGTTTTATGTGGTTTATTCTGTATGAGGTATTTCATTCCTGGGTATTCCCATCATGACTATGTGCAATATGCTGCAATCTCGTTTAAAAATCAGAAGCAACCAATCAACTCCCCTTGAAAACATCAAACTGGCATCCCCACAGACACATACATTTAAATTTCTTTTACTCTAAAATACATATGATCTATACATGATACTAACAAAATGTGTGTGCATGCACATATATATGCATGAGTAGACCACACTGTACATAATTACATGTACATGTGCACAAAAGCACATGCATTCATTGCACATGAAGCAATTGTACTCGGGTAAATAAATCATGTTTCAGTAGCAGCCACTCTTTCTGATTTCTGGAGCTGTTAGGTATCACTGAAGAACCTATCACTTGGTAGGTGAAACTATCATTATTGATAACACAAACATACACCCTTGCCTTTGTGGTGTTTTGACATACTATGTCACAAGATTGAACTTGTGGATAGGAGGTTGCTCAAATAAAACTGTTTCCATAACACCCTCTAAATCTTAACCTTATGGCATTCTCAGAGCTTGGTATAATGTTGAATTTATCATCTTTTATTAACAGCAGGAACCCAGAAATGAGGATTCATATGTTTTAGAGCACTATTGTGTATTTTGCAATGTAAAAATCTAATGCCCCTCTGGAAGTTGGTATTAACACAATTTTCCAGAGTGGAGGGACCATTTGGCTGAAAGCAAAATGTATTTGTAAATCATATGGGAGACAAGCTATATGTAACTTTTCTGTTTTCCTCCAGTAAATCTGTCTCTCTTCTGAGTCCCCTACTTTTGTGTCACTAAATTCTTTCTATATTTTGTATACAGTGCTCTCATGATCCTGGTGAGAATTCAGTGGAAGTTACTAATAAAACTTGTGTGTCAAATATTTATTTACCATGTTTATGTGCAGTGAATGAGTTCATAAAGCGAGCTATATTTGATCATCTGACTCTTATGGGAGCTGACAGAACATTTCTAGCAGTGTAAATGCTACAAGCTGAAACATCAACACATAGCACTGCAGAATAGAGATGTAAAACGGGGACACTGGCCTTGGTGGCGTTATGGAGAAGACCTTGGTAGGAATGCAGCTCTTAATTACTAATTCAAGGAACCATTAAGTTCTTTCATTGTTGTCCTATAACATAAAGGGTGGGAAAGGGGTTGATAATAATTAAGATATAATGCATAATTTCTAGAATTAATGTCTTTTTTAGACATATGAAAATATCTAGGGTGATTATCATTACATGCTTAAGAAAGGGATTTATTTTTTCTCATTGGACTGATATATGTAACTTGTAGATAGCATTTCAGACTTGGAGAAAGAATGACATATTGCTTGTCTCCAGGAGGTCCAAATACATAAAAGACAAGTAGCATGCTCTTGAGACTTGCAATTTGGGAATTGACTTGATTGCCTTCCTGAAGTCTGGTACTGGGGCCAAAATTGGGATGTTTTCTTTTTGTATTAGGATGGCTGAAGATATCCTGCTGATCCTTTCAGGTAGAGAAAAAGAAGCTTCCTTTTGCATTAGACTTCATTTCAATGGCTTCTGTATGAGAATTCACTTGATTTTGTCCACTTATTTACTACTGTCAATAAAATAACTCTGTATATGAGAATTACTTTTTGCTCTGGTGCTTGGTCCCAGACTGGGAGAACAAGGGGACTGGGTTTGGCTTATTCCTATCCTACAAGTCACCAAAAGAAATTTGACTAAAAAGTTAAAATTCAGACTAGCAACATGCTGAATCACTGGAGATAAAGATTTTTTCGCAGATGAATGGTACACCTGGATTATTCAGATTTCTTTATGCAGCAACAGTTCTGTTCCCTTAGCTAACCTGAGAGAGACCTTACAGCTTTGTTTTGGAGGAGAGGGTTAGTAATAAAGTGTTTATATGCAAAAGCCACAAACTAGCCAACAAAAAAAAACCACAACCAACCAAAACAATTTGTGTGATTTAGTCCCATTCACTGAATTTCCTGTGATGTTTGAAGGCAGAGTTATAGCTGTCAAGTTTTATTTCATCAAACTAAATTTTGCTTTTTCCTGTAGGACCCTTTGAAGAAGATAGAGAATTTCCAGTAAAACAGCTCTAAATAGCTCTGATTTAGGAATTTCTAAAGGTCAAGCAAGTTAAATTGAAGAATTCAGAGCCATTCCAGTTAGCATATCATATAAGAAATTCCTATTTATTTTACAGTATTGTGGTTTACTTTGGTAGTATATTTGTTATTTTTTAACACTAGAAAGGACTCTGATGCACTTCAGTGTTTTGAAGTAAATCACTATACATTTCTTTGCTAAGATAATTAGATACGTAGCTGAAAAGAGAAACCTCAGCTTTCTCCAAGAATTAATAAACATTGGAAAGTATTTTTTTGTTACTCTGTATTTTCTAAAGAATCTTCTGCTAAAGAAGAGCCACAAATTTCTTAGAGATTTCCTGATAGTTATCACAAAATGGTGAAAGTCTGCTTATATCATGACTACCCTTTTATTTGATGTTGATGCTTATTGGCATAGACCCCAGATACTGACTGAAACTCTGCATGTGAAAGCAAATAATGACTCCTGATAGGGATAATATATCAGCATTGGGACACTGATAGTGGTAATTTTCTATGTCGTTTAGATAGTAGATAACAGCACCACGGTGACTGATAAATTATTAGCTTAAGTCACGAAATGAGGCACATGTGTGTTTTCCTAGTTAGGTATGTGAGAATTGCATTTAATTTTTATTTAGGCAAGCGTGTAATGTAGACAATTATTTCAGATAATGGATTTAGCAAGACAGGAAGGGAGAAGTGGTTTTTTTCAGCTCAATGCTGAGACACCTTTCATTTTCCTTCAGTTTTTCAAAGCATGTGGAGAGAAGAGGAAAACTCTACAGGTCCTACAGATATGTTCCTGAGTAAGACAGTAGTGCATACTCTATCCTTAATCTGTAGTGAATTTCCAGACATCCTCATATTTATAGGATGCTTTTTCTTCTTATGCTCCATCTAGGTCTGAATTGGAGGGGGAAGGAAATGCCTGACTTTACTTCATGCTTTTGTTAAGCTTCTGGACATACGAAAATACCAAAGGAATGGGATTAGAGCTCTCCCCTCTCTGTGAATCCTCCTCATTTGCCTGTAAATATGTGTCTGGTTACTGTTCTTGAAGATAGAGTAAACCATTATCTGTCATAATCCAGTTTCTTATCTGCTGGAGATCAAGATGTGCCTCGGGATGCTGGCTGCCTATCCCACATCTGTCTGTGATGGAGGTCTTGCAGCTGTCTCTCGAGCAGCTGGGCTGTACAGCTGTCAAGCGCTAGTGCCTCCACTCTGATTTAGTGCGACAATTCCTGTCTTCCTCAGTTTCAGCTGACTTCTATTGTGAATTGATTTTCACTTATTTCTGACACGATGAGCAAAATCATGTATAAAATATGCACCATGCTTTCTTTAATGCAGCCAGATGTACTTACTTAATGAAAGCAATGAGCCAGACATAATGAATTTGTTAACAAAATAGAAAATAGGTCTTTCATCACACAAATTACTTATGCACTTCGAGCATGGAAGCTGAGTATTTTGAATGCCTTTTTCTCCCTGTTAAATTATTTGTTTTGCTGATAGTCACTGATTTTTGCTGTGAATTTGAATGAGTTGATATGGAGTAGTAAAAGGCACATGATAAAAGTTGAAATTTAGCCAAGCATATGTTGTTAACAGGGGTTTTACTTTCATATCACTTTTGATATATATTTTCTTCCAAAGTTTGGCTTTAGCAATGCAGTCTGAAAGTCTGTCCTTGCTTGATGAAAAACAGAATATCCTGCAAGATGTACAAAAATTGCAATGAAAAAGCAACATGGAGGAAAAAGCAGATTCAAACAATTCTTTCAGCCACCCATACTGTCACAGCAAAGCTTCTGAAGGGAAAGATGTTCTGGATTTAATGCAGTTTTGCTCAGACAGTGTTAAAAAAATATACAGGTAATATTTTAAGGGCTGTATAGATGCCTGTGGCCTCAACAGTGATGGCCTTACCTGCACTGAGTAGTTCCTTTCTCCCCCCCTTAAGTTACTGGTACTGCTTCAACAGTGCGGGACACCTGAATGCATTCATGAGTATTACAGGCATAATTTTGGCTGCAGAGGCGGTTTTTGGCAGACATGCTGCTTTTTGAACAATTAGGGGAGAAACGTGTAAAAATGGTACGCTTAGGCCAAGCCACCCAAAAGTGTTGTTAAAGCTGAAGCAGAGAAGAGCAGTCAGAATAGACTGTATAATCCCTCCTTACACATCTTTTGGCTGCTGGAAATGTAATCTGTTGCCATAAATCCTGTTTTATATAAAGATAGCAAGTAGGACTCATTACAGCTTTTTGGCTGTTTATGTTTCGCTGCTGGCTATCGATACATGACAAGGTAATATTAATCTTGGCTCTCTGGGAGCCAGAAGAAGCAGACTGCTCATGGGCATCCAGAGGCTGCAGAGGAAGCACAGAAATACACACACTGGAAAAGGTGGAGAGGTCAAGTTTAGCATTCAATCCCTGCTCATGACTAACTTAAAATATTACCCTTCAGCTGCAAAAAATACTGGATTTCAGCAGCAAATTTGACCAGACAGACCACACAATGAAGTCATCAGTGCTGAGACCCACCAGCTTGAAAAAACAACAACCCCTGGTGTTAAGACAAATGCTTTGAAGAGTGGTTGATATTAATCAGGTGGTGCTACTGGTTTGGAGCTCTTAGTCATGCTGTATGAATAAAAATGCTGATAAAGGACACAGTAATAGTGCAGAGCCAAGGCAGTTTTGTAACACAAGAAGCCACAGATCTAAAATCTACTTAGAGAAAATTGGTTAGGGTCCATTTCAAAATTCCTTAAGCCAAACTCATCTCTAGGCTAACTCCTTTGAAGTCACTAGGGTTACACAAGGAATTAATTTGGCCCTTCGGCTCTGTACATTAGCAGTGATCCTGCTCACCGTGTTGGAGGTTTACTGTTTCAGTGTAGTTTCCTCAGAGGAACTTCTAAGACAACCCATTGTGTTCTCACTGTGGGCAGCCCTCATCTTTCCCACCCTTTCTTCCCATCGGTTTCTTAATTTCTACAGCAGTTGAACAAGATTTTAATTTTTAAATCATCATATACTATGAAAATATCTCCATTTTTGGATCGAATATTTGCTTACAGCTGTATTTGGTAACCTGGAGCCAATTTCTAATATGCCAGAACTGGACCTTGGTTCACTGAGAGAAGATAAAATTTTGTGTACCGGGCTGTGCTTGAACTGCAGGCACAGCTGAATCCTGGTAACATGGAGTTAAATCAGTAATTGCTTCAGTGTAATAGAAATGTAGCATCTGTCTCTGTCCTCCTGCTCCTCCCAGCAAGCAGTATTTGTCCAGCCACATGGTAAACTAGACCAGGGATCCAAGTTGATTGAAAATTAATCCAGAAAATCCAGGTTCAGCTAAACCTAATACCTGCCCCTTAGCAGAAGATGTGAGAGCAGAAGTGAAAGACTCAGAATTGCCTAGATGTGACTGACTGTGCTAAGTTCCACTTTGGGGATTTACATCCCTTAAGCAATACTTGGCCTAATGGATGTCCAGAGTACATGTCCGTGCCCACGATCTGTGCACAGCACTGACCCCTCCAAGGCTCTCCAGTTGCATGAACATACCTGAGCCTTTGTGCCCTCTGAAGTGTTGGCAGAGCTCTAGTCTAGCACTCTTCTCCCTGGGAGATGGGTGGGATGTCTGTGATGAGCAAGTGTCTTCAGTCATCTACAGGATTTTTCTGTGTATGAGGAAGAAAGATGTGAACTGGAAAGAGTACAGTGCCAGTATCTAGCATTTCTGTTCAAATCCTTCTAGAGTTTCAAAACATGCAAAATATGTAACAGCATAATTTTCTTCTGCTGAATGTTGTATAGTACCACAGGGGAAAAATTAAAAATTATATGTAAGTATACTTTGAAAATGAGGATAAGCATTTATGAATACTGGATTACATAATTTTTAATCTTTTTCTCTCTAGCTCTCTCTCTTTTCCTTCTGTTTTGTGGAGAAGGTTGTCACTCAGTGCCCAGGTCAGTGAGTCTGACATCCCTCTGCTGAGGAACTGCTTTTGTGGAACCAGACCTAAAGTCTGGCCTGTAAATTACTCCCATATTTAACATGACAGTCTGGGTGGTTGGGCTGTCTGAGAGTAAGATAATATGATACTTTGAGGAGCTGAAATATCTGCTGCATTGCAAGTTAAAAGTTGGAGGTTTGTTGTTTTGTTGTGGTTTTTTCCCCTGTAGCAGAACATTTTAAAATATTACGGACTCTACACAAATATTATTTCTCAAAATATGTTTTGTTGTGTTACACTTGATTCTGAGAAAGGATACTTTGCATTACTGT
The DNA here is from genome assembly GCA_013397375.1 of Toxostoma redivivum. Taxonomy (NCBI): domain Eukaryota; kingdom Metazoa; phylum Chordata; class Aves; order Passeriformes; family Mimidae; genus Toxostoma; species Toxostoma redivivum. The sequence goes on from VXBI01003755.1 coordinate 528,322, forward strand.
CCTGGTGCTATGGGAAGCTGCCACTGAGAAGTCCATGTGTTATCCCTTCAAGGAAATATGCCCAGGTTTGCCAGGACAGCAAGCAATGATGCTTGAAAATGTAACTTCTCTGCTTAACAAACAAGCAGACAACTGTGCATAGCATTACAGGGAATTACGAGATGAAAGTCCACTCCTCAATAAAAAATTCATAGTAAAAAATCTTAGTGTCTTATTTCAGTTATAAATTTTATTTCAATCTGGTTTTCACTGGCTATGGCAAGTGGATACCTGCTTTGAATTCTTTTTTTAAAAGATGTATTAATGTATATATTTCAAATAAAATAGGTGAGAGAAATACAAAGCTGAAAAAGTGAAGTCTGTCAGACCTTTCTGGAACAAATAACATAGCCTATTCCAGTTATTGAATCAACATATCCCTTTTTTCCATTTCTTTTTTTCCTCCAAAAGAAATTGGTTGGGCTCAATCCCTCATTGATGTGGATAGATTGACAGCAGGAAGGCATCCTTTCACTTGCACACTGTAGCACCATGGAAGTAAAAAAGACAACTTATTTTGAGAGTGTTGAAGAGACAAGGCAGCGTGATTAGGAGATGGTCTGTTTCAAGGTTACTTTCACAGTGATAGTCTGAATTTGAACTGCTCCTCAAGCCCTGAGGGATCTCGTGGAAGAAGCTGCTTGCTGCCCTGCCTGGCAGCAGCTGGCACACACTGCAAGCCATCTCCTCTGCAGGACAGCCCTGGTCCTGTGCCTGGAAATGGTGACCTTCTGGCTTGGTGTCCTAAAATTACAGTTTAATTCATGGATCTGCATTCTAGATTTTCATGTTCTAATCTTCCAACTTTATAGCACATGCGATATTCTTGACACAGAATTGAAGAACATTGCAACCATGCTGCTGCCCAGTCATTACTGCTCAGTCATTTCTTTCAGCGTTTCTACCATATTTGCAGAGGATCGCAGGTATTTGACTCTTCCAAGTTTTAGAATTCCGATATTGTGGTTTTTTTTAAAAGCAGAGAATACTTCTAGGGTGTCTAAATAGTACAGCAGATGTTACTGGAGTATTTTGAAAGTAAAGGACAACCACTAAAAGATGAGATACAATGCCTGCTGACCAGAGTGTCTCAGGATAATAGCTCAGTTTTCACAGTTGACAAAAGGCTCCTTGCAGCACTGCCTCTTGGAGCTCATTCTTCCAGTACTGCTCAGAGCCTGGACCACATGGATGCCTTCTCAAAGGAGCTCAGCTGGCTTTGGTTCAGTGACTGCTGCCCACTGGATTCGGAGCACTTGAAACCACAGCCATTGTTGACTGCACCAGTACTTGCTGCGGTTTCTGTGTGTCTGGGGGTCAAACATTTAGATGCGTGCCAAGGCATGGGCTCTGCAGACTTTGCTTTCCAGGTAGGAGCTGGTGTCCCCCCATTCATACGTAAACTATGCAGACAGCAGCATTCCTTACATTGTATCAGGCATTAGTGCACTCTGTCTTACAGCTCCGGGATAAATACATACCCCAGATTCAAGTTGCAGCAGGTATTAAAAAAAATTAAGTGAAGTCCCCAAAATCATATTTATTAAGCCCATTTGCACATGGTCTTTAGAAGAGCATATGAAAGTTAAGTTAAAGGCTCTCATCCTCAGTTTTTTTAATAGGAAAAGGCAAAGGGGAGTGAAAATTAGTCTTGCATTGCTGTCTCTTGCATTGCTGATTTTAGTGTTCCTAGTGTGGTTTGTCAAGTTTTGTGTGGAAATTTCAATAAGCTGTTCTTTTATTTTGCATCCATGTTTTGCAGAATATTTTAATATATATTTTATTAGACAAGTGGTGGAAGGAACTTGTATGTAAAATAAACATACATAAATTAGTATAACTTTTACCAGAGCAGAATAGTGGTGAAGAGAAAATCATTGTTATTACCTCAGATAGACAGGCATAGAAGTGTAATTTAGTGGAACTGATGTATGCAAACCTGTGGGTATTGGACTCAGTGGACCTGGATTAACATTCATGAAATGCTTCCCTCACTGGATCTCATTTCAGACTGTACAGGAACAATGTCTTTCCCTGAGAAGTGTTTTAATATATGCTGCTTTCCTTCCTGGGTAACAATTATTTTCCTTTTCAGCCAGTCAAAATTTATACTTGAGAAAACAGCATCAGTCAAAGCAATAACAGCTGAATTAACAAATGATTACTTACTTTTCCATAGAAGGCAAAGCTGGAGATGCCCAGGCAGATGCAGCCTGTGTGCACTCCCTGCCAGGGTACCTCATCAGTGTATGAAACTCCATTAGCAGAATTGCAAGGTTAAATCCAGTTTTCAAAACCTTATCTTATTTATGTATGGTGTCCTGATACAAAAGCCTCTTCAAATGTGGAGTGTTCCATTTTTCTGAAATCACCCTTTGTTCATGAAACATTTAGAAATTCATTTAGCAAAGCATTTTGCCCATATCCTGCTCTCGCCTTAGATGGCTCTTTTGCAACTATGTGCTAGATTGAAATCTTAGACTAAGCTTTGGTTGTAACCAAAAGGCAATAGCTTCTTATCTTTTCTGGAAATTACATTCTGTTCTGTAGCTTATTATGTAGTTTTTTGAGAAGCTGTTAATCTTCTTTCTGTGCTCTTTTTATTTTTTCTCCACACTTGCACAGTGGCTTTTCCTGGACTCAGTCTCAAGTTCAGTTGCTGACGCACAATCCCTGCCTTCTTCAATGAGAGTTTTTCAAGCCCAAAAGGGGTGTTAAACATTCACAGCTCTTTGTTTCTTTGCTGTTGTTTTTAATAGGATTTTTACAGTCATTTTCTTACTGTAGAACTGAAAAAACTTTTTCTTATAATTTATTTTTATGCTTTAATAAAATTTTTAACTGTCTGAAAAGAGACAAAACTTGAAGAAGGATGGTAAAAATGTCTTTTAAGAGGGTAGTAGTTTCAAAACTATATTATAGCATAGTATGCTCTATAATATATTAATATATTGTAGTTTGCTGTATGCTATAGCACAGTATATTTTCTTTAGTTGTGAAAGCCTAATGCTAATACAGAGTCAATGGCATAGTAACTCTTGTAGCAATTAAAAACAGGAGAAAACATGGTGAAGTAATCTGCTGATTTTGCAACATTGTACACTAGAATGACCAGTTTTTGTATTCAGTAGATAACTTGATTAAATTATCATTCCTAAATAATTCTAGCTGGATAGTTCAGATCTTGTTGAGGTGATTTAAGCATGTACTCTAAATGAGGATGACATTTAAGATGCAGTTAAATCTTGTGACATGTTTTGATTTTTTAATTTTTTTCAAGCTTCTGTTATCATTAGGCTTATCTACTGAAAGATAAAATCTCAGAAGATTTAATTTTGTGTCATTATGAGATAAAATCTTGTGCAACTTTAACTTACCTAAAGGGGAGACACTTCCACCCCAGCTGGGGTCCTAAAAAAAAAATAAAGTTTATTTTTGCAACATCTGAGTGCAGCTTGTCCCTCTTAAATAAGATTTTTTTTTTTCTTTTCCATATGGTACTGCTATTTTACCCCTTTTATTTTCTTCCCCTCCCCGCTGGAAATTGAAATTCCTCCTGAAGGTTGTTGCCAGAGTAATTTTGAAGTCATTTCATTCAAGGTGGCTTTTGCCCTGCCAAAAATCTTCTAACAAAACTCAGTGTGCCAATTTCTATGCCTTCTGAGACCCTTATACATATTGTCAATAGGTATCCACCATCTTCCATGGTCTTTTTGGAGCCTGCTCCAGACCTTGGCCAAATAGGTCAAATTTGTCCTTGTACTAAAAAATAAGTAAGAAAACAAACAAACAAACTTCACTTGATGTAAAGACAAATTTTAGAAAGACAGAAATAATTCTGATGTTCTAAAGGGTTCCATCTCAATTGCCTTCTATCCTTCCTATATGGCAACAGATGCATGGAATACAGCCGCATAAAGCATGAGAACTGGGTGCCAAGCAGATGCTCCAGTGCTGCCAACTGGTCCTCAATTTCTTTGTTGATTTAAGAAATGGGTGCTGATGCTGCTGCTCTTTCCTCACCCTTTCTCAGTCACATGCATTCCTGTTGTCAGCTCGCTGAGGATCCCTGCTGGAAACTGTGTGGTGCCCACCAGTAGGAGGGAAATGAGGAAGGAGTGTGTAGGAAGCTAGGCTTGGTGGGCTGGGTTCATTCCCAGTCAGCCCCACAGTGAAATGATCCATCAGATAGATGGATGCTGGTGTGGAGTCAGGACCCAGGGCCATGCCAGCTTTCCCTGCCCATGCCTCTGTGTCACTGCATTGACTGTGGCTGTTTTCATCTGGTGCTGGTTTTGTCTCAAGAGGAAAAGAGATGCTTAGAAGAAAGGCTCTCTAGGACTAGGACAGAAAACCACTCAGTTCCTTTCGTATCAGGCTGAAAAAAGATTTTGGCCATAGCAGCTTGAAGGTATCTTGGAGTTTTCTGAAAATGAATGTTTCACAGGTGTTACAGACCCCCTTCCTCCAGCAAATACTCATACTGAGAATTTGCAGAAGCAATGCCTTGGCCCTAATTGCTGGACCCAGTCCACAGCCTTCACGTCATTTGGCCATATTAAATGTTTATATGCATCTGTGAAAATTCCCCATATTAATTCCTCCTTCTATCCATCATCTTGAGTATTTCAGACAGAACAAATAACATATGAAGCTTAGGAACCAGTACTGACTAACGAGATAAGGATTAGATTGCCTTTGCTTGGTGATGAGTGAATTACAATTCACAGGATGGTGTGGCTGGCTAGATGGTGAAAAATGAAATTACTGCTAAGTGAAGAAAAAAACTTTTAAAATAATCTTGTAATAAGTGACCAAACAACTTTCACATGTAAAAACTTTCTCTTATTATCATGCTGCAAAATGAGATGTATGTAAATATCTGTATTTGGCCAGAACGAGTTTAGAGAAGAAAAACTCATTCAGCAGAGCAGAAAATAAGTTCAATGAACTTTCAGATGATAGTTTTTCTTTTCCATTACCTCTCAGTGCTAACAGTTGGTCCTCTCAAAACTGAATCCTACTCCTGCCTTGGGGGCTCTCACACCCAAATGTTTGCATTTTGAGCATTCACCTCAAATTGGTTAATAACCTATGTTGCTCTCTAGTTCTTTTAAATTTAAGTGGTAATCTGTTACACTTAAGGCATATCAGTGTAACTTAAGCCTTAGAGATGCATGCATTTTCCTCACTTGGCTGCATTCATACAAAGTTCTGTATTTTTTTGTTGCCAGACTATTGAAAGTTTTTGAAGACTGAAATATAGGCTGAAGTTGAATATTTTCAGCTTCACAGAAGGTGGAGAATTCACTTCATTTAGGGGGGAAAAAAAAAGATATTTTTAGTGGCCACAGATACTTTGCTTCTTTTACGTTTTACTTGCAAGGCCACAGAAAGTTCTAGGTTGTGTTCCCATTCTGCCACAGAGGAAAAGTGGGCAGCTCTTTAACATACTTTAAAAAAGTTGACACTTTTCTGTCTTGAGTACCTAAATGCCTCTTAGCTGTGTCTCAGCCGTGATTATGCCAGACATCCCAATGCATTAATTTTTTAACTTTTTTTTCCCTGTGGGAGGAGAGGATCAAGAGGAGATATTCAATGCAAAGATTTCTGTTTTCAAAAATAGGACTAAGGGGACTGTGAGAGGAACTAAAAAAAAAAATCACTGTTTGTGGGTCTGTCTGTGTTCATTGCATTCTGTATAACTTTAGCTTACAAGATCTTTTGTATCTAGATGCTTTCTTGAAAATTTCTGTATGTTGAGGTGGACATCAGAAAGAAACAAAACTGTTCTCTGGAGAAAGACTTGTTAAATCCTGAATAAAATGAGCATTGTGGTGCTTCTGTTCACACTTTCACAACTTCAGGTGTGAAAGTAGTGGCCAGCTAAAATGATGGCTCCAGTATGGGTCTGAGTGCAGCCTTCTCCAAGGTGCAGCCTGGGTAAGTCAGCTCCAGAGCCCAGTGTCAGGCACCATGACATTTTCTGTCTCTCTCTGTGCTTTTTAAAAATTTCTTCTTTGTAGCAAGCACTCGGAAACTTCTTGCAAGATAAATGAACTGCGATGGTGAAGGGAAGCTGAATACTTTCCAGGGTTTAAGAAGAGAGATAGTATTTCAGGTTTAAGCAACACTTTCAGGGAGAGAGAAAAGTGTGTGTTTTGAAAGGTTGTTGACTAAAAGACTTCATGTGTGTTGGTGCTATATTGCCTGAAGTGCAGTTAGAAGGTTTTTGTTTAATTTGCAGAGGAAACCAGCAGTGTTTTAATGTGGAACTCTGCAGAGGCACAAAGTTTGAAGTATACAGCCTAGAGTGATAGGTCAACAGAGGTTATTTGAAGGATGGGAACAACCAGATAGATCAATTAAAAATGTTTGCTAACTCTATAATATTGAGTGACAGGGTGGAAAAATCCCATTGGCCCTAATTTGGAAAACACCATTTAAAAAGTCTGCTCGCTATCTGGTTGTAGTGGTAAAACCCATGCCCTTGGAAATGCATCCCTCAATGTCCTCAGGCTTTTCTGTGATCTGTAGCTGCTGCACTCCTGACTATGATGATGTCCCTCTGATGCTTTGCCAACTTGCAAAATTCTTTGCTTCCTGTGATTTGCAGGGGAACCTGAGTTCTGAAATTGTGCTGATGTAGTGTTTTTTTCCTCAAAATTTACTGCAAGAGCACAGCAGGCCAAACAGGACAGCATCCAGGTTACCTTGTGCTGTTTCCAAAAGCAATGCTGTAAGAAAAGCTGAGGGAAGCAATATCTGTGACCTGGAAAAGGACAGTGGGAATGTAGTTAAAAATCAATTTTTAAAAATTTAAGAATTGATTGAACCCAAAAATAAGAATATATTGCAAAAAAAAATTGCTTTGTTTACTTTTAGCACACATGGTAGTATAAGTTCTGTATGCTCAAAGCGGCAGCAGAATAGACAGTGGCCATTAAGCTGAACGATTTCTTTCTGGCTTTCTTTGCCCCCCATCAAAGGCAAAGCATCTGACAGAATGGGGAACCAAAACTGAGGCTTGATGCCTGTTCTACCTAAATCACCATCTCCCTTTCTCAAATCTGCTCCCTGTCCCACCCCACCCTCCTGATACCTACTTGCTCGCATTCAAGTAGATGATGCTGCATCTCATTTATTTTGGAGCTGCGGATGGACTCAATGGCTGGTGCATGGGTACTGATTTAGGAAAATTAAGTATTTCTCATTGTTGTAACAGAAACAGCTTTAATCATCTAGCTGGCTTTCATTTAGAAGTCCTTAATTCAGTCATCAGGAATTTTGCTGTCAGGAAAATCAAGTCTGGCTGACCGTGGCAAAGCAGAAGTCAGATTCTGCCAGAACTCTTTGGGAAAGCAGAAAACAGCAAGCACTGTTTGCCCCAGTGAATTGCCGATTCATTAGAAGAATGAAAAGGGGTGTACTGGATTCATTAAACTGGTGCTGAATTGATTATTTGTAATTTTCCTAGTATTTAAAAAAATACTTTTTAAAATTATCATGTTCATTTAAAACGTGTGGTAGTATTAGTGTGTGCAGATAAAATATGAGACCTATAACAAACTATTTTCTGCAGTATCAGGGACCTGAGAGCATAAAAGTGAGAATAGAACTGTTAAATCATGTATTTGAAATTTCACAATAGCATTATTTTGTTTCTACTTATCATTTTGTGTTGTTGAATGAGGGTTTTGTTTTTTTTAATTGTAAACTTCAAAATTTTGGAGGAAGCAAGCTAACAAAGACAAGACAAAAAAATTAAAAAACCAAAACCACTGACGGGAATATGCATTGTGTGACAGAGGTTCACTGATAAACCAGAATAAGAGACTATGGATGCAAACAGATTGTTACTGCAAACAGTAATATGCAACATATGTCTGTGGTTAACAGAATGGCTTAGATGCCATGGGAGGTCGTGGAAAATGTTTACTGTAAAGAAGGCAGTCATTGCTAGTATGAACATAAAATTTCTGACTGTATCAGAAACTTTCTAAATGCTGAACTTAGAAACTCAAGATAGTACTTGGGAGAATTCACTTTTAAATCTGGTCTAAAATGGATGGGGGTGATCTTTCATTTCTCACATATCATCCTTATCTCCAGATTGGAGAGACATAGATTTGAAGGCTGGATTACTTAGGTCATAAGGACTTGGCTGGATGGACACAGCTAGACAGTTGTGGTCAGCTGCTCTATGTCCAGGGTGAGGCCAGTGATGGTGGCGACTGTTGTCCCTCAGGGCTCTGTCTTGACCCTGTTGCTCTTCAGTATCTTTATCAATGACACAGACAGAGGGATCGAGTGCACTGTCAGCAGGTTTGCAGATGGCAGGAAGCTGAGCAGGGCAGTTGGCACAACACAAGGATGGGATACCATCCAGGGAGACCTGGGAAAATAGTAGAAGTGAGCCTGCAGGATGCTCATGAAGTTCAACAAGTCCAAGGGCAGCGTGCTGCACCTGGCTCAGGGTAATCCCAGACATGAGCACAGACTGGAGGAAGAACTCATTGGCAGTCCTTCCCTGTGAAGAAGGACTTGAATGTTCTCATGGATGAAAAGTTGGACATGAGCTAGCAATGTGCACTCACAGCCCAGAAAGCCAAAAGTATCCTGCACCCAAAGCAGTGTGGCCAGCAGGGCAGGGAGGGGATTCTGCCCCTCTGCTCTGCTCTGCTCTGGTGAGACCCCACCTGCATCGAACTCATGGGTCCCAGCACAGGGACGACATGGACCTGTTAGAGAAGGTGCAGAGGAGGGACACCAACTTGGTCAGAGGGGTGGAGTGCCTCTCCTGTGAAGACAGACTGAGAGAGGTGGGGTTCAGCCTGGGGAAGATAAGGCTCTGGGAAGACCTCATTGAAGCCTTCCAGTACCTAAAGGAAGCTTACAAAAAAGAAGCAGAGTGACTTTTTACATAGGCAGTTAATGATGGAGCAAAAGGGAATGGTTTTAAACTAAAAGAGGTGAGGTTTAGATTATGTGTTAGGAAGAAATTCTTTAGTGGGAGGGTGATGAGGCATTAGAACAGGTTGCCCAGAGAAGTTGTGGCTGCCTCATCCTTGGAAGTGTTGAAGGGCAGGTTGGATGTCATTCTGAGCAATCTGGTCTACTGGATGGTGTCCCTGCCCATGGTGGGGGGATTGGAACTGGATGATCTTCAAGGTCTCATTGTATGATTCCATTATTCCATTATTTATGTAACTGGAAATCTTCTAACCTGATGAGCCATCTCATGAAACTCTCTGGTCATTTCATAATTTGACCTCCTAAGCGTAGACATCCTTTGTTAGCTTCTACTGTATGTTTTTCAGGCAAAAAATGGTGGCATATTATAGAACATGGTGAACTTTGTGTGTTTATGGCCATGAAAAACTATCTGTAACTCCATTCTTGACTGCTTTCTGCTGCTACTACAGAGATAATGGAAGCGGGATCTGTTTATTTTAAGATATATTCTCCATTCGTTCCTTGGAAATATGAAATTATTTTAATCATTAAGAAGGTTTTGAGACTTTTTTTTGCAAGCAGCTGCTGAACAGATGGTAGAATACTAATATATTTTAGCATACAGTTATCTTCTCTGGGTTTTTGTTGTTCAGCACTTTTGAAGTATTTTTGTTTAAAGGATATTTATATTGACTTCCAGTCTGACAACTTTCATCATGCTAGTGTTTGTTAAATGAGGCACTAATTGTTTTCTAATAAGCTTTTTGCTCATGTGACTTAACCTGTTTTTTAAAGAGAAAATATACTGGGTTTTATGCTTTAGATGTAGTAAGCAGGAAGCCTCAAGAATATCTTTCCGTATCGGGAGTTTGCATTGTAGTATTATAGGAAAAAGATTTAAAAATCACTCTTATTATTCAACTCATTGTAAGATATAGTCCTACATTCAGAAAAATTGATGCCTCACTGTGTCCTGCTGACAAAGGGCAGGCAGAGGAATTTGAAGCTGTGGTTTTGGATATTTTGTGAGCAACTGTGTCACTGTTGCATATGACAGCATTCTGACAGCATTCTTACTGTGCAGCAGCTTTCTTAAATGAGTTGGAAAACTTCAAAGCCATTGCATCTCCAGTAGAATAACATCTGCATTTAACCATGCCTCTCTGCGTAAGCCCAGTCTTGGACGATGATGTCTGTCCGTGGCTCAGAAAAGCTGTGTTTTGGGATTTCCATTACTGTCTGAACTGCATCTGGTTCCAAATAGTTTGGTGTTTTTGCTGGAAAATGGAGAAACCATGGTGGAAACCACAGAGCTGGTTGGGATACAAGAAGTAGGATGTGTCAAGTTTTGGAATTTAGTTTCCTCTGAGTCAGTCTTTTGAGGTTAATAAGCATTCATGCTGCTTTTTGTGGGATAGCTTTCTAATCCTTTCTCTGTGCTGTTTGTTGACCGCAGGAAAACATTGCCTGGAAATAAAGGGAAAAAGGAATTTTATTATTAGCTAATTGTAGACTTAGGATACAGCTAAGGGTACAGTAAGTGGTTATGTTGCTACTATTTTCATAATTGATAGGTTATTTTTTCATTATTAATTTATTTATCTAAGAATGATGCTAAGTAGTCTGGGCTTTTTATTACTAGACTGTGGTGTAATTTTCACAAATGTTTCAAATTCAGAAATTTGCACTTATATGGGCATAAGATGTATAAATTCATAAAGATGAGTACAGAACATTGTTATATTAGACAAATTATTTACCCATCTTAAAAAAACCCAAAACATTATTTATGTTCCTCAGAATGGATTGTTTAAACATTTTTCTGAGTGGTAGTCTAGGAATTGAAGAGACCTATCTCTTTTAACAAAAAATGGCTTTAAAAAGCCAACAGTGCAGAAAACAAATTAAAATCAAGGAAAATTTTAACATCAAAACCAATTTTCATCCTTTGGTAATATGACATTGGCAGAATAGAAGTACTTTCAGAAAGGATGATGACCCTTTTTGCCTCTGAAATTACTCTCTACTGAACTTCTCTGGTTTTGGCTTTGTGATAAATTTGCTGATCATCAGAATCTGTCACAGGACTGCTGTCACACCACTTCTTTGATTAGATTTATGTTAATATATTACATTAGGAAAAGGAGAAAACTAAAAGTCATTGCAAGGTCTTTCAAAGACAAATTCAGGAAGCAAGGTGCAGTTTTGCACCTTAAATGCACATGAAGAAGAAAAACTAATACAGATTAAGACTTCTTAAAAGAGAGGACACTTGAGAAGTTGCAGAAGGCATGGCTAAGTCTGATGTATGGGCAGTAGGATTAGATTTATAGACCGCAGGGAAATGGTAATAGATGTTCGTGTTTAGGTTGCAATTTGAGATTTTTCTGCTTATTTTCTTTAGGGGGCTGGCAAAATAAGTATTTTACACAAATACTTGGCTCAAATTGTTTTACTTATTCTCCTGTGGGTCTCAGAGTAGATACTTGAATTGAGCAAACTATTTGGCCCCTAAAGCTATTGTTTGACAGACTGCTAACATATCTGCTAATCTGAAATACAGTAAGCATATAACTAAAGTGTTTATTGCCATTACAAATATGGTCCTGAATCTTTTTTTGGAAAGAATAACCCTTGAGTGATTGCAGTCTTTGTTTCTTTAAGGTTTTTGCTTTCCTTTTCCCTTCCGTTTCCCCTCCCCTCAAGATGCCTAACAGCAAGGCTGTAGATAAATTCTTTCTTTGGTAGTGACTTCTCCGTGGTTCATCTTCACAGAATTATATAGACACAGCGAAAAATCATTCAACTCCTACCAAGAAGGTTTGCAAGAAAACTCTTGATCCTGGGTTGCTCTTGGACCCCCTTAGAGGAGATAACAGCATGCCTTACACAGGGCCAGGAGTTGGACTCTATGATCCTCATGGGTCCCTTCTAACTCAGCATATTCTGTGATTCTGTAATCCTCTGTCTGCTGTGTGTCGTGGGTAGGAGCCTCGCTGTGCTGAAGCTGTGGTCTCATTGCTGCGTACAGCCTTTGGGGAATTTACCTGATACAGGTAAATGCCCCAACAACAATTCCCAACCCTGTAACTGCAACAGAGTTTGCAGCTGAGAGAGCATTATCCTTCAGCTTCCTAAGGTAACTGCTGTCTTGCTTGGGACATTGTTTTTATATTGAGCTTTTGGTCACCTTAGAGGATGGATACTTCAGCTCTTTATTAATGGACCGTGGCTGTTCAGCTGCAGAGCCCTGCAGGTCTATGTAATTGCTTCAACAAGCTGGGCTTTGGCTCAGTGATTCCTGTCCTGTATTTCTTGGTGGTTGAAATAGAATTGCCCAACAAGCATCCTTTACAGCACAAGAGGATAGTTTGTGCACCAGGTTTTTGCAGTAAGTGTACATTTATACAAGTTTTGTGGTGTGCTTTTAGTAAGCCTTGTAAGCTCAAATTTTCAGAATTTCTCATTACTCATGTCTCAGTCCCCACTCACCACTTGGTCTGTCAGCCTTGCATCAGCCAGTTCTTAGTTGGAGTTCCCTTAGTCTGAATCACAGTATTAATTTTTATACATGTTAGGCCATCTTTTTTTTTTTTTTCTGTTTCACAAGGTCTGCCTTATATCCTCTTTCACATGAGAACGAAAGTGGCCTATTTAATTATTTTTTACATTGTAATGGAATTATATTAAATCTTTTGCTTTGGCCTGGGCCTCAGTCCAACTTGAGAACTGAAGCCTTGTACCAAAGTATCAGTGCTTGTTTCTGTTTTCATCCATGTATTCACAGTCTAGGTCATAAATTGGAATTACATTCAGTAACTGCATTTCTGGTACTTAGTCTTCATCTGCTGTTGTCTTAATTTTGGCAGGAAGCTAACCATCAATGTTTCTGGAAGGATATACATAGAACACACAGGGAAATACAAGTGATAGAATTGCAGAATGGGTGAGACTGGAAGGGACCACTGTAGGTTACCTAGTCTCACCCCTTGCTTCAGCAGGAACACTAGAGCCTGTTCTCCAGGATTCTGTCCAAATGGCCTTTGAGTATCTCCAGAGATGGGGCCTCCACAGCCTCTCTGGGCAATCTCTACCAGTGCTCAGTCCCACTCAGAGGTTCCTGATGTTCAGATGGAGCCTCCTTTGTTTCCATTTGTGCCCACGGCCTCTTATCCAGTCACTGAAAATAGCCTGGCTAATGGAGACTAATTAATGTATTCCATGACTCTCTTGAATCGCTTTCCATCATTTCTCCAAATGCTGTGCAGTTATCAGCCTCTTCCTGTTACAGCTCAAAATGCTGGTTTCTGTCTTTACAGTCTTGGGCCACACAAGAGTTTGGTTTTTTTTCAGTTTTCCTGTGTGGTATCAGTGCTGAAGCCACCCTTAAATATGACAAATATTCGGAAGTGCATCTGGAAAATGCTGATGTCAGCGTAGTTACCCCTCCACCAGAACCTGAGTATCCAAACTATGAGTATGTAATGCAAAGTAGGGACTACAAGGAGCTTCATGCCCATCTCCTTTTGGTGGCTGATATAGATTTTAGAGAGTACATTTACCAAGTGTGGCCTGCAAAAGTACCATTATGAGCTCTGCTGCTGTATATGAGTTTAGTCTTGGTTAAAATTCGACATAACTTTCATCCAAGGCAACTGTTGAAATATAAAAGAAACACTGATGTTACATTTTTGTCCAGAACTAAGGTCTGTGCGTCTGTCTGTGTCTCAAAGCAAATATGACAACATTGTGTAAAAGGGAAAAGAGATTTTTACCATGTTCATCTCTAAAGAGAAGTACTATTAAATGATAATATTTCTCTTAATATGAAGCAACAGTGGAGAAAGGAGGTGAGGAAATAAACTCCCTGTTCTTATGTAGTAGAAGAGTTTATTGAATACTATAGAAAAAGAAAATCTTGAAGGTGGACAACTTACCAAAACAAGACTATCCTCCTAGGCTTAACTTTCTTTGCAAGTGAGAATTTCCCACTCTGTAATGTGAAGACCTGAGTTGAGATCAAGAGATGTCACCCTTACTGCTACTGTTTGCAAGTCAGTGGGTATTCTAGAAGTACAAAGAAAAATCTGATATGTAAGCTGAGAAGCATTGCTTGAATAAGTTCAGTTCTCCACAGTTTTTTGTAAGTATTGTTTTTCTTTAAAGATTCAAGTGCCATAAAATTAGTTTAACAATAACTGAAACACAATTAGAAAATACACAGACAAGTTCTTTACCTCATTACTTCCTTGTATGGTCTTTTTGTAGAACATCTATGCTCATCTTACTTCACATGGAAGCAAAATGATTTTTTTTTCCTTTTTAACATTAACTGTAAGGCAGTGGGCTGAGTCTTTCTAAGGAATATTGGAAACCAGCATTTTTGAGTTCCAGAGGTAGAAATTATAGTTATGTCCCATATTCTCTGTTTTCTCATTGTTATTATTGATGTTTGTTTGGCAAAATACTGTTTTTCATGCAGCTTAGGTTCTCTTCTTATTCTTAATCTCAAAATCTTCAGGTTCTTCTATTTACAAGTATTTCAGTTCTGTCTGATTTTTTTTCAGACCAAGAGTTATTTTCAAGTGCTAGCGTTGTTAGAAAATAATTTGCTAACTGGAATTAACCACACGTGTAATCTCCTCAAGTTGACATTTCCTTTGGGAATGGAGTAGCTCGGGTCTCTACATGAAGCTCAGGTCTGGAAAGTCCTGTCTTTTAGCTGAGGGTCTGCTGCTCCAGCAACCCAGTGTATGTGTGTGTTTGCTTGTAGAGTGAAAAAGATGAGATGTACCAACTGTTTCTAAGGATTGTTATTCATATCTTGACTTTGGAAGGGCATCTTTTCTTGAATTTTGAAGTGCAGGAGTTTTAGGAAATTTCCTTGCTTTCTTCAGTGTTTGTTTTAAAACTACCTTGACTTAACCCTCTAGAGACAAACAAGAAAAAAAGAAACCTATAAACCTTGTTATTCAAGAATATTTTTATATTAATCAGTAGTCTTTGAGGCTATATGTTCACATCATTTCAGTCAAACTGGTTCATAGGCACAAAGCATAATTTAATCTATTTATGATTAGTTAAAATTATTAACACACCCTCAAATTAGAATGTTGTGTATTATATATTGGGAGGCTTGTTGTTTGTCATTTCCACTTTTCACATAGTAGTAACCTGTATAAACTGCATTTTTTTCTGTATGGTATTCCTTTTTTTCACCCCTGATTGCAATGTGTCTTTCTATCTTCACCCTGAGTCTTGAGTATGAACCTGTTTAGCTTCTGGGTAGGGATGTGGCTACCATGTCTGCCTTCTTACTAATCTGGCATAAAGATTTGGGGTTGTTTGTTTGTTCATAGTTTTATCTCCATCTGTGCTGCATAATCACCTGTGGAATGTGATGCGTATATGTTTCAGATAAACTCCTTGAAAAACTTGTTATTGTTTGTTTCAACTGTGTAGTGTCACTGAAGAAGCACTTTCTAAACCAGGAATGCACAAGAGCATGAGTTTGGAAAGTGTACTGTCAAATCATGGGGCCTGGTAGTGTCTGTAGAGCACAGTATGATTGTGCTGAAGATGTCATGTCCAGCAGGAGGGAGTGTGGAAGCTTATTCCAGGGGCTGGGTCCAGATTCAGGGGTGCCTAATTTGAGCAAAGGAAGTGTTGAATGTACATGCCTTTGTCTTGTCTCTGATAGCTCAAAGCATCAATGAATTTACGACAGATTCCTGTATGAGAGCTGAAAGTTCTGTCCAAAAGTTCCATGACTGCAAGAGCCTCCCATTCCCCTTGAAGATGTGCCTAAAGCTGGTATCCACAAGCTGGGCACGGGCAGTGGTGTGTGGGTAGATGTTGTGTGGCTCAGCAGGTCCAGCACTGCCCTGGGAGCGCAGGGGTGCTTAGCACCTGGAGAGAGATGTCAGCTCCAGGGACTGACTCAGCTTCTGCTGAGTTCCTATCAGCATGCTCTGCCACTGACTTGGAAAAGAAAAATTACCTCTTTCATACTGCCACTTAAGCATTTATGATCCATATCCTAGATCACTTTTTCAGAATTTGACCCTGGCTGCTAAGTCACTTCACTGCTTTTGAAAGTTGTCCTAAAGCCTACAGCCAGTTTTTATTATACCGCTGTGGTAAATCCTGGAAACTGCAGGTTCACTGTCAGTTTTGCTTTTATTACATGAGAGAAACAAGTAGGAGTTTGATAAGTACATGGCCAAGATGTTTATATCTGTTTGAGCTTTTTACTCATTTGTTGACAAAAACTGGTCAGTGTATAGGAAATTTATAATTTTGAAAATTGGAGTCACTTGTGATATCCATGGATTTGTTGGCTGAAGTGAATGAAGTGCTTGTCCCCAGAATATTGAATGCTTCGTGTCAGGGAGAATGAGGATTCCTGGCAGCAGGATTCAGTAGCCAGTTTTCAGCTCAAGAGGTGACTACTAGCCCCTGGTGTAGGGCTTCTCATGCTCCATGGGCACTGCAACTTCCTTGACCTGTGATCTCAGGACATTGACTAGGTGGGTACTTCTTGTCAGTTGTGGCAGTCATTTGGTTGGTACATGTTAGATCTGCAAAATAGCCTGTCTCCCTCACAGTCTGTGCTGGAGTTGGCACAGGTAACTCTTTTACCTTGTGGCCTCTGCATAACATAACTCCTTGTTCTTTTATATTAAGTTTAGCTCAGTGTATTGCTAATTTGACATCTGAAAACGATGTGGGAATGGTGAGTTGAAAAAAAATTGTATTTTTCTAAATCCCCCCACCCTCAGACCCTGCCTTGGCTGTGTTCTCCATTCACGTTTTCACAACACTAGAGGAGCTGGAGAAACAACACTTGAACTGCCAGTTTGAAGTGTTTTCTCAGGCTGTGCAAAATATCTTTTCATAATTTGTAGCCTTGAGGTAAAACTTGTCAGTGTATTCTCATATTTTACTAAATAAGACAGATGCCTGTTTTTTATTTCCATACCTGGAGAACACAGGAATATGATCACATAGATCACATTTTAAAATACCTAGCCACTTTACTTGTACACATATTTCTGTGGATGTTTCAGGCTGATGGCTTCTTCTCTTTTTCAGATGTTATGTTTTAGTGGTGGGTGGAAGATGGTTTCTTCCAACAGTGAGCCAATTGTAGGAGCAGCTTTCCCCAGGCCCTCTTCTAGAGAAGGCAGCTGAACTGTGCTTGGGTTTTGTTCTGCTGCGGGCAGTGGAGAAGACAAAAGGTTGTGTGTAACTGAGGGCTGAAAGGAGCGAGTCAGGAATAAGGGAAAGATTGATGACCTTCAGTACAGTTTTGTTCCTGGGTAGTTTCCCAGTATTTTTCTGTCAGTCTCTTGCGTCTGAGAGGATTTCAGACCCTGTACATAAGGCCACATATAGATACATAGTGATTTTAGAGAAGACGATAAGTAAAAAACTAGATCTGATGTGACAGATAACTCTTTCAGCTTAAAAGGTGATGAGAATAAATGTTTTGCTTAGCCCTGCTGCTGTGAAATTTCTCTAAATGTAGAATAAGCCATCAAGGAAGTAACACAAAAATGTTTGCTGCAATTTCATATTGAGTCTTCAGACTGCACTTCTAGATCAAACTATTAAAAAAAAAAAAGTTAAAAAAAAAATGTTCTGTCTAGGATATTTGCCCAAAAAGATAGCGTTACACCCACAATATATTTTGCCTGTTTGGACAGAATAGTACGTGTAGAAAAGCCCGGTCTGTTAAGAGAAGTAACTTTTTACAAGACATAGAAAGTGCTGCCAATTGCTAAGCTATTTGTGGTACCATGTTATGGCTAGCAGAGGGAGAGCAGGTTTGCATTAAGGCTCTCAACAGTTCCTAAAAATATGTCATTAGGGGTATGTGCTGAATGCTGACCAGCATTAGCAGAGCTTCAGGCGTGAAAACTGCATGCAGCCCCGTCATACACACGCAGTTACGCAGACATCAGCAAAAATGCAGGGGCAGATGCAATGGGTGCCTCAGCATTGCTGACAAGAGCTGAACCACCTGAAATTTCTGTGTGACATTCATGGCTTGCTAAGGAGACACAGTTTATCTCCCCAGCTACAAGATGCCCATGCTGCAGCAGCGTCTGTCTGGTTTCCAAGGGAAGAATTGGGGCAGAGAGGAAATTTAAACATTTGTGATAACTAGGGTTTAGGAAGCTACACCTTTCAATCTGAATCATTGTTCTAATTGCTGAGACTTTTGAAGACATTTTTCAAAATGGCTTCTAATTTCTCTGTATTAACTGTGTATTTATGCATTGTTGCTGTGGAAGCTGAAATTACTCAGAACAGGCTGGGAGAAGTTGAAATAATTCAAATGTACTGGATAGAGAGTTCAACTACAGGAAAATCCAAAGGCTTCTGTATTTATAGGATTTTATGCAGGATTAGAAAATTATTAAACAGCTTCAACTGTTGACTGTGCACAAGCAATTTCAGAGTCGGAAAAGTTGAAATCCTAATTGCATTTGTGGCAGTGGTATGTCAATAATTGTAACTTTACATTAAGAAGTGGAATAAAAGTATTGTCATGGCAAGCATTGCATGTTAATATTGATTACTCACTTACTAGAATATTTTATTTATATGTGTGAATGAAAAAAATATTCCTTTGGAGGATTTCAGATTCTCAGGAAACATGAGCATTTCATAGACAAATTTTCATCAATGGAGTTTAAACAGTGGTTTGATCTGAAATTAGTACATAACAGGTATATATCAGCTTGTGAAAGCTTGATTATGGATAAGTTCTGATGTGAGGTGTTTATTTTATGACATTAAATCTTAACTGCATAAATAGAAAAAATGACATAAATGTAATAGGTCGTGATATTTGCAAGGTTCTAAACTCAAATGTTTTACTTCAGCATGACTTTTGAGTATTTTTTTAGCCTTTAACACGGATCCAGTCATGCCTACCCAGAGAATTTCACAGAGAAAACAGAAATTTTTGTCATGGATTATTCTCAGTTAAATGACATCCTTCCTTACTGAAAAGGGGAAGTATCAGCTGCACGATGGGACTGATGGTTATTTATAAAAATCCAACTGCAGACAGTCACATTTCTTCTCTTGTCTGTCCAAACTGCAACCTCATTGTGAGACACTTGATCTCCTCATATGCCCTGAGGAGACCTTTTAAAAGTGGGCGTTTTAAATGCGTGACATTTTAAACAATACCTAAATAGCAGCATTCTGTTTCAGTGCTTAATTATGGCTGAATGTACGCTTTCACCAAAGGTGCTGCTGAAGTATTTGTGGTTTCTCTTCATCTGTTGGTGCTGAGGTTCCAATGTGATGTGGTAACATTCACTGTTTCATTCTCTGCAGGATAGCTGGGTTATTTTTGCTGCACTGGCAGCTGTTTGATGGGACTATATCTGAGTGGCCAGAGGCTTATTTTCTGTAAGGAATTGCACAATTAGCATTTTGGGTTTATATGTGAAATATCCTGCCCTTCTGGCTGGAGACCACAGGGTCCATAAGCAGAACAGGTGGACGTGGGCGTTTGTTTTGGTTTCAGCCCATGTCACCTCTGGTTGGAAGTCATCCACCAGCCCTTCATGCCAGGATATATTCTCTGTGGCAAAGCAGCCCTTAGCTGAAGGTCTGTTGCTTCATTAGAGCAAACACTTGAATGGTGAGAAAGACCTCAGAAGATAAGTCTAGGCTGTAGGAAAGTACAGAACTAGTAATTACATGGCATAACGGAGGGATACCTTAGGAAAGCAGCTGTAACAGGAAATCACAAAGTCTGGCTGGTGTAATAAGCAAGGGATATAGATTCATTTCTTTGAAGTTCTTTTGACATCCAGAAAGCTGTATGCTTAATGCATTAATTGGCAGTACAGTAATGAAATAACTATCAAGGTTTAGGCAGAACTCAAATACTCTTAGAGGACACAGAGAGGAAAATATAAAGCAAAAAAAAAGTGTTATAAGCAAATCAGATAGGCAGACCAGTAAAGGAATCAGGTATTCATGGCCACATGCAACCTCTTGGAGCAACAGGAAGCTGTCCATTGCTTTTTAGTAAAAGTACAGTTCTGTCACTTGTTCTGCCATTTGCTCATGACATGCTTTCAGAAGGCCTGCATGGAGAACTTCAAATGTGAATTGAATAGACTTTGAAAACTGTTGGAGATACTCACTTGACATAGCAATGTGAGCAAGTCTCTGAAGTCCTTGCCTTTTATATATAGTACTGAGAAGCACTGCCATTTTAAACTCATGCAGTGAGAGAGACAGAGAGATGGGATAAAGGTAATTTATTTCTAAAGCACTCCTATCTTCTAGCATTTATTCAAATGCTTTCAAAGCCTGGAAGCAAGAAAATTACAACCAATAATGATATTTTGCTCTTTTTTGTCTTCTTCTTTTTCACCCATAATTTGATCACTGTCTACATTTATTCTCTAATTTGCAAAAAATTATTTCTAATTCCTTTCTGGTCAGCACTCTTTTTCAGCTCAAGTTTATGTATTTTTTTTTTATCTCTCATGTTTAAATATGGGCTCCCTTTTAACCACCCTGTAGAGTCTCACCCTTGCTTCTGAGTAGCCAGACAGCTATTTCAGTGTAGGAGCCTAAGTAATTTTAACAGCTGCAGATTCTTGAGTGTAATTGATGTCTTTGGTTAGAAAAAAGCAGCCATTTAAATGATATGTCCCTTGCATTTGAGAAGATTCAGGGGAAGAAAGAGGATATGATAGTTTTCTTTAGGATAATGGAGACTTCACAACTAGATATAGCCAACTATGGTCCCACTAAAGGGAAAGCTGGAACTGGGTGTCTTGACATTTTCTGGTTTTATTGCATGCAGTGCAGCAGGTAATTCACACCTAGGTTTTTGGAGCCCTCCTCTGAGTGGGTGGTTGGACCAGGTGTCCTTGACTTCACTTGCAGCCTAAATTATTTTTAACTTTATAGTTTTTGGTTTGTTTGCTTGTTGTTGTTTGGTTGGTTTTTTGGGTTTGTTTGGTTTTTTTTTCCTGAGTTGGTAATAGAAACATAGTTTGATTGCTGTTAGCAGGTACGGCAAACTGAAACCACAGCACTTTGTAATTAAGGTAGTTCAAGATTTCCACCAGGGGCGGATGATGCCATGGTGATGATGAGGACTGTGTCTGTTTGACACAGTGGTTGATCTTTTATTATGAGAGAAAGTCCACTCCTCTCTGTGTAGCATGAATGGAGATCTGCTGCTCCCGTGTTTTCCTTCACCCTTCAGCAGGACCTGCTATTTTTGCATCTGCAACAGCACAAGAAAAAATGCAAGAAAGACCTCTGTAAGGTCTGAGCTCTGTTTTCTTGCCTCTCAGTGCAGGTAGCCACCTTAAAGTCATCTTGTGAGCACAGTGGTGACTGCAGCACTAAGCTTCTCTGAGTTTGATTGTCTGAGACAGAACTTGGAAAGCAGTAATATTAGCCATACCTGTTCTCTAACAAGAAAATCAGAATTTCCCTCATTCCACGCTAGGACAACTAAAGGAGAGTTGGCTGCAGCAAAATGTGTTAATTAAATTGAAACTCCCAACTTCTGAGGTCTAAAAACCCCCCAAAACCTACATACTAATAATGCTTGTATTTAGTGCATGTGATTTCCATGTAATTAATGTAATTTGTACTTTTTTTAAAATTTTGGGGTTTTTTAATGGTTGGTGTCTGAAATTTCACAATTTGTGGATTTGAAAGGGGGATGTTTTGGTTTTAAGTCTGGGGAAACACTGCAGAATCATTGTGAAAGTGTCTGGTTTTGATGAAAGGGCTTGATAAAGAAGGGTAGTTGATCAGTCATCAGTAATTTTATTATCCGTTATGGGAGACATTTATCCAAGAGTTAATGAGACATTCCAAGGTATATGATACACTGAAGACCAGACAAAAGACTTGTGATATCCTCCTGAACATCTCTTCCTCTCTCAATGATGTTCTGGTAGTGCCCACAGGAGAGCAGTGTTCTCTTCACTGGTATTTGTAACCAGTCCAGGCTCAGAGTGCTTATGCTCCAAGAAGATAAATGATGAGGGAAAACTGAAAAGATTATTAAAAAATCCTTATTCAGTCAAAACATGTACTTCAGAATGTAACCTCCAAACCTGGACAGTATTAGTGAGCTAACTATTTTAGGCACCATAGCACAGTAGGGTTTTGGTGAGAGCGTCATTCCTTAACTAGAAATATAATATAAGTCTTTAAAGAATTTCTAGTCTGGTAACAAAATGAGATACATTTTCGTCACAGAGGGACACAAGGTGAAAAGTTCAGGTCTGGATCCACTTTAGGTTTGGTCTATTTATATGGATAAATCTGATAAAATGCAGCTGCGAGCTTCAAATTCTTGTTTTTCTAATGTTTTGGAGAACTTGGAGTCAGTTGGGTTTTGCACCTTCTGCCGTTTCCAAGCGTCTGCTGCTAGGGAAGGAGCGGTGCCACTGAACAACAGAGCTCAACTTCTCATGCTGGACTTGTGTGGGAATCATGCTGTTTCAAAAGCAGATTGAAATCCTAGATCATAGCCATCGGAGCTAAAGCATCTTGACAACTCCCCCTGCACCCCCCTTGCTACTCTAAAATTATTTTCAAGTCTAAAATGTGCTGAGTAATAAAGCAAGATGCCATTCAGGTCTCTGATGAGGGTCTGAACAGCAAGCAAATTGCTGGCTGTGCAACTAAGTGAAGTTCCAAGTGCAACAACATTTGTGAAGGCATTTGGCTCCACTACCCAGCTATTTGAAAAACCAGGTGTAATAGATGCATAGCAGCAAATCTCATACCTCTTGGGCTGGAAATTGGCATTTTATGTAGTTGTGTGTGATGTGTCAGCTTTGCCTCTGCTCCGTTTAAAGTAAAACTAATCTGTTCTGTATGTAAATCTTCGGTGCTGTCCTGCATTCATTAAGAAATCTATTTATGTTTGACTCATCCTTACAAATAAATCTGTTGTGAAACAACTTAAAGTAGCCTGTTCCACGGCCTTATCTGAATTTCTGTTAAGTATGAAAATACTATTCTACCCATTTTAAATATGAGACTATAATAGAAAAAAAATAGCTAAGCAAAGACTAATACTTAATCTTCCACACGAATGGTATTTTTTGCCTTGGGGATTCACTCACAATTACAAGTGCTGAGGAATTTAGTAGTCAAGACATAGCCTGCTCTCAGGAGTATGATTGTGTTGGGGCTATCCAAGTGTACCTCAGTTCTTCACCTCCCAGATCACGTTCTTTGTAATTAATTCTGGTCAAGGGAAAAGGATTGTGAAGATGCTTGTGGTATAAATGTAAGAGCCAGTGAGGCAGTAGCTGATTTGTAAGGAGAAATGTGTGTGTGCAGCCAGATGCATCTCCTACTTCTCTCACTTGAGAGCTACAGCAAGGGCTTACCTCGATGGGATTAGCTTGCAGCTGGCAGAATCTATCAGTCGGAATACTTAATAGGAAGGTCCCAGTGAGACTTAACAAGCTCTTTAGTGTGAAATTAAAACTTATCCAGAGTTCACTGGCATGCTTGAGAGTTGGCACAGCCACAGCTGCTGTCTTTCATGCAGCATTGTTTTGTCATGCGAAGCGCAAATTGCACCAGAATGGAGAAAAACGTTCCCAAATGTAAATGCTCTATTCTCCCATCTTTGCTGCACAAGGAGTGCTGTCTAGGGAGCTGTGATTGAATTTACTGCCAGTACAATGATATGAAACACAGCGTTGAGTTTGTAGCCCGAACAGTTCTTTGCGTGACATGCAGAGAAGGGGGTACAGGAGGAGACAGACCTTTGATGCTGCTCGTCAGTCTAAGGGCAGTCAGTGCCACTGAATTCAGCCTATCAAAAAACTTGAGTTGCCCCTAAGATCGTTCACCATTCATATTCAGAAAAGCTCACTCCTTTTGAGGAAGTCTTCTAAGAAAAACTTATCCCTACACATAGTTATTTGCAAAGTTGCCTTTTCTTGTCCATTTGGGATGGGGAGGGCAGGACAGAAGGTAGAGAGATGTTCATGCATGTTACCTGTTATCCTATGCCAGGGGGATTTTGAGACTTAATACAGGTTCACCAGATCCCCAGTGTGCTGCAGAGCCTCCTGGAGCCCTGCCAACATGCAGATCCCAAACACCCTAATCTTTAGGGGTGGCTGAGCAGGAACTGTCCTGTTTGTCTCTCACGTTAGAGCTTGGATCCCGAGGCAGATGGGCAGGAGACCCAGCAGACTGTGCATGCTGCAGTACAGCAAAATGGACCAGCATGTCTGGTTTGTAACCTGGTGTTTCACTAAAAAAACCCAAAAAAACAACCAACCAGCCAACCAAAAAAAAAAACCCCAAAACCCCCCAAAACCACCTTTTTATCTGATTTTGTAACACCTTAATTACTTGTAGGAAAGATCAGTGATTTTATCTGGTAATTTTATCTGCTTTTATTGTTCCTCATGAATGTACTGCAGTAGGCCATGCCGAGCATGAAATCAGCCTCGTAAAGAAAACAGCTTGTTCCCATTATGACAGTATATGAACACTAAAATGCTAAAAACGGGCTTCGTTAGTTACAACATCTGAGTCCCAGCATCCCCTGAAGTTACATTCAGATAATAATACAAGATTTCACAGGAAATAAATGTGCAATTGGAAGTCAGCACCGCAGAGTTTGAAGTAATAGGTGATGTTTATAAAATGTGTTTTCTTGGAAGTAATCTCCTCAAGATTTTGTTGTAACAATCCCTGCCAGATCCCAGAGAGCACCATATACCAAGTCTTCTTTGTAAATTACATCACCAGAAAAGTTTCACATGTTATACCCATCCTCATCTTATAGATGAAATCTGTGCCTCCATCAGCATATGATAATCAGATTCTGATGTGCATGGATATCTAATACAGGTTTATTGAAGATGTCTTGGTCTCAGCTGATGAGTAATTTTGTTCCATTGAATGCACTGATGTTTGTGTGAATTCCTAATTTAAAGCCTTACTTGCAATTTCAGGGAAATGCTTAATCTGTAAATTGTACCCATAATTTTCCAATGACCTGACATTTATACAGGCACTAACAGGACTTAGTTTTAATAATGATTATGGATGGAGCTGATAGAAGATCAGATACTCCATCACTTGGTTCAGCACAGATGAAAGCAAAACTGGTGGTCAGAATGGGGGTGTTTGGTGTCAGATGAAAGGCAATCAGTGAATCAGACCAATAATCTCTACTGAACCAGAGGAAGACAAACAAAACTAAGTGGATGGCAGGAAGCATTTCACAGGTTGAGTTTCGCCATCAAGGGCTAGGTAGCAATGATCTGAATAGCAGTGAGACATTTTCAAGATACTTGTTTCTTCTTTCAGAAGCCCTTTTCTAGATATATAACGTAGAGAAATCTACCGAGGTTATCAGTTGTGTTGAATGACAGAGGTATTTGCATTGTCTCCAGAAATGTGCAAAATAAAAGGAAAATTCTGCTTTCTGACATATATAAAAAATACATAAAAGACAGTGTGAAGGCTTCATCTTATATCTTGCAGTTGCATTAAGTGCTAAGAAAGCCTCGTGTTTGTTTCTCAGCAAGATACATAACCATCCGTACAGTTTTCAGTTGGGGAAATGAGAATCCTGAAAAAAGCCTATGTTTTAGAAAATCATTTTTATGATCACCATATGGGGAAGGAGTCTACATTTTAATATTTGTGCACATCTAATCCCAGCACTGTCAATGGGATTTAAAATGCCTACTAATCAATGTGATACATATGGTAGATGTCATGGAGTGATTAATGCAGTGTAATGCAGTAGCCACTGTATACAGGGAAGCCTCCCATGTGGCTGTAAACATCTGCTTTTGTTATCAATGGCTCTGGAGTCATAGTTGGCAAAGGGGAAAAACAAAACAAAGAGAAGTTTGGTTTCAGACCTCTCAGCTTTCATCTGTGTGGGGGCCCCAGAAGCGAAGGGCTCTTTAGGGAGCAAATGGGGCTATGGATGTCCTCTCTCTCTAGGTATCAAGGAGATCCCTCTGCTCCCACCAAATGGTTATTCTTAGTTGAAGGGTCCCAGCTTCTAAACAGAAATAATTTTGTTGAACAGACGGTGAATAGCAAGTTTTGTGCATGCATGTGTGAGAGACGAGAGATTTACAATACAAAGATATATTGGTTTGCTTTAAACTAGTGTTTCTGCCCCTTCTGATGATGTTCTTTATTGCTGACCCAAAAAATCACAGCTCTTTTAGGCTATTGAGAGTGGTGGGTACATTTGGTGTGGATCATCAAGATTCCAGCTCCAAGGGAGAGGCTTCTAATGTTGTTTGACCCATTGCAGAGTAACCCAGAGCCTTATCTTTTCCAAGAGGGAGGTGTGAGGGTATTGATTTCAGCATCACTTGGGTGGGTGTCTTTACAGTTCTCACTTTTTATCTCAAATCTGCAATGTCTGTGTCCGAAAGGTGTACCAACTTACCTTTGAGATTTGATGAAATGCCATTTTCAAGTGCAGTGTGTGTATGTGGCACCCTGGTGGCCTTTCCAAAACAGCTGGTGACATTTTCATAATTTTTCATTTGCAAAGTGGATCTTTCACAGATGAGGCAGCTCTGTCCAGCTGTGTTGTACTGTCCCATGCAGTCTCAGGAGGGAGGGACAGAAATGAGCCTACATTTATTTACATTCTGATAGCCTTTTTGTTGAGATAGGCATAGGAGGACACTGCTGCTGTGTGTGAACACACTGGCTTCAGCAGTTGGAACAGTAAAAGGAGAGAATCTAGGCTCTGGGAACTTACAGCTCCCAGTGCTTGGAAGCCTGTCAAATGTTTTAAACTGATGCTGCAGTCAAAATATTCACCTGTCATAAACTCCATTGGCAAACTCAGGCACAGGCACAATTGTGGCAATGATTTGCCCCTGTAGTCATCATCTGTTTCACTTCTGTTTAAAAGTAGGCTTTCTATTATTTTGATAATACATGCTGACAAGAATTTTGTGGGTGTGGTATTTTAATGTTTGCTGCTTCCTATTGCTTAAACAGCAAAATCACTCTGAATCCACTGAAATAGACTATAGAGAGGAAAAGAATGATCTAAACTATAACCACCTCATAGAAATTTTTATTCACTTATCCTATAGATATTGTTATTCCAAGTTAGTTTATGAATGCATGGGATGCCTCATTTGAATACAGACCTTTTTTGAGTGTTTAGCCCCATTACTAGCTCAAGTAACTCTTCTCATTTTTATGATACTGCACTGATAGTATAATGCAGTCAGAAAGCTCTTTAAAAAATACTTTCCATGGAAATGGTTGCAGTTGCAAGTGTATACAACATTCTTCAGTAACTTTTTGTTGTTTGGTTTTAGTTTTTTAGCTGCACCATTACCCTTTTTTTTCCCCTGTGCTTTCCCTGAACATGTGTGCATGCATGTCCTCTTCCTCATCTTCATTTCCGTTGGATGTAATTCTTCCCGGGTAAATCCTGTCTCTTGTGAGCTTTTTTTGATATATAGACTCTTTGTTTTAAGACAGCTGTAGTGTCAGGCCCACCCACACTGTGCTGTCCCTATTGCTTTGAAGCCAATATTTCAAACATAAAATAGCCGTCAAGTCTTTGCTTTGGTTCCACTTGCTGGGGATGGCATGAAAACAAAAGTTTTTGTGTTTTGGGCTTTCATCTAAGTGAGCCAAATGGGTAAAAGTTTGAAGGATTTCAACCAAGGACTTGTCATGAAAGCTGCTTTTAACTAAAACTAAAAAGTTTATCAAAAGGGAGGAAAGCGCAAACAAAATGTGTGCATACCATATCTCTGTAGCTTTTTGATGATTTTTTTTGTGCTTGTCTTGTAGGTGAAAAAAGTAAGTTAATTTTTGCTGTCACTTAATCTTTTCTGATTTAGGCAGAACTGTGTCTGTGGATTCTGCAGGTTTGGTATGTTGGGAGAGGGAGCAGTTTGTCTCCAGGCAGAACAAGCTGGTGTGATGTCAGTTTGTGCTGCTGGACCAGCACTGTCCTACCCCATCAGGGTGGTATGGATATGCTGCTGTGTGAAGTCATTCTCATGCCAAAGCACTGACACAAATCTG
Organism: Toxostoma redivivum; assembly: GCA_013397375.1. Classification (NCBI taxonomy): domain Eukaryota; kingdom Metazoa; phylum Chordata; class Aves; order Passeriformes; family Mimidae; genus Toxostoma; species Toxostoma redivivum. The sequence continues at coordinate 556,402 of VXBI01003755.1, forward strand.
GTCAGAGTCTTTGGCTTTGTCCTTCAGAAAGCAGTCTGAGAGAAAACGAAAACATGACCAAAGGACACATGAACATGTTTATCTAGTGGCAAAAGTCTTTGGTGGGTAGGTAGTACAGCGATGTTTTGAATGCTGTAGCATGTGAAGTCATTTCCATCCACCTGCAAAAGATTTCTTTTTCTTTGGATTTTCATAGGACAATATCTCAAAAGGAAGGAAAAAGAAACATGTCTGGCAGTGTGCTGATTCAATGAAGTTTGGTGCTAAGGAAGTAACTGCCAGGGAAAATGAAGGCAGATACTAGGCATTTAGGATTCCCATCCAATTTAACCTGCATCCGATAGCACATGTAGCATGGCTAGAGTGCTCCAGCTTCAGGAATATTGATTTCTTTAGGCAAATTCTGATGTAATGATAGAAAAATGATACCTGATTTTATTTGCATGATAAAATCTCATTTGTTTTGATAGTCTTTAGAGAGAGCATGTTTGCCACATTCAGGCTCATCTATGAATCCAGTGTTTAGGGACTAATTGAATCTGAAGTTCAGATCCTAGGTTGCTTCTCATGATGCCTGGAAACCAAAGCATCACTCACAGGAACTTTGATTTCTTTTTTTTTTTCCCATTACTGTTTTCTAGTTTCAGGGATTTTGAAGTGAGATGGTTTTCTGATTGCTTATAGTTAGCTATCTTCTTTATCCTGGGTACTTCACTTACAATCTGTAAACTCTAATCTGTCGTCACAGTTTATGATGCGGCGAAGGCCAGCATGCCAAAGCAAAAGCAGTTGTGGTGGGTATTGCTTTACATCTTTCAGTGCAAATACTTTTTCAGTGAAATGTCTCTTTTGGTATTCAAGTATTTGATAAATTACCACTCATATTATTGATAGAGGAAAAAAAACATAGTATTTTGATCAAAAGTGTGACTAAAAAAGGTACCAAAAATGCAATAGACTTTGATTGTATATATGTGTTTATGTGTGCCTGTGTTTCTTGCAAATTCATCTTGCATGACTGCTTAGTATTGACAATGGATGTGATGTAACACAGAGGACAAATCTGGGTAGTTTCTGGCTATCCATAGCATTTGATGTCTTGAGGACTTCTGGTAGGTGTTTTAATGTCCTTGAAAGAAATGGGATGTATGGAATAATTTAAAAATCTGACTACCTTTGTCAGTGTAAGCACTGTAACTAATCCAGCCCTACAGCAGCTAAAAGATCTGTATAAAAACACACTGCTGGGTTGTGGAAGTGACCTGGTACAAATGTCATCTGTAATTCCATTTCTTGTCCTTCATTAATTTCTATGTTCCATCTGCTCTGCTCTCATTAGAGCAGGGTTTGTTTCTGGTTTTGCTTTGTTGCATGTCTTCTCACAAGCAAGCTTTGCTGAGGATTGATATGGCACCCCAGAAACCCCAGAATTATTAGTAGCAAACACATTTAGTAGCAAGCATTTTAATGGATAACACCTCAGAAACTACTCCCTTTCCCTCTGACTTTTTGCCGAATCAATAGCAAGTCAGATGTGATTCTCACTGGAAGAAATGTGTGTTTTGTAAATTAAGATATTACAAATGAAATTCAGTGTTTCAGTAATGATCTGCTTTTTCACTTGTTTCTAATATGGTCATTTCTGCACGCCATGCCTGGAGAAAGGACAAAGGAATGCTGCAGGGTTCTCTTCCAGGCCCCTCTACTTCCTGTGTTCCACTGACCGGGCTGTCAGGCTGTATCTGCAGGGGAACATGTGGATGGATGGCAGGATCCAGCAATGCATCTTTGCATCCTTAGGTGTCTGCTCCATCAGTGCCCATGTTGGCACCTCAGGACAAGACTTGTGGGGTGGCAAGGGCTGCTCAGGGCACACATTGAACACAGTGTGCTGGCTAGGGGCCAGAGCTCCTTTTTGACTCTCACAGCCCCAGTGGACACTTGGCTTCCCCTTGTCCCTTGGGAGCATGAGATGAGCACGTCCCTACAGCCCCCACGGGCAGCGGGGCACAGAGGAGCAAAGGCAAGGAGAGGGCAGGCATCTCACACACGATTGTGTCCTCTCTGAAACATCTGCCTCAGTGTGGAGGGTGCTGAAGTGTCTGCCCACGGCTAATGTCCTTGCTTTGCAAACAGAGCCAGAAAAGAAAGAAAATTTTGCACGCCTTCATCCATCTGAACTGTTGGATTGTTTCGACCAAAGTTAAAACTGCTTTATCCTTGCTTTTAAGATGGGGAGAGACTAACTCTCATCTCAGTTGTTTCTCCTATAAAAATTTCCTGGATGCTGTTATGTCACAGGAAAAAGGCAGTTTCTCTGTGTGATTTACTTAATTTGATTAGCTGTTATCTCTGTAAATTAGCTATGAAATACTACAAGACCAGTGCTTTCTGACCCTCCAAGACATGTATGATGAAGGGAAAAATAGCTGTCCTCTACTGACTCCTGGTCTCTGAAAGAATAGAAGAGAAGATGTAAATACCACAGATATGCTTTTACAAAGACAGCAGTCAGGGTAAGCCAAAGTTGCCTCCCATATTTTTCTTTTACTGTGTTATAGGAAATGGTTTTGAATTGTTTTATTTCCTAATAGTCACATCCTTATTAGCCTTGTGTTTTTCCTTCCCTTACCCCTCCTGTGGAGTGTGTTTTACGTGGGAATTTCTAGCCTGTAAAACTCAAAAGCTCATGATAGAAAAAGAATTTATAATTTACAGAATTGTTAGTCTGTGTTCTTGTCCACTCATCTACGTGCACATGCTGGAGTATCCCATGTTTTACTGTTGAAGTGGACAACATTAGGATTATGCAGACTTTTTAACTGGCTATTTATGATTTTATTGGTCTTCATAAATTAAATGTCACTTTTATTTTAGGAAGGGCATGTCAAAATGCCAGAATGAAGGGATTGAGGGGGAAGCTCCATTGTTCCCTTCAAATGCAAATTCTTTTCTTCCTCTTTCTCCTCTGCACTTCATGGGGTGATTGGAATAGCACAGCTAGCCTAAAGGTTGAGCTCCCTGTTGCAGGGAACCCTGTGACATGAACTTTGTACTTAAATGTGCAAATTCTTTCTTTTTCTTTTTGCCGTTTTCAGAAACAATGAAATCATAGCTGATTTTTCTCACTTGAACCCTGGTTTAAGTTTTGGAAAAAGACCTCTACTGCCTTTTTTTTTTTCTTTTTCTTTTCCTTCTCCACAACTGTATACATTTTCAGTTAAAAGCTATCATCTGTGTGCATTCAGAGGTTATTTGTATTCATTTTGTTTTCCCATTTTTATTGGTTTGATTCCTAAATGTTATCAGTGAGTTAGAGCTGAGCTCTTTTAATTCAAATGGCATAATGCCCAATCCTCTGAGATTAGCTGGCAAGTGATTCTGGGCATGGTGCCACCTGGCATTTCTCAGAAAGGGGCTGCTAATGAAACACCGGAAAAAAATAAGATTGTTCCAGACATGCAAAACCCTGAAGTTGCAGGGAGTGAGGAGTGACAGAGCTTTCACAAACACACCCAATATTCTGTGGCACGACTCGGAAACTACTCAGGAAATACCATCCTAATACCTCTGCAGAAAATTGATATTGAAGTGAACAAGTCTGAGTACAAATTAATTTTTCTTTTCTGAAGTTTGTGACTGATTTTTGGCACTTCTGCTCGGGATTGGGCTCTCTGGATTGTCTGCAGTGAAGCTTGGCCTCCAAGAGTTCTCCGCTTTTTAGGACCTGCAGTTTTGTTCTCCTCTGATTTGCCTCCTCATGGTGCAGCCCCCACAGTTTCCCACAGCATCAGTCTTAGGGCTGAAGATCATATCCTTCCTGAGTCCCCAGTTACAATAAATATAGGCAAACTTTTCTGGGATCTTGTCTTGGATCTAAAGAAGTTTGTTGGCTGCAAGAGACTTTGATTGCAGTGTTTCCAATTTAGTGACTGACATTTTCTGATTATAACTTTTGTTTCATCAGAAAACCTCCAAAAGAGCTCAATGCCTGGATAAATAGGTCCCAAGACATTTAGGACTTTATAGGTCTAGACTAACATCTTAAAACTAGCAGGCTGCCCAAGCAGATTATGCATCATGAATTTAATATGCTCATGAACTAAAGTGCCACTTAACAAACAAGTTGCTGAATTCTATGTCAGCTAAGTTTTTTCTACGCACTTGAGAGGTTGTCTTACATACAGCACATGACAGTAAGCTGTAGGGCATTTATTTGCATAAAAAACCTGACCAAGTGCAATAAAAAAGATGTGTACAGTAAGAAAGTGTTCCTCAGTCAAAAGAATAAATGGATATTGTTGGGTTTTTTCTTAAAGTCTTTTGTCCCTTCAGCTTCATTGCCTGCTTTCTGTATGAAAGATTAGTAGTGATTGCAGACTAGGAACATCACTGAGGCAACCTTGAGCAACTGGTTATTTCTTCATGGTTTTTCTTCTGTAGCTGACAGTAATATATCCTGCATTTCTTCTAAGAAGCCACATTTTCCTGTTTTCTGAATGTAATAGAATATAATCAGATGTGCAAACCCTATTGTTTTCTTGCTAGAGCTGTCTTCTGTACTCATCCCTTGTCATCATCCTTATTTAACAGTGTCTCTGTAGAGGCTTTAGAAATAATAATAGGGTGGGAAGTGAGGGAGGCAGAGGGATCAGATCCATACTAGCCCTTGGAACATAGCGATTCTCAAAGGCAATGGCACAACAACATTGACTTAAGCAGAGATTTTTCATTCTTGGTTTACTGCCCCAGTTTTTACCTTGGCCTCACACTCCCAGGACACATCTGATTCCTGAAGTGGGAAAGGACAGGGACTTACTTATTTGCTCTAAGGTCTGTACTGCCCAGCCTGTGCTGTTGAGTGAAAGTGTGATGATGTCGTTCATAATGGTTTTAAATACAGTTTTCCAAAGGGGGAAAAAAAGTAACATATGAGACAGCCAAACCATGCAGCAAACAGTGGAGGGTTTGTCAGGAACAGTGAACAGGTCTTGAATTTCTGCAGCACATATGACACTTTTTGAACCATGTTTTTTTTAATCTAGGAAGTCTGGACAGAAGACAGGATTTGGTCCTTTTAATGTTCTTGCAGGTCTTTGCTTTTAACTTGCTTTTAATTTCATAGTTACAGACTTGTGTCAGTGTGATTAATGAGCAGTGGAAAGTATGCAAAAAAAAAACAAAAAACAAGAGGAACAGTGAAAGATCCTCCTTCTGCAAAAGATAAGAAGTAAAAAGGTGATAAATACTGTGCTTGTGCTCAGTAATCACAGAAAGAACAGTTTTTACTTTCCAGTTTCAGGGTCTGATTCAAAACTCCACTGACTTGGTGTGCTTATACTAAGTGGATTTGTGAATTCATGGATTTTATGCTACTATGTTTTTCCTATAACTATGATTTTTAAAAATTCACATTGAGTAGCTGAATGTGTGTAATGTGTGCTGTAGTGTGTGCATTTTGCATGGTGGAGCACTTTGCACAGCAGCTGGCTGTGTTTATGGTACAAATGACAATTCAATCCATGAAATAATTAAGCTTTTCTTATCACATGGAGCCTCCTAAAAAGAAACTGTTGTGTTTATATGTGTAGAATATGTATATGGTATATAGAAAAACATATAATTTATATAACTAATGTTATACATTAGTGTATAATATGTATACATTATGCGTGTTAATATATATCGTATACATGTGTATATAGATATTCTTCTGATTAATTAGATAAGTAGAGAGAGGTAGAGCTCTTTACAGCCAGTGACTGAGTTAATAACAAACAGAGAAAGATTTAGTATAGCTGAATGCTTTTGTGTGGCTTTGGTCAAATTACTTAGAGGTGGAAATAATCAGCGGTTGAATTAAGTGAGAGGCCTGATACACACTGGAAAACCTCCATCGTCTGTCAGATGTTTTACAGCTGTGATGAATGAGTTTGGATAAATAACACAAACATGTGTTAAACAAGTTCAGGCTGGGTTCTGCACAGTATGGTAAACAGAAATTGTGCTTGAGGAATGTTTGAAAATATAAATGTCTGGTAGGGTGGTATGGTTGGAGCACTGTGAGGATAGCCTTTCCTTTTACGCTGGAAACATGCAAACTTGCCTGGAAGCTGCCCTAATCCAGCAGAGGATGGGGCCATATGGAAAGGAGCCCCATAGCCTGAGTGACTTTTTATTTAAGTTATTTGTTGCAAAAACTGTTGATGTGGAGATGTTGATGGGGAAACTTAGAGAGGAAATCCAAGTGAGGCTAGGAATGCTCCAAGGTCTCTCTTACCTCTGTCTCTGCAGACAGAGGTGAAGAACTGGTGCCCCAATGGGCAGCACACCATTGCTTGGAGAGGCATCATCCAGCTTTTGTTTCAAAAGGGAAAGTGTGTTGCCAAAGCAGTGGGTGGATTTATATACCATCTTCTCTCCAGCTGCAAATGCACTTAATTGACCTCACTGATTTCCAAACAGAACTCAGAGAAGCATCTGGCATAGAGGTGTATAGTTGTTGTGTTTGTTAACAGGGGTGAAATGATTGTTCCAATATTGATTTTGTATTCCCTCTCAAAGATCCAACCATACTGTTCTACAAGCATCATACATCTTGTTTCTGGAAATTCTAGGATAGTTTTCGGCTATGAAAATGGGGGAGAATTTCCAAGAGGGAAATTTCTACCTGATGAACACGGTCTTTTATCAGTAATTTCCTGATTTTAATACATGTAGCTTTGGACATCTCTCTTCACCCTAATCATGGAACTTGGAAAGTGAAGATGTACTCTGTTTTTGCATAATTTTTATATGGATGTGAAACACTGAAGTACTTCTGCTGTTAAATCTTTGCAGTCTGATGTACAGGTCCTTGAGAGAGTACAAAGGTGTCTCCACTTCTGAGAAAGCCTTTGTATTCCCGACAATGTGAGTGGTAGTAAAAGATAGTAACTGAAAGACAAAGAGATTGCTCTGGAGTACAGGACAGCAGCAGTTCTCTCTTGCAGGGCTGCTGTGTGCAGCATGTGAAGCTCGAGGCTGTTGGCTGCCCCAGGGTGTCACCTTCCTTCCTCCTGTGTTGAGCTGCTCAGGGTGCCTGTGCCACGTTCCTGGATGCCTGTTCTTGTCCCTCCTGCTGTAAGACATGGGACAGCAGATGGAGCATCGATGTGCCAGCCACCTGCACCCCTGTGTGCCAGTGTGACCCAGGAGATGGCAAGGCACACAGCGTGCAGCAGCAGTAGGAATGCTGGGAGGTGAGTTGTCCAGCAGATACCAGGGATCTCCAAGCCTCCCCAGCCTACTGCAGGAGGACTGGCCATGTGCTTGATCTGGCATCTGCATCAGATGAGAGTCATGCATTGGCATGGATTTAGCCTGAGATCTTAGTGGTTCTGTTACAGTTTATTTGTGGGGTTTGCTTTTCAGTTGCCAAAATGGTGCGTTTTTCATATGTCCCAGCATTTTCAGAATGATGGGAAACTTGCTGACCCTGAATTACTTTGACATCTGCTAAAAGTATTTGTGCTACAGTCTTTCCTTCTGCACATCTGATATTTCTTCATTCTCCCTCTGTTGCAAATCCATCTCTGTAAATTTAATTTCTGTTAATTTAACTATATCCTTCAAGTATTCTAAAGAAGCATCCTTCCAAAAAACTCTGAAATGCATCAAGACACATGGGAAAAGGCAGTTTAAGTTATTAGAACAAAGCTGATTAACGAGCTTATTGTTTTTGACTGAGATCACGTCTGCTAGGAACTATGAGACTATTACTTAAGGGATTGTTCTTTGTTGTGTGACTGTAACACTAAAGCAAAACCAAATCTCTGTCTGTTGAAATGCTCTTTGTCATCTATACTCAAAATCAGTAAAACCTTAGTTGTATTGCTATGTCTGGGTTTATGCATTTAAAGAGGTGAATTGATTAGAGGATGTACACAAGAACGGGAAGGTATAGAAAAGATGAGCTTCAAGTAAAGTTCTTAACATAAGGAGAGGCTGTTATATCGAGATATTGCCAGAGTTTCAGACTGAGAATGTCTATATATTGAATTTAATTTCTAAAAATTTGTTTTAGAAATCAATATTATCATCACTAAATGTAATGAAAATTTGAAATAAATATCCTGAAGATGCTATGGCGTTTACATTGGAATTCTTTGCTTATTCTCTTTTTTAATTAATTTTGGGATAAAAAATTCTAAAGATGAAGCTCCACTGGATTCAGGTGCGACCTCTGGAAGCTTTCCAGAAGGGATCTTTGTGATTGTGTGGATGATGTTTCTGGGGGTTGCTGAAGTACAATTAAATACTAATCCTTAATATTGAAAGTGTGTCACAGTCACAGACACATCTACTGGTTTTTGTGCGTGAGGATTTTGTGGCAGATTCTAGATCTTGGCCACTTCAAATGATCAAAAAAACTCCTAACACTGAGTTGTAATCAGTTGCCTCCAGCAACATGGCTGTGAAACTGGGAAGTCTCACATGCACATAGGCAATGCAGGCTCAGATATTTAAAAATGCACACAGCATTTTAATTGCTAGCAGCAATCCGGGGAGAAGCAGTTTTATTAGGTTTTCAACATGAACTGCTGCTGCTGCTTCTCTTTCACCTGTTGCCTTGCTATCAGATTAATTGATTCATTCTTTTTTCCAAATTTTTGAACAAATTGATACTTCAATGCATGCAGTTAATTAGGAGGCTGCAACCTCTGAAGTGAAAGGACTAGTTAAGTTCTGATGCACTTGTTGAGGCTGGACTTAGGATCACTGCAACAACTTGATCTTGGAGATAGCATCTGACATATTTTGTCATGTATTATGCAATAGTAAAACTTGATATGAGCTTTAAGCTCAGGAGCTCATTCAGGTTCTTGGCACAAAGCTGTGATGTCTTTGTGCTCAGATGTTTTGCCTTTTGCCAAGCTGTCAGCACAGATAAGGTATCCATAATTTAAGGAATAGTGAGGATGTGCCTCAATTTTTTATCTTTTTTTGGTGATGGGTTGCTATAATTTTCTTGTTGCTCTTTGTTTACTAATACTGATTGAACTTGCAGAGCAACATGTTGGCACTGTATTTAAAATAAATAAAACCAGAAAACGCAAATCATGACTAGCATGTTCTTATTAAATATTTCCAATCCAGGATGCACTGGCTTAGGCACAAACACACAGGTCAGCAACTCAGAGACCAAGTTGTAAACTGAAACAAACATTAAAGATTGGTCTCCACATACTTTTTAAAATTATGGTTTAGCCTCAGTTTTGCTACAGTAATCTCTAAAGAAGAAGTAAGTTCTTCTATATTATTTTCTTTTCTAGCAATTTTCCCCAGCCCCATTCTCTTGAATTATGTAACCCATATTTTAGCATAACAACTACTTTCCTGCTGTATTACTCTCTAGGGAACAATTTTGCATTAGCAGGAGGATGAACAAGATGACCTCTCAAGTCTTTTCTATCACCACTTGCTCTAATACGGTGTCGTAATGTTTGACCTTGTTACTCAGCCTTTTCCCTTTTGTAACCCTTTGACTTTTATAGAAGAGAAGTCATAGCATTTTTTTGGACATGCAGAAGTGCCCTCCTTTGAAGCTGTCAACCCAAAGTACTGTTTCCTGCACTTCAGAGCTAAAGAGCATATTAGTGCCTTCTGCATTCAAGTGGAGAGGACCTATATAAATAAATCATTGTAGGGAAGTACACTATGGTGCCTGTTCCATAGCTGGAATACATAGACTGAAGAGGCAGCCTATTGTTTTTTTAATATGTTGGAAAGGCTGTAACTTTTGAATATGATTTTTTATTTCAAGGAAGGAAGGAAGGAAGACTGAGCTGATTGAGCAGTTTGTTCTGTGTGCATAGACCTACATAGTGTCCCCATGGGTTCAAAGTTATCAGTAGGCATCTGACTCACTGGGAAATATAACTGTAACTGTAAAGAGAAATTCCGTATTCTGGCTTACAAAATCAGAAAGGATACATGAACAAAATAATTTGGAACTGGAAATAAAAGCTGTGGTGGTAACCAAATGGGAAGTGGATTCAGAGCTGACTTGCTGTTCCAGTCATAGTTTTTGGCTCATAGAGGGCAGGAAAACTTTTTGCTGCCCTGGCCTGAAATATTTTCCCCAGCCAGACCCTGAAAGCCAGTTCTGAGAAAGGTCTTTTGGCAATGAACACCCCATGCATTTTCTTTATCTCTCCAGACACAACTAACTTTGAAAGCCTGGGGATTTGAATCATGGAAATTCGCAAACTGTTTAAGTTTTTTGGGATTGTTGCTGTTGCTTTCTGTTTAGTTAAGTGATTCCTTGTTGACATTGAGTTTTAATGTCCCACTCTGATTTTTACTTCATACATTAGGTAGAACCTGCTGTTGTGCTCTCCTGGTGTTGGGCTTTCTTTCTGCTTATGTCCTTTTCTCTACAGCAGCAAAGACAACTGACACAGGTTTCTGCAGTAGAGAATTGGGGAAACAGTAGTGAGCAGAGACATATGAAACTAAGAGAAAAAGTGCAAACCCATTCTCAGGCAGCTTCACCCTGCTCTCTGCCCACATCAGCTTATATGTCCTTTCTTTTGCTTATGAGCAAGCAGGGCCTTAACACACTAATTTAGCAATGGAAACAGTAAGAGGAAGTTTTGAGATCATCAGTTTTTAGGATCTTAACATAAGGCAGTGCAACATATGCAGAGAGCCCCATCTTCCACAGCTGTAAGTGCCTGGATCCAGCAGATGAAGACTAAGGTTTCCTTTTACACTTAACTATATAAACACTTGCTGCATTTTAACATCTCCCTTTAGTGTAAAGCATTGGCATTTGTTTGCCATAATGTGTGCAGATAGCATGACAAATGTTCTTCCTAGTTCCATGTGGATGGGTCTACAGAAGTAAAAGGATAGTAATTTAGAGCTCTGTAAAGGGGAAACTCTGGCTAATGGTTTATCCATGACGTGGTTTGCTTGAAACCAAGCAGAATATGCAGTAATATGGTAGAAATGGTTGAGAAGAGATAACTTTAGTCCTTTTATGCTGCCAGAGGGGTTTTGGCTAGGGTAAAGAGTTAATTTTCTTCATAGTACCTAGTTTAGGACAGACTTTTGGACTGTTTTGGACTTCTGCTGAAAACACTGTTGGTAATCCAGGGATGTGTTTCTTACTACTGAGCAGCACTTAGAGAGTCAAGGCCTTTTCTGCTTCTTGTACCACCCCATCAGCGAAGAGGCTGGGAGTGCACAAGAACTGACCCCAACATACCAAAAAGGAGACATTCCATGTCATATGGTGTCATGCTCAGCATATAAAGCTGGGGAAAGAAGGAGGAAGTGGGGAACGTTGGGAATGAAGGTGTTTGTGTTCCCAACTCACTGTTAGGCATGATGGAGCCCTGCTGTCCTGGAGATGGCTGAACACCTGCCTGCCCATCAGAACTGGTGAATGAATTCTTTGTTTGCCTTTGCTTGTGTGGGTGGCTTTTTCTTTACTATTAAACTGTCTTTATCTCACCACAGGTTTTCTCACTGTCACACTTACCATTCTCTCCCTCATCCCACTTGTGGGGGAGTGAGCTGTGTGAGGCTTGGTTGCCAGCTGGGGTTAAACCATGACAGTGGAGTATGATAAAGACTGGAAAGCTGCATAAAAACCTCCTTCTTTTAAATCTAATGGAATTATTTACATGTTACTGTAGTTTATGCTGAACCTCCAGCTCTGACTAACTAGAACCAAGGATAGGGGAGTCACCGGGACGTTCAGGAATGATGTGTTCAGAATGAAAAGGACCTGTTGTTATATATCTCTGATTCCTCATCCTCAGGGTCATCATCTTTCTTCTTGATCCTCTGGACTTTTATATTACTCATTTCCCACAATTGATTTGGTCTCATTTCATATCTCTTAGAAGCACAGGAGCAAGAAGTGAGGGAGGACACTTGCACCTGCAGGAGTGAATACTTTTTTCAGTGGATTAAAACATATAATCATTCTTATGCTGACAGTTTTATGTTAATTCCCTTGTGACAGAAGTTAAGACATTTGGCATTTCAGAGAAATACTCAAAAAAGATTAGCTCCAACCCATCCTCCCAGAGTGGGGGTTTTGCCATGTGTACTCTCCCTGTGGAAATCCAGGGGCTGTTTCTGCTGGGTACTTTTTGCAGTGTCAGGAAGAAGACTTCTGCTCTCAAAATGGCAGAAAATCCCATGCATGAGTATATAGAATTGTTCTGAAGTGCTGACCGAATTGGGTATGTTTCATTCCCAGGGGTGATCCTGCCCTGGAGTTCTCCCTGCTTTTCTGTCCAAACCCACAGGCTCCCTGGGGTTTGCAGGTGGCTCTTTGCACTCTTTACTTTGAGCCTCTGCCAGCATGGCTTTAGGGTATGGGATAGGAAAGGGTGTCCAAGGCTATTTTGTCTTTCCCTCCTCCCACTCCCCACCTGCAGGTCCTTTACAGAGAAAGGGAATAAGGATGCAGGCTTGAAGCTGAGCTCTTCTCATATGCAGGCGTAATAGGATCCTTTCCCGACAAAGGATCCCTCTCTCCCAGTGGGGGCAAAGGACCCTGCTCACTGAGGGGACCCACTGTCCCAGATAATTAGCTAAGCAGCTGCTGTGTGTCTGAATGAAAAGGAGAGTAGGGAGGTTTTTTCTCTGCCGGGGAGCTGGGGCAGCATTCCTTGGAGGCAGCCTGCACATTCCTCCAAAGCAGTCCGTGCTGACAGTGATGTGGGCTCAGCTTCCTGAAATCTGTACACAGCCACTTGCTTGGCCTAAGGTCCTTTATTGTGAGAAAGTTCCTTTCCTGTACTAAGTGCTAATTATTTATCCCTGGATCAGTGGGAGAATATGTAGCTTGATGTGACATGTTCCTCTAATTAATGCATAACCATTTATCCAGATGAAATAAGATCAGATTCAGAGGGGAAAAAAGGAAATTTTTAATATGCAAAACGAAGTAATCTAGGCAGAAGCAACAATTGTATTAATGCAATAGTGGGCAATATGCCTGTGAAAGAGTCCTTCATCATGCATTTTCTAGAGGGTCTGGGAAGAAAAGGAGAGAGTGCCTTGTCTGGCCAACACATTTATGACTAACTTTCGTGGACAAAGCAAAACTAAGAAAAGAGCCTATTCTTGGCACAGGACCAGGTTTTTTCTTAGAGAACTGCTTTAATTTGTTTGACATACAGTGAAAGACTGGCACACTACGCTAATTAGTTTTATATACAGTTGTTTTATAGATCTGCAGCACTGCATGTACCCGTGGACTTGAGTGAAGTCTACCAGGCTGGTTCCTGATGCCTGTTCACATGAGTGGACCCATTTGCCTGAGTTCTTGCTGTATCGCTCAGATTTTTAGTTTGCAATTGTATACATTCATTCAGATAAAATAATGTGCATTTAAAATTGGAATAGTGCGGTAAAAAATTTAGATGTGTGGCATTGGCTTTAGCAGAAAGAATGAATGACAAAATTTCTTACCATTATAAGCACTTTCCTTTGTTCTTTCAAGTTTTCTTTCCCATCAGTGCTCCTGGAAAGGTAGGCAGTTCATTTAAATTTTGAAAGCCTTTCAGTTTTATCACCAATACTTCTTCCTAGTGAGCATTTAAAATAATATTTTATTCCTTGTTGCAGGGAGAGGATTTAGATTTTTTAGTTTCTTAGTCTTGGCTAATTTGCAGGTGGCTACTGGAAGCCAGAGAAAGTTGCTACTTCTGTCCTGTGCAAGGTAAAAATGAATGGCAGGAAATGTTTCAAATGTCATTTAAGTGGATCTGCACCAGGTATCCTGCTAATGTAATCAAATATGGAGTTAATCTTTCTTTTATGTTTTTGTAAGGAAAGGAGCTTCATCTTGAAATTATAGTTTAAAGAAAAGAGGCATGGATGGGAGACATGGAGGTCATTCAGGCAGCAGCAAGTGAAGCAGAGCAACTCCCATTTGTGCTCAGCCAGATGTTCACAAGCCTTTGCCAACAGCTCAAAAGGCTGATGCTGTATAAATTACTATATCCCAGGGACTAATTCAATGGGTGTGATGGAAGAGGAAGGGAGGAGGATGGTACCCTGTCGGTCAGAGGTCAGGTGTAACACGTGGGACTGAACCAAGCAATGTTCAGCCAGTTCCACTTTTTCTTTTATTACTGTGGATTGAAAACACTCTTTTTTTTTTTCCCATAGAAGGCAGAAGAAAAGTCAGTACTTTAATTAAGAATATAAGGGCAAATTATTATTTTCTTTAAAAAATCCCTGTTCCCACATAGTCAAAGGAGGTGAAAACCCAATGAAATTTGAGTCTCTGACAATTATCTTTGAAAATATAGAATCTGTTTGTAAACTTCCCTCTACTGCTACATTTGTACCAAATTCACCTACAGGAATCCCTTTTCACTTAGCCTGAGTTGTTTTCCACAAAAGTAAAAACAAGCAAAAATACGGAATAATAAACAATATTTTTCTTTTACAGCATAAAGGCTTCTCTTAACCGAAGTTCTGCTGTTGCAGGAAAATAATCACTTGCAGGTTACCTGTCACACGTGTCTGTGTCTACCACAAGTCTGGTTATCTGTGATTCCCTGCCTCTAGAAACAAGTGCTGAGCTAAGGGAATTCAAGGAAATACACCTCCCTGCTATGATGTGAAGGATAATTTAATAAATGTGACTCTTGGTTCTTGCAGGAAAGTAAATAAAATTCAGGTCCATACCAGGACCTGGTTTTCTATCAGTTTCAAAAAAGTTGACTCTGGTTTTGAAAGAGATTGGCAGTGCTGATGCTTTTCAATTTTGTAGGATATCTTACAGTCTACAGATTAAAAACAGGGTTTCAAGGTTAATGGAGTACCAACTCTGCATCCCAAACAGTGTTGTTTTATCAGTGAGAAGTCCATGGAAGGACAGAGTGCCTGTTCTTTCATAAAATAAGGAAATAAGCAGTGCCCTCTAGTGTTAGTTAAGATCAAAGGGAACCACAAGGGGAATTTTTTGTCATCTGTGTATAAGCAATTAAAACTATTTCACAGCTGTGGATGCAGCTCCTTATTTCTTGAAGAAAAGTAGTAAAGTGGCTGCAATAGCATCGCTTATCAGCACACAGCTGTCAAAGCCACCATCATGAATAGGCAGATGAAGTCTATGTGTCAGATATCACAAACTCCCTGACCTACAAACTCACTGACCTGTTCTATCTTACCTTGAAGTATATGAATGTAGAATGTCTCCAGCCTGCACCTGGCCTGGAAAAGGACAGGAATTGTGTTTTACAAAAGGGTTAGAGAAGTTGCAGGAAGAGGTGTAGTAGCACATTTTCCTGCTTGAAATTCAGAGGTTTGTTTTCTGGCATAAAGCAGTCTTGGTGTACATATTCAAGCTTATCTGACACCTTATAGCAAAGAAGTGCACATGTGAGTCTTTTGGACTGTCCTTGGAGCTCCTCAGAATTGTCTGGGTTTGTTGATAGTAGCAGGCTAGACTCCTGTTTCAAGGCTGTAGGCATAATTCGTTTCAGTTACAGAACTCTCCCAGGCAGGTCCTATGAGAATTCAGGACCTCTGTGCTTTAACGTGGAAAGTTATTTCTTAGTCTGCTTCAGAGGGCATTAAAAAGCATTTGCTATCTAGTTTCTGAATCATCTGTGGTGCGAAAACATTGTAAGCAAATGTGGCTTCTCCTCTCTTTCTCTTTTTAAATTTTTTTTTTTTTTAATTTAATTTTTTTTTCTACCATAGGAAAAGAGATCACAACTGACTTTTGCCTTTCAGTTTCTGCTGATGCATTTTCATAGCCTCAGTTGCAGTCTAGAGCTTTCAGGATGAGCCTGAGGTTCCCAAGGTGCTAAAGTTACTGTTAACAAGTGGGAATTCTCTAAGGCCTTGAGAGCATCTTAGCAAGTGTCCCTTAGCTGTAATCTGAAAAACAGCACACACAATAAAAGTACAAGCTTTTTTAAGGGTCCAGTACCTTGGCTTACGCAGGCTTACCTGCCTGAGTGAGGTTCATCCTGGACTGAGGTTTTCTAAACCAAAACATCTTCTGATGTAGCATGGCCACCTCACTTTCCTCCTTGGGTTATGGTCAGTGAATGTTTCTGGTGGCTGTAAAAAGTTGCTGTCAAGACTTATGCAGAGAGTGTTTTGCCCGTGTGTAAGGGTAACAGGTGAAGATGCTGTGGACTTGTATCTCTGAGCTGGTTGAACAAGATCAGCTCTGTGTGAGGAGGTACCTGCAAGTGTACATTGTCTCTGGTAGAAGATGTCAGAAGATGAGATGGCTTACCTGGACTGTCACTGCTCAGATGGATTTTCAGCCCACCTCAAACATTTGTGACACGTGCCACAACTGTTGTCAAACTCGATACTTGCAGCAGTTGTTGATTCTTAGCTCTAATGACAGACCCCCCTTTTTGAGCTGCAGTCTGTAACTTCTGTCCTCTTTGCTACAGACAAGCAGGGAGAGCATTGTTTGTGCTGCCTGCCAAGGATGAGGTTATGCTCTGTGAAAAAACCAAGGAGAAAAAATGTTCAGCATTGTTCCTCTGAGATGTACCAAAAATCTTCACGCACCAATGAAACAACCAGTGTTATGGTATCATAACAATGGTTTGTTAGGACTTCACCCCGGGCTGGGATGATGATTTCTGTTTTAGACCAAGACCAACAGATGGCATTTGTTAGGACATTGATATTTATGTACAGAGTTGCCAGGACTTTAAGAAGTGGTGCCTCTCTTAATTAAGATGATAATGCACTGCCTTGTTTGGAGACATTCTGCTCATAATGATGCTGGTGAATTATGAATAGAGGGAAATTAGTAATAACAAATGCCAGATGGAGGTAACTTTCAGAAAGGAATATTTTGTGTAATGTGGCATGTAAAGTTGACAGACTGGGTCTTAGAAGATCTTTATTATTCTTTAGGCTTTCCTGAAAAAATAACTCTTTATCCTGCCAAGAAATGTGGTCCCACATGCCAGTGCGTTTTTAAGTGAGAGTAATTAAAGTATGCCTCCAAGTTTATGGCTTGAAGTGAAATCTGTTCCTCCAATGTTTTGTCAAGGATCTATAAAAAGTGCAAGAAAGGAGACAACTTATAACAACAATAGTTTTGCCAGCTCTGTACATTCTGCCTTTGAAATCAGAGGCAATTAGGGATGAACAAAATTACTTTCAAAGTTTGAAAAAAAAAAAAAGCGTTAGTTCTGCTGACATTTTAGTTCATATTTTTCCTTTGATTTAAGATGACTGTTGGGAATAAGAAATGTTTTTTTTTCCTAAAATTGAACCCCACCTTCCTTGATTGAAGTAAAAAATGACCACTGAGTTATAAATGCAATGAATCTTTAAATGCTAGTCCCTTTTTTGCAACTTCCTGACAGAGGGCAATAAAATTTAATTTGGATTTGTAGTGTAAACTGGTAACTGAAAGAGAAATAGACAAGGGAAAGTAAGAAATAAAATATTGGGGTTTGATATTTAGTTATCTCATAGGAATATTATCATTCCATGGGCGTTCCAGCTTTGATCTCAGGGCCTGCTGGTCACTGTCCATTGCACAGAGGGTGCTTTCCTCATGATTTGTGGTGATTTTCATTTGATGATTAAGTGTGTTATCTGAGGTGACCATGAAGATTTGATTTTCCTTTATCATTACCCTTAGATTGCAGTAGTATAATAAAATTAAATTTAGGATCCTAGAAGTGTTACATAAAGTCCCCTTCTATCAGATACACTAAGTGTAGTAGACCAGGAAGATTTGAAGAGCTCACCTTCTGCTCTATCTCTGCACAGTCACAAATTTGCAACAACAGACTTGAGATGCACAGCCCAAGACTTCTTCTAAAGACACAAACATTGTAGCAAGGTTCAGAAAGATAGCAGAGTTGCTTTTATCTTTTAGGTATTTCTGTGAGAATGCATTAGGAGGGGAATAAATGAAGTAATACATTTCAGTATTGGATGATGAAAAGAAGACTTCTGCTTCATTTAGAAAAAGGTCAAGATCAGTTTTCAGGAGAATAAAATACTGTTTTGAATTATGCTAAGAACAGACTGTCCGACTATTTCTGGTATTAACGTTCATTGCTATTGGAGAAAGGATTTAACAATAGAAAGATGAGAACATGAGAAAAGAATGTCTAGAGGGAAGGCAGTCAAGGATGGGATTCAGTGGCTCTAGCTTTGATAACAAAGGCAAAGAGTGGTCTCAGCCGAGTCTTTTGAGATTAATCTGGTACTTTCAGTAAACCCTAAATTTACCTTAATGCAGCAAGAACAGAATTTCTAAGCATTTTCAAAAACTCCAGAGTGAATTGTTTCTCACTGCTCTTCTTGAAGCTATTGTGAATTTACCCGAGAGATGCCATCTTAAGTTGTAGACAACTAAATCCTGATTTTCATGCACATTTAATGAACAAGTCTGATATGTATATTTTAAAAAGCTAATTTTTTTAAGCGAAGTCTGCCTAATAGGAAGTGGGTGCTATGATTCTTTCAAAAGCTGTACTTTGTTCTTGCTGTGTCGTCAGTTTTGTTTATGCTGAAGTTTTTTCTGTTGTCTTATTTTGTTTTCCCAGAAAAACTTTACAATTCTAATGGACGGGAGCTGAGACGGGCACTTTTTTCCTTGAAACAGATATTTCAGGTGAGCAAAAAATAGCTGTCTATTCTGTGATTTGAATATGTTTGAATAAGTTTCTGGCAAAAGAGACTTTTAAGACTTCATTTGTAATTTTGAATTAGCCAATTCCTTCTTAGGGTCTTTTATTTTTATGATCTGCAAACCTTCCCATGTTCCTTCAGTCTGGCAGAAGGACCACACGTGGGGTAATGGCAGAGTTAGTTGTGTAAACCTGTCAGGAGAGAAGACAAGAAAACTGAAACTCTTAGGTGGAAATTTATACTTCTCTTTAGACAGTGGCATGTCTTGCTGTTGGGAAGACTTGGAGAGGAATTTGAAAAGGTGAGCCGGGGAAACCATGGGTTAGAGTGATGGTCCAGTGTTAGCCTGATAATGGATAAATAACCTGGGTTTAAGCCACATCAAAAACTGAAAAGACTTGTGGGACAGTTATGATGAGGAACCAAAATGTAATGGGAGGTCTCTGAATGTGTTTGAATTTACACTGAATTTAGAGGAAAAGATTTACTCATATGCCAAAAAGATGTTTCATAGAGCTGAGGAGGATATGGGTGGTGACTGATCATTTTAAGGCATGGATTTGAATGTGAATGTTCATTTATGCAGGAAATCTGGAATCTGGAGGATTTTGGGTCCTGTGGGGAAGTAAATAATGTGATAGACAAGTGGTGTGGTTGATAAGAAATTTGCTTGAATTAAAATCTTGGATTTCAGATTGGTTTTACTGGATAAGGAGAGGGTCTTGGGAAAACTGCAGGAGACTGCAAGGAAACTTGTCAGAGAGAAGAGGTCAGGGAAAGTGAAAGAGAACCCCATCTGTGAGAATTAGAGCATATTCTCAATGTGATAATAAAATGGAATTCATTTAAGGCATTACATTTTCAGTAAATATAAGTGAGAACTATAAGAGGAGCACTTCTCCTTTATTTATGGATCCAAATGGAGGATGAGAACGTACCATCCTTTTTTTAACTGTAATAGGTAGGTGGAAAGATTTCAAATTCTTAGTTTAACATTTTTCTTTATTTTAATAAGATGTTTATTCTAAGAAGAATAAAAATATTTAAGAAATCTGCAAGACTGCAGAATTGCAAATTTTCTGAACACATAATCCTGTTTATAGGTTTCAAAGTTAAGCATTTAGAATTTAGAAAGTGACAGAATTAAAATTTGCCAAACAATAGGAGTCAGTGGTGAAGGGTAGACCATTTAATGCTGAATCTTGGTAGTTGAATATGTGTTCTGGGTCAGAAAAATGTCCCTGAATTTTGAAATATTTGGACAAAGAAGGAGTTCCAGTTCAAAACAGTGTGGTCATCTCATGAGTGCAGATTGGGAAAACCATTGTCTCTTCAAAAAACATTGTCCCTCATTCCCAGAGGGAGACTGCTTGAGAGTCACAAGGATGCAAGTTGGGTTTCCCTGTGAACTTGCCAAGCATATGGACTGTGTGCTCACAGGAAATCAGGCAGGTTTCCAAGAGTCTTCTCTGGTTTCTTCTCTTTCTGTGCACCTCAGCTGTTTCTGGGAAATATTTGTATTTCTCTGCATTTATGTGTTAAACAGATAATCTGGGCATTCACACATATTTAGCAATGAGTACTAAACCTCTCTTCCCACCCATCCTGCACCTCTCATGCCCTTCTATCATGAATTCTCCCAGTTTGGGTATTCATAAATGTCCTCTTCCCTATAGGATATTTGAAGTCTAGTAGAAATTTCTGAGCACAAGTGTTCAGTGCTTTCAGAAAACTAACCAGTAAGATCTCTCTCTTCCAGCTGATCAGATATTCTAAAGAAAATGTTGTTTAAATATTTATCCTAGTTAATTTAAGGGGTTGACTGTGTTGAAGAGTAATGAGAGAGAAGGGAAAAATGAAGCACATAACCCCTATCTGTGTATGAATTTAGTTTTAAGTGAAACTAGTCTAACTACTTCATAATTTTCCTTGAAGAATTTAATTTTCTTATTTTCTAATATATGTGGTATGGAAAGGAATTTGGGAATCATCGGTTACCACATAAATATGCTCTTTCTGGTGGAACTGTGGCTAATTGTTGGGCAAACACACTTAAAAAAATCTACATATACTCTTAAAATACAGGTTCTCTTAGGAGGGACTTGAAAAGTGTTCCTTGGGCTGGTGAGTATTCATAGAAAATGCTCAAGTATTTGAGGTAGTACACTTTCAATTGGAAAACAAGCCCCTGTCAACCCAGGTTTACCTGCTAGCTTTGCTGTCCTTGACAACAGGATTGCTAAGGGCATCCTTCGGTTATGATTATAGTTTATCTCATAATGAACCATGAGAGAGAATGTAAGGTAATTTTTGTATCAGTTTTAGAAAGAAAAGCCATTCCACTTCTTTACTGAAGAAAAATACAAGTAAATATAATAAGGTTATATTATAAATGAAACATTATTGTCCAAAATGTCTTTTTATTTTTTTTTAATATGACATGAAAGTGTTAGAAATTTATTATTATAGTAACAGGTTTTTTAAAATGTGTTTTTCAACATAAGTGTATTTTTTGATTTTGTATGCCATTAAAAAATGTATTTCAAATTCCTTGAGAGTGTAACATTTTGGAAATAAGATGCTGACTTTAAAAGAGTGTTTTCATAATAACAAGTTTTCGGAGTGTTATGGAGACTTCATCATGTCTTTAAGTGTCAGGATAGTTTATAACACCATTTTTTAATAATTTCATCATTGCTGACTTAATTTGGCACAGTTCTGTGTCAGAATCATTTTTAATTTAAAAGACCTTCAAGGTAGTGTGCAGTCTCTCATTTGCATTATAATTGGGAATAAGCCCAAGTTTTACATTGAATTTGGATTCCAAATAGTCGGAGCTCGTGATTTTTCACATGAGGCCTCAGCAAAGCTTAGCAATGTTTGGCAAGAGCAATGCCTTTGTATCAAAATTTAGATGAAAGATTCATTTGGCAAGTCCAAACTTGAAATTTCTCTTTGATTTCTTCTGGTGGGCTGGTTTTGGCAAAATTATAAAGGTTATGTGGAGCGTTTTTCTTTGACACTACTGCCATTCTGTTCCAGTCATTCATTCTGAAGGGGTGGGAGAGCTACAGTCATCATCTTTTTCTGGATTGTACTGCAGTTTTCTTTCTCTGTTTATCAGTATGCTTTTTGACAAACTTACACAGTAAGATACAATTGACAACCAGTACAGTTTCTCTCCTTTTGAATGGATTTTCTGACAGACTTCCAAATTGTCTGGTTTTTGTATTTATCAAATGCTCATGATTTTTGTGCAAAGTGCTAGAACTTCCAAAGGCATTGAGCAGAATCCAGCCAAACATGGCACTTAGAAAACCAGGCTCAAAATATATTCTTCCTTTTCATAAGAGAGTTAAAAATGCACCTGCTTAAAGAATTTAATTCAATATCAATCTTAAAAGCAAAAAAAATTGAGCAAAACCACAAAAATAAATGCAAATAGTGCTGTGAGATTTAAGTGATATTAAAAAAGTTTATTTAACATGGCCTGTGATACAACAGGATATAATGTAAAGCAGGCAAGCTTTAGAACCTACAAGTGTACTTTGTATTTACAAAGTGTAGTTTCAAATCATGCTGATTGAATCATTTCAAAATAGGAAATAACTGTATAAGAATATGGTGCTCTAAGAAAAATAAGAAAGCACGTTTCAAGTCAGTTGATAACCTTGAGGAAACCTGCTTATTAAAGTTTTGGAAATATTTTTAATCCATATCAATCAATGCATTAAGTTTTCTGAAAGGCAGATCTCAAGTGTATATTTTAAGGTCTTCAGGAAAAAAGACTGTTCTTTTTTAAGATTCTTTTGCCTACAAGTGTCATTTGACAGGTGCAGGAGATCTCCCATTAGTTTCCTTAAGGAGCCTAGATTTCTGGTTTGTGTGGTGATCAGAGTATCAAGGGACACAGTTACAAAATTCTCTTACAGAAGTTTCATCTGTTGTTGAAAATTTCATTAATCATTGAACAACTGAGCTTTGTGTTAAAAAAATGTCACAAAGAACAGCTATGTGTGGGCTCTGGAAACATTAACTAGAAGGTGTTTGGAAGACACAATCTTATCAGTGAGTGAAATCAAATGTCACACACTTCAGCTGCTAAGGAGTCATCAATCATCCTTAGGAGTGCCAAAGGAGTATTCTGTGTTTGCCTCATTGATCTCAAGGAAGGAGGCTGCTCCTTCCCCTCCTAAAGGCATGACTGATGACTCCTTAGGGTTTGAAGCTGTGTGACACTTGATTTAGGGGCTGCTGTCATCACTTGTGAGGAGGCTGCCTGCCACCTCTCCCCTTTAAGAGCCTCTTGGAAGGATTCTTGGTTAGGTCATGAAAAAGAGAAACCTTCATTTCCTTCCAATTCACCGTAGTTCTATGTAGCAGCTACAGATCTATTTAATCCTATTTTTAAAGATGTCTCATTACAGTTTAGAGATTATAAATAAAAAAGATATGACACTTTAAATGTCAAAATTAATTTCTCAGTTTAATTGGCAAGTAGAGTACCTTCTTCATGTCTAGACAATGTTACAGGCCGAGATCTAAACAGTGCTTAATGAGAGTAAATACGTGGACTGCTTACACTATAAAGATAGCTTAAAACTTGGGAAGCCACCAGTATTCATTCTCTAATCACAAGTGAATATTTGAATTGGAGCAGGAAGTGTTGTTTCGTATGATGCCCTGTCTACTTTAGCTTCCTCAGGTATGTAAAGCAATGCCTGAAATGTTGTTTCATGTTGCTTATCTGCCATGAAGATTCCTGGTAGGGTCTGCTCTAGGTGACTTTTCTAGGAATTTTTGCTTCTGCTATTAACTGGGAGGACAAACACACAGTGTGTTGATATATCTGCTGTCTATGAAAGGTGCAAAAAATTAAATTCTCTTCCCATCAAGTCAATGGCATAAAATGTGTTTAGTTTCACTGCTATTTTTATCTGGTGTTTGAGTGTATATAGGGAGATGGACTGTGGTAAACAGAGATAAGAACAGCAGGACTTTATTTTACTCATTTCCTGTTAAATGCCATTATAGGGGGAAGGCAACCAAAGATTTTCTGCCTAATAATTGAATAGCCTAATGTGAGACTGAGTTGTGACTTACTTTTGCTTGCTTGCTTCTTGCACTCAGAGGGGGAGAACAGTTATATGGGGAAAAAAGATCTTCCAATTATCTGGGCCTTATTAATAAAAAATATTAAATATTGAAAGCAGAAAGGTGCTTACAAATTGTTCAACTTTTTAAATAGGAGCACAGTTTCTTTTCTGTGTTCTTTCTTTTTCCGCCTGTTTTAAGAATTGTAGCCCAATTCAGTTCCCTCTGAGTTTTTTGTTCTGTACAACCCAAAAAGGCAGTCCAATATTTTCAGTAGGAGAACTTTATGATAACTCTGGGATTTTTCTCATGTGAACATGGCATCATCCCAGCTACGAAGTTTAATTCAGTGGGAGCTCTAGAAGTAAACATTATATCTCCACAGTAAGATGGTTTTCTACCTGCAGCTCTATCGTAAGATGCAAGAATCAGGCAGGCTATGTAAAAGTAGTGAAGTTAATGACCAAATAACAGAAGAAGGAAAGCACCATGTTCAGAGTAAAGGGGAAATAGGACTTTTTTGGAAGAAGATAGCAGTGAAGATGATGCAGGATCACAATAATTCAATCTTGGTAATTGAAGAAAGAAAACTTAAAGAACATAAATGTGACATGAGAGCAACTTTGTTGTGCAGGCTAAGGACCCTTTCCTCTCTAAATTTTGTCTTCAATTAACTTAAAGACAACAGTAATTTTTGGGGTTTTCAACATCTACTGAAGGAATCTTTGTTTTTTGTCTTATTTGTGCAAATTTCTCTTTCCTTCCCTATGTGTAAGGTGCCAATACATGTGTTTTACTGACTTGTTATCTATCAGAAGAATGTAAACATGAAAGACTGCAGGCTGATTTTTCTCCTTGGTCTTACCTAAATTTCCCCTCTTTCAGTTTGTACCCATTACTCCTTGTCCTATCACTACAGTTCCTGCTGAAGAATCCCTCTCTGACTTCCCTGTATGCTCTCTTCAGATACTGGGAGGTTGCTGTGAGGTTTCCATGCAACCTTCTCTTCTCCAGGCTGACCAGCCCCCAGCTCTCTTGGCCTGGTTTGGTAGGAGAGGTGCTCCAGTCCTCTAATCCACTTCATGACCCTCCTCTGGACTTGCTCCAACTGTTCCATGTTCTTCTTATGTTGGGGACATCAGAACTGTGCACAGCAGTCCAGATGGGTCTCACCAGAGCAGAGCCGAGGGGCAGAATCCCTTCCCAAATCCTGCTTTGGGTGTAGCCCAGGATACACCTGGCTTTCTGTGCTCCCACTGCACATTGCTGGCTCATATTGAATTTTTCATCAACCCAAGCTTCCCCCACATTTTTTCCCCAAGTTTTCTCCACGAGGCTGCTCTCAATCACTTTTCTGCATCACCTGTAAATATGTCTGCAATTGCCATAACCCAGGTCAATTTGTTGAACTTCATGAGGTTTGCATTGGCCTACCTCTCAATCCTGTCAAGACCCTCTGGATGGCATCCCTTCCCACAGCAACAGAACTGGAGGTAAATTTTCACTGTTGTCACCACCAGAAGCCAAACTTTATATTGCAAGCTGGCTAAGTATATTGCCTCACTAGAAGTAAGGGGGGATGGCAATTTCCGTGTGTGCTATTGTAAAATGCTGGTCCATGTAAATAGATGAAAGAACAGGAAAAAATGGAACAATGTAAAAATACTGATGTCTTTGTGTCATGTTATGGCTATGCTTCTACATACATGTATATTAAATGAGTTGGGAAGATATAAAGACTGGTAAACAGAAGAAAATGAGTGGAATCACAGCATGGAGGAGTATAGGGAAAAGTTTGGAGGGAAGAGGAATGGAAGCTTGGCAAACCTGGTGAGGTCTGTAAAGTGGGTGAAGTGCATTTGCAGTCAACAAGTAGAGCAAGGGGAAGGAGCTTCCACTGAGATACTAACCAGCTGCTTGGTCCTTCCAGACTCTTTACTACTAAAATGCTTCTACCTCTTATTTCTAGCAGCTGAGCAGCTTTGGAACATCCCAGTCCAGGGCAATCTTGTTCTCAAGGAGCTGTTCTTCAAGTGTGCTGGTGGGAATTTGACAGAAGAAAGACAGCAATTCAAACTGTCAAGCATCTATCTTGGGGTAGTTTCTGGGTTACCAAGTATCAGGGCGTGGGAATACATGTCCAAGAGAAATGGACTCTTTGTGACAGCAGACGGCTCTCAGATCTGTGTTTGGTTAATCTTTCTAAGAGTAGAGCTGACACAAAGTAGAGCTGAGGTTTCATGTTTAGTACAAGACTTGCCTACTTAACCACTGGCTCATCTGATCCATACATAGAACTATTTTGTAACTTCATAAATAATTGAGGTTGAAATGGCAACACAGTCTTGAGAGACTTGTAGGACTTCAGTTTATGTATGGATACATGTGTGTATGTTTTTTGGAATGATTTCTTTCCAGATTAGCTTGCAATAGATGACTTGGCTTTTAAAATGGACTGAAATAAACAGTGACAATTGAATTAGATAATATCAGGCACTTCTGGATTGGCAATCTAGTATTTTAATTATATTGATAATTTTGGAGTCTAGAGGACAGAACTATAGTTTGAAGTGTGGGAAAGTAACTATAAATTATATCTTGGCAATCAGTGCTCCTTCAATCACTTCCTGACCATGTTTACTCGGTTTTCAAGCCAGAGTGAGCTTTTCTAATGGCAAACATTGCAAGCCAATCTTGATCTGTAAAATGCAACCTGTCGCTTAGCCAATAAAAAAGCTGGACTATGGAAATGCTTTGGGATTTCTGTTTCTAATAGAGCACGACATAACTTTTATTACTATATCATTTTAGTCTTGTCAGTGGGAGTAATTATTTTGCTGGTAACTTCAGCAGATATGCTGCATGCTGAAGGCAGGTAGCAATAGTTAAAAATATTATTGTGGAGGCTTAGTTGTGATATATTTCTGTTGTAGTTACTGAGGTGTCAGAGGTAGGCAGCTGAAAGGGCAGCTGAAAGGAATTGCATGTTCATTTTTCATTGCTCCTGGGATGGTGAATTGTATAGGTTATGGAATTGTGTTTTGGTCTGTTCTGCCACATGGCTGCTGCTGCCCAGGGCAGTCAAATTTGGGAGCAAAGTATGAAAGTATGGAGGGTTTGAGATTTCTTTTTTTTTTTTT